>JASDQU010100721.1:78124-175569 GCA_032191745.1 Picea mariana | reverse complement strand
GCTCCTTCTTAGACAGAAAGGAACCGAGTGCTTTGTTCTCTATTAGATAGAGTTTATTGTTTCTGCATTATTATTTCCATGAAAAAGTGTTGGTACTGAATCTCTGTTTGAGAATAAGGGTCCTGTTCTCTGATTGCAAGATAGTTTCTCTTTCCCATTGCAATGATGCTTTAAAATGTAATCCAGGATTCTTAAATTAGCTGTAAGGAATTGCAATTAGGGAGATTTCTTTCCTGTGATTTAATTCAGAACTTCAGTCACTTCAGCAATTATAGATAGAATGATTTCTTTACTACAACACTAAATGCTTTTGGAATTGAGCATATACAGTGCGTGGCTATCTTTGAAACAAAAGACTTCCCTGGGTTGATAATTTATGTTTCACTTGGTTGTTTGAAATTAATTAAGCAATTATAGTGACCAACAAAGATAGCCATCCTTTCAATATTAATGTCAGTGTGGAAACCATAAACCTATGTGTGAACAATACACCAAAGATAACACCATTGTTTAGACAACCGAAGTTCAGAGGAAGTCTAACAACAAGAAGTACATCTACCACGGGAGCAACAACTGGAGGAGCCAGTCTAGGCAGTACTAGTCAAGTATCTACAACATGCGACAGAGGTAGCAGTTTAGTATTTAGAATGGAAGGACATGATCCTACTATCAGATTACCAGAATTTCGAGGAGAAGCAGTCGAAGACCATGAGAAGAATTTTTTCATTTGTGCAAAGATCTGGGAGGCAAAACAGATCACTGATGAAGATACCAAACTTGTGCAGCTATCAATCACGCTAAGAGACCACGCACTAGACTGGTATATGAGTCTAGACACGAACAGTGCCCAATAGATGACGAGGACACTGGTAGACATTTACAAGATACTGATTAATGAGTTCCAGAAGCCGATCTCAGAGGATCGGTACATGAACAAGATGATTGAGATAAGATAGAAACCAAGAGAGTCTGTATGGGATATTGACTAGAGATTTAAGTGACTGAAGGGGAAGCTAAAATACCTTATGACTGAGATGCATCACTGGCACCTGTTTTTCAACTCACCACTCCCACACCTAAAATATCCCTTACGACAATAGAAGTTTCAGATGCAGGCCGAGGCTCTACAGGCATCTTTGCAGCTAGAAGAGAACCAGTACTAGCAAACAGACCCAACTATTGAAGAATTGAAGGAGGATTTGAAGAACCTAACATTTCAGTTGAACCAGAATAAGAAAAAGGACAAATGAGAAGTTGTTTGGTGCACCACATGTAGGACAAAAGGACACCACAAGAATGAATGTCCAACATTCACACAGTATATGGCAATAGGCATGCCAAACCTGCTACCGCAGGGAGGATTATGGTGCGAAATATGAAAGAAACCAAGTCACGACCCTTACCACACGATGATGCAGAATTACTAGACAGATCCAAAGAATTCTTATTGCACCTTTTGTAAGTCAGTGGGCCAAGAAAACAAATATTGCAGAACTATGGAGTTGATGCAAGAAAGAATATCAAACACATACAGGGTACAGGCCGAAATGATGACTGGGCAAGTTGCACCACACTTCAATCAAGCCCCATCTCCATACAACACTACTTAAGAACAGTAAAATATTGCGCAACAACCATACAATAATGCACGGCAGCAGTACAACCCAGTGCAACCCCGGTATAATAACACACAGTATAATCAGGCACCACAGTACAATGCGTCGAGAGAGGACCGAGCAGGCTATTGAGGAGGAGAACGAGCTAGAGGATGTTTTGGACATGGCAGAGGACCAATCACATGTCACAATTGTCAGCAACCGAGACATTACACATGGGAATTCCCACTTCCACCAACGACTTGTATGTATTGTCGTGCATCTGATCACGGGACAGAGGAATGTCTGACACTGTTAGTAAAGATCCAGGAAAACAGGAACCAGAACAATCAGAATGTTCAATGGATTTCAGCTGAAGCAAGGGAGGATGGATGAAACATCAATATAGTCACTTGTGGAGGAATGAATACAGGAAACGACGCAGTCCGACAGGAACCTACAAATAACCAATGGGTAAAGAAGAACAACAAACCAAGAAATCAGTTCGACGCGCCCAAAGAAAATGATACTTTTAAGGAAGATAGACAAGACTTTCCAAAGGTGGAAACAACGTCGACTTCCACTACGCAACCAGTCCATGAAGCCCCAGAATATGAAATGTCGCTATCATTGGATCATACCAACGGAATACCACCCAAGGGACAAGTAAGTACTATCAAATACTTTTTGCAATCATGCAAAAAAATGTTAAGCGATCCTTCATCTGTGAAAATATTTCAAAACATCCTAGAAAATTGTAGCAGCGAGACGGAACAAAAGATAGAACCGAAAATTGACAATCATCTACACACAAGAAGAAGAACAAGTAGGGAATTTAGACTGAATTCTAACATTGGGGATTTTAATATGGGAGACATCATACTCGACCTAGGATCCAAAGTGAATGTGCTACCAAAGAAAACCTGGCAATGCATGGGAGAGCCAACATTGGGATACTCAAATGTCCAACTGAAACTAGAAAACCAACATAGGGTCCTACCAATAGGGAGACTGAAAGGAGTAATAGTATATCTTGATGGAGTGAGCAGTAAAGCAGACTTTGAAGTCATTGAAATAGTATATGGCACAACACTGTACACGGTACTACTCAGTCTGGATTGGATGTTTGACAACCAGACCATAATCAACTTGAAGACAAGAAAAATGACATTTGAATTTGAAGATTACAGGGTCATAGCACCACTAGACCCATCAGAAGGGGAGAGGTTTGTAGAACCCACTTGCCTGGACATAGAGGAGATCATCTAGTTGTACAAAAAAACTGCACGTGAGGAGGATTACGTAAACCCAACTGCAAACAGGGTACTCAGTTGGCGCAGCATTACTTCATGTGCAATAGATTCAGACACCGGGCTAGAAAACTGGCAGCAAAGACTACACAAAGTATCCACGTGAAGATGTGCAAGAATAGACCACGCAGTACGATGGATAGGTATAGAAATCAACGAACCACCCATTTTCCACAGACTAAATGATTTGGAAACATTCTTCACACAATATGAAGATGAATTATTAGAGAACTAGAGGCTACTAGCATTGGAATTAGCACTCAAGGCCAGACCTGCAAGATGGTGGGGCACACATAAGGAGACTATCAAAAATTGGTACCAATGTAAGTAGTTACTGCACATAAGGTTCGACGCAGAATAGACAAATATCAAACAACGAAGATATGAAGGGCTAGGGACACCAGCGAAACACTTGGAGGAGTGAAAAATGCTATGGAAAATGACACCACCAGAGGAATGGCCTCACCACTTCATTCGCACATTAGAGGGCATACCAACGAACTAGTATACAGATCACGAACTGCGCAAAGGAACTACACCATGGACGACATTACAACATAACTTTACCGTCACTTTCTCATTCGAGCATGAGAACCCCAACATAGATGCAGCCCTAAGATGGATCAGAGGAGTCATATTCATTGAAGAACTAGAAATAGAACTTATTACCGAAGAGCAGCAGTGAAATAAGGAGACAGTCAAGGAACTACTGTCATGTTACCATGTGCAGGAGGAAGCACCAGACGAAGATGACCTACACGACATTTAGATTGAAGAAGTAGAAGGTGAAAGAGATGTGAATGTTTTAGCGTCAGAAGTCACACCTGGATTGTAGCAGGAGCAGAGCCCAATGCCCATCAGTTTATGTCATGATTTTTTTAATGGGGTGATCAAATGGAAGTTAACTCAAGACGATGCGGCTCTATCTCAGAAACTAGGCCGGGCATGTATGGGCAAACAAGGTCTTAGATAAACTTCAGACAGCTAGTTATAGTAAGGGTGAGTAGGGGGAAGACTTGTATCAGAAAGATGCAAGGGTCTATTGTAAACATCAGGTCTCTAACAGACTGTAGAGGAAAGCATCTAAATGCAAGATCATCTTACATTCAAATGCAGGAAACTGGAGAAAACAATAACGCCACAATAAATCCTTTATCATAACATAATTTCCCTAATTCGTTCGAATCAGTCGATGACGAACTCTCTTAGCATAAGATGAAAACCAGATGGAGTGAGAAGACTATTTGTTATTGAACAAGAAATCTTACATACCAATACATAACCAGAGAACTAGAGTCTGTGCTAAAACTTTACAATCGGGAGCTTCGCTCTACCATCGATAGATCACAAAATACAAAGACTGAGCCTATATACTTAGAGAAAATTGCCTAACAGAGGTGTCCTCAGTCATCCAAGGCTTGGCGTCCCCTCAGCCAAATTCGAATGGATATTCTTTGTCAGACGCCACCTTAACTGCACATGGCTCCTGCAGGGGGAGTAGTTGAGTCAGTAAATGTCAAGTTAGCATGTGCAGACCTCCTCCGGCTAGTCGAGAACTCGACATGGCCTCTCTGGAAAAATGGGTACACAGTACCCTCTCGAGCAGACCGCTGGCCAGGCTCTCCATATCTTGCACTTAATGCATGAAGAGAGGTTTCAATCACTCTTTCTTAGCTTCATTTACTTCAAGAAAAAACCAGGCTCAAGGCTAAATCAAACGGTGCATGGAGATCACGATGATCACTTTGGCGATTAGACTTGACACCTTTAGCCTCTTTTTTCACAGCTCCTTTTTTTCCCAAGTGCCCATGGGCTGTCACCCTGAGTCAATTCCCAAAGCGCTTTCGGCGTTCGCGAATAGAAGGAGTTAATCCTTGCTCATTCATAGTGGCAATGAGCGAAATGCCAAGATGGCTTAATCGAGCGCCACACATCTCTTTTAGATCTAACAGTCCTGAACTTACTCGGTGATGTTGTGGGCCCAGGTCCAGGGGCTGGTTTTTGCGCCTTGAAAACGCGATGGGCGAAAAGACGAGGAGCTTAATCATGCGCCAGGTGTCTCCTGTGCATGAACGACTGAGGTTGCTTCGTGATACTACAGGCTCGACTCTGGGTGCTTTCGGCAATTCGGGGTTCGGGGTTTCTTGGTGTGAGATGATGAGGGATTTTCACCTATCGAATTCCCGAATGCCGATATGCCAACCAGATCTCACACTATGTGTCGCTAGATCGGACGACCTAGATTTAGTCTTGAAATACAGGCACTTTCTCTGACGCTATATACCGGTTAACTTTGTAGCCCCGAAATCCCGATGACCGTTGATCTGTTCTCATGGATGAATTTGGACCATCAACAACATAACTTCGCCCCCTTATGTTCTTGGAAGCCTTAAAATGAAATTTTTCCATGCTGCTCTCGGGTGCTTCTCGTGCATCTTGCAGACCCGAATACTCTTGTGCCTGGGACAAGAAATGTCGCTAACATTAGGCTCCATGGGGGATAGAGTCGTCCCTGCGATGCTCTAAGGACTCATTCCACAGCTTCAGTGCCTTACTGTTGGGCTATGGAGTCAGGCTCAAAACATCCCGCTGCTGAAAATACAGGCCGAAAAATAACAGCAACAAAATAAAGATACATGCTCAAAGGAGCTTATTTATTTACAATCCTAAACTAATAAAACACTTTACATGGGGCTAGGTGAAAGCAGATTTCCACCATAGCCATTTAAGCAGCTTTCTGGATAGAAGCTCCTTCCTTCTGTCAATGATCATCAGCAGATGGTGTAACCGTGACAGCAGAACGGTTACACTCTTCAACTCCTCCTTACAGGCTGGAGTTGAGATGAAATAGGGCAGCTCCAAGGCATAGGGGAAATGCCACTCCATGTACTTGCTGACAGGGTCATAGAATGAGTGGCCAATCCCAAAAAATTGGTGACAGGAAAGCTCCTCTGCTACGCAGTTGTTCCCATGTGGATGAATATCTCTAACAAGCACAGGTGAGTGGACAACTGTCGTAGGGTCACTGATCTCAGGCTGTGGCTGCTCGTTGACTGGCTCTGGATAGGAAAAGAAATGTGTGCTTAGCTGCTCTTCTGGTTCTTCCTCGTCTTCTTCATGTACTCCCCCATCTTGTAAAAAGGGAACGGTCTCCCGATCCTTCTCTTCAATCCCAAATGTAAATACATCATAGGAAATCTCATGAAGGAAGAAAGAACGATCCTCTTCCACAATGGATTCTTTATTTAAATCTGAGACAACAGGCTCATTAGGGGCAGATTCTAATGCATCCAAAAAATCTTCAATAATCTCCTCAAAAGAGATGCTTAGATCATCTGCCTCGAAGACTGGAAAATCCTCTTTGCTGCCTTCAGATTCCAATTTTGCACACTGGGGAGTGGAGAATATCACCTGCACCACTAGTTCACTCAGAGCGCCATCCTCTTCCTTGGGAACTTCATCACTCTCATAACCCCCCCTAGCTGCAGACGAATGGGGAGGAGAAAGGGTGGAGCTCTGACCCAGGTCATCAGGATCATCCGCATAGCCTACGTCTGAAAAAGCTTCATCTGGTATAGAGTTGTGGTATCCCTCACTACAGTTATGACAAACTAACATAGAGGGATAAAACTCTTGACAATAGGCAGTGAAGGCTGCATGGAATTCACTGAGTGAAGAAATGCTAGCAGGGGGTAAAGAATGATACCATTTACGAGCATCCCCTGCTAACGAGAACATGAACATCTTTAGTAATGCATCCTCATGATGTGTCTCCCACTGATGCATGAGTTCATGAAACTCACTGAGGTGCTAAGAAGGGTTGTCCTTTTCACATTTTCCAAATATGGGCAAATAATCACCCCATTCATTCGGAGAAGGGACAACATTAGGAAAACCAGGAATAGCAGAAAAATTAAAAGGAGCAAACCTTCGAGCTAAGATTTTCTCCATTCTGAACTAGTGGAGTCGCCAATCGATCCTTGAATCATGGAGTCGCCAGGTGAAATATGTGCAGCTTCGAATGTGTCTGGTCCTTGTTCACCATCAAAGGCCGGAACCTAACGTTGTTGTTACCCCGGGAAGCTTCTCAAGCTGAGAAAGCAGCTGTTGAAACCTTCTCGAGAAAGCTCCTTAGGGTCAGCTTTCAGGTGTGCTAACACTAGCCACAGCTGAAACAGTGATGTGAAAACCTTGGAGTCACCATAGTGGAGTCACCAAGTGCACAGTAGCAATATTGAAGGGCTCTGATGTCTGATGCACCTTCAGAATCAGAGGCTCAATGTCGTTCTACCCAGGGAAAATCTTCAACTTCATCCCCGGCAACGACGCCAGAAATTCTAGCGTCGGAAGTCACCCCTGGATTGCAACAGGAGAAGAGCCTAATGCCCATCAGTTTATGTCACGATTTGTTTAATGGGGTGATCAAATGGAGGTTAACTCAAGACGATGCGTCTCTATCTCATAAACTAGGCCGGGCATGTATGGGCAAACAAGGTCTTAGATAAACTTCAAACAGTAAGTTGTAGTAAGGGTGAGTAGGGGGAAGACTTGTATTAGAAAGATGCAAGGGTCTGTCGTAAACATCAGGTCTCTAACAGACTGTAGAGGAAATCATCAAAACACAATATCTTCTTACATTCAAACGCAGAAAACCAGAGAAAACAATAACGCCACAATAAATCCTTTATCATAACATAATTGCCATAATTCGTTCGAATCAGTCGACGATGAACTCTCTTAGCATAAGATGAAAACCAGATGGAGTGAGAAGACTGTCTGTTATTGAACAAGAAATCTTACATACCAATACATAACCAGAGAACTAGAGTATGTGCTAAAACTTTACAATCGGGAGCTTCGCTCTACCATCGATAGATCACAAAATACAAAGACTGAGACTATATACTCAGAGAAAATTGTCTAATAGGGGTGTCCTCAGTCATCCAAGGCTTGGCGTCCCCTCAGCCAAATTCGGACGGATTTTCTTTGTCAGATGCCACCTTAACTGTGCATGGCTCCTGCAGGGGGAGTAGCTGAGTCAGTAAATGTCGAGTTAGCATGTGCAGACCTCCTCCAGCTAGTCGAGAACTCGACATGGCCTCTCTGGACAAATGGGTACACAGAACCCTCTCGAGCAGACTGCTGGCTAGGCTCTCCATAACTTGCACTTAATTCATGAAGAGAGGTTTCAACCACTCTTTCTTACCTTCATTTACTTCAAGCGAAAACTAGGCTCGAGGCTGAATCAAATGGTACATGGAGATCACGATGATCGCTTTGGCGATTAGACTTGATGCCTTTAGCCTCTTTTTTCACAGCTCCTTTCTTTCCCAAGTGCCCACGGGCTGTGACCCTGAGTCAATTCCCAAAGCGCTTTCAGCGTTCGCGAATAGAAGGAGTTAATCCTTGCTCATTCATAGTGGCAATGAGCAAAACACTGAGATGGCTTAATCGGGCACCACGCATCTCTTTCAGATCTAATGATCCTGAACTTACTCGGTGATGTTGTGGGATCGGTTCCTAGACACTCCTGGCACCTCACGCATCGGGGATATGATGGGGTTGTTTTTTGCGCCTTGAAAACGTGATGGGCGAAAAGTCGAGGAGCCTAATCGCACGCCAGGTGTCTTCTATGGATGAACGGCTGAGGCTGCTTCATGATACTGCGGGCCCGACTCTGGGCACTTTCAGCAATTTGGGGTTTGGGGTTTCATGGTGTGAGATGACGAGGGATTTTCACCTATCGAATTCTCGAATGCCAATAGGTCGACCAGATCTCGCACTATGTGTCGCTGGATCGGACGACCCAGATTTAGTCTTGAAATACATGCGCTTTCTCTAACACTATATACCGGTTAACTTGGTAGCCCTAAAATCCCGATGACCATTGATCTATTCTCATGGATGAATCTAGACCGTCGACAACATAACTTCGCCCCCTTATGTGCTTGGAAGCCTTAAAACGAAATTTTTCCATGCTACTCTCGGGCGCTTCTCCTGCATCTTGCAAACCCGAATACTCTTGTGCTTGCGACAAGAAATGTCGCTAACAGAAGGGACCACCCATAGAATCCGAAGTTATTTCCGCACCAATCAAGGTAAAAAAAGTTAACATCAGAACAACTGAACATCCCAAAAATGACCATCATTGGAGACTACTGGGATGAGCCAACAGTAGAAAGCATCACAGAGTTGTTACACGAGTATAGTGACTTGTTTCCTACAACATGTACAGAGATGAAGGGCATAACAGGAGAACTAGGAGAGATGAATATACCTCTCAGACCTAAACAGAGATCGATTAGACAACAAACATATAGACTGAACCCCATATATAAAGAGAAATTTAAAGAGGAGATCGATTGGATGCTCGAAGCCAGCATAATCGAACCAGTCGAGGAATCAAAATGGATAAGCCTGATGGTTGTACAGGACAAGAAACAAGGAAGAGGGAGATCAATATATACGTTGACTTGAGGAAGTTGAATGATGCATGCCTACACGACCCATTCCCTACAATGTTCACAGATGAAGTGTTAGAGAATGTGGGGGGACACGAAGCTTACTCATTAACTGATGGATTCTCAGGCTACCATCAAATCAAGATAGCACAAGAGGACAGATACAAGACCACGTTCACAAAAGAATGGGGATCTTACCAATATATAGTCATGCCATTTGGACTGAACAATGCACCATCAATATTCTCCAGAGTGGTTATTGCATCATTTAAAGAATTCATCCATCAGTTTATCGAAGTATACCTGGATGACTATAGAATCTATAGTCTGTTGAAAAACCATGTGGAAGTTTTACACTTGATGCTAGAACGATGCAAACAGTGTCAAATATCACTAAACATAAATAAATGTATATTTGGGACATCGTTTGGGATACTATTGGGACATATAGTATGCAAACAAGGGTTATTGGTCGATCCGGCAAAGATTACAGTCATTGTTAATTTACCAGCACCAAAAATAGTCTGTCAGCTATGAGTGATGTTAGGACACACGGGATACTATAGGAAATTCATCAAAGGATATGCGCAGATCATAGCACCAATGGAAAAAATTCTAAGAAAGGATACAAGTACCAATGGAACGATGAGTGTCAACATAGTCTGGATACTCTGAAATAAAAGATGGTCACTGCATCAATATTAGTATTTCCAGACTGGGGAAAGACATTCCATGTACATGTAGATGCATCAACGATAACACTTGGATCTATCTTGGCACAACCATGAGAAGGAGACTTGGATAACCTGATAGTGTTCACAAGTAGAAAACTATCAAACTCAGAACATAATTATAACACAGCGGAAAGAGAAGGCCTAGCTATGGTTTACGCACTACAAAAGTTCAGACACTACCTATTATGAAAACATTTTAATATGTTTACAGATCACTCAGCCTTAAAATACCTAGTCAACAAGCCAGTGTTGGGGGGGAGAATTTGTCGATGGTTACTTCTATTTCAAGAATTCGACTTTGAAGTAATAGTTAAACTAGGAAAACGAAATGCAGGACCTGACCACCTATCACGGGTCACAAATGGAGAAGAACCTACAAACTTAGAAGACAACTTTCTGGATGCCCAGTTATTCTCGGTACAGATTGTTGAAGACTACTTCGCAGAGGTCATCTAGTACTTGAGCACAGGTACCGCACCGCAAGATAATACCACCGCACAGAAGAAGAACGTGGTAGTTTGTGCAATCGACTATCAATTGATCCCATGACATCTATATAAAATGGGTGCATATAGTATTTTATGAAGGTACATGTTAGAGAATGAATGACCAAGAATTTTAGCAAAATCCCATGAGGGATTTGCAAGAGGACACTCTGCAGGAAAAACTACCACGCAGGATTATGGTGGCCAATGATTCACAGAGACTCGAAAGAGTACTGTTAGGGATGCGATGTTTGTCAAAGGGTAGGAAAACCCAACAGAAGGGACGAGATGTCGTTACGACCGCAAGTGACATTACATGCATTTGATAAATGGGAAATAGACTTTGTGGGACCAATTAACCCACCATCCAAAAGAACAGGGGAAATATACATCATCACCATGACGAAATGCCTAACAAGGTGGGCAGAAGCTGCACCAGTAAAAGACTACAATGCAAAGACAGTTGCACACTTCTTATTTGAACAAGTAATTACTAGGTTTGGGTGCCCAAGAGTCTTGATGAGTGACCAAGGCATGCATTTCATAAATAGCACCATCCACGCAATGCTCAAGGACTTTGAATCTCACCACCAGAAAAGCACACCATACCATCCACAGGCGAATGGCGTAGTAGAAGCCTTTAACAAAATTCTAGAGAACACACTGACAAAGATCTGCAACATCAACAGAGACAACTGGAACCTCAAAGTACCAGTAGTATTATGGGTTTTTAGGACAACATGAAAGAAATTGACAGGACACACACCATTCAAACTCATCTATGACCAAGAAGTGGTAGTGCCATTAGAATTTTTAGTACCCATCTTATGCGTAGCAACTATCACACAAATGATAGAATGCGATGCAATACAGGAAAGACTGAAATAATTGTTAGCAATGGAGGAAGACCGAATCCTGGAAGGAATGCATCAACAAGTGCAAAAGGCCAGAGATAAAGCATGGCACGATTGACACATTAAGAAGAAAAATTTCAAGGAAGTAGATCTAGTATTGCTCTATGACAACAAAGTGTTTCAACACCCAGGAAATATGAGAATGCATTGGTTAGGACCATACGAGGTCAAATCTATAACAGATGGAGGAGTTGTATAGTTAAGAGATTTAGCAGGTGCAAACCTCAGAGGAACAATCAATGGGAGCCAACTGAAGCTGTAAAAGCACAGGCGACCACCCATCGCATAGTTAAAAAAAAAACAAAAGCGTGAAGCACGCCAGAGACAAAAAATCCACAGGATGCTCAAAACAAGAATATAGTAAAGGAAAGAACAATGGTTACATACCAAAGAAAAATGAGCGGGAAACATAAATTCGGCAAAAGCAGGATGACAGGACAACACTAAGCAGAATTAAGACACAACAAGGATTGATGGAACATCACATTAAACATGCCAACTGGATACATCAAAGTAAGCGTAATGGCAAGTACAAAACTACCACAGATGCATTGAACCCACAGTTATGGTGCATTAATCACATCATGGAGGAAGCGTTCTCGATAAGCTTCAGGACAAGCCCATATAATACACGTGCACGGAAGCAACTTATCTATTCACGAAAGAAGAATAGAGAGAGAGAAACAACAACTCGAATGAACAGAGCGAGACCACAGAGCTCACCGCAGTCCTTCAAACTCAGCAAACGTTGACACTCACCACTATGGTACCATCAAAGTCCGTCGAAACAGGCCAGACTGACGAGGGTTCAAACTAGGTTACAAGGGCCGCTAGAAGAAACCGAGCAGAAACAACAAGATATCATCGATATCGATGACATCCCATCCCCATAGATACCACTAGTGAACTCTACACCGATATTGGAAGATATTCAACAACCAAAAGCACAGGACCTGAAATAGGACACGCAAGTAGCGGTGCAGGAACCTCAAAATGAGGAAGCGGAAACCCAACAAGCAGTGCAACCAGAAAGAACTAAACCAACCGCGCAAGGTAATGGAACGACACATAATCAAGGATCAAAAGGGAAACCAGATGATTCACAGGTACCCAGCCTAGGCCAACCCACATAAGAGACCACAGGAACTACCTCGTCTTGGCCAGAATGGCTTACAGGGTAGCAACCAGGATTTGTTGGAACCTCGTACCGACCACCACAAAAGGAATACAAAGTTTTGATATCGATCTCACCTCGCAAGAAATCGACAGCAGAAATTGTGCTACCACACATACAGAAGGGAGTACAGGTAGAGCCGCAGCTACTAGGTCACGTCGGGAAGCTCGAGTATTCTGACCATGACGTATCAAATGAAACCAAGTACCCAGAACTTGCACTGAGGGTTTTTATGCAGAACATAGTGGTAAACCAACTTGAAGAAACAATCAGCCAGCCACATCAGCACGCAATTGGACTGAACAAAACAAGCATTATAGGGTTGCTGAAACTTTCACATTTTGGCAGAGGCCAGTACGAGATAGCATGCGTTAAGAAGCTGTTAGCAATCATGCATGGAGGGGATATATGGCTAGACAGACCCGTCCCAATAACTATTGAACTTTTCGCGCAAATAATAGGACTACCCAATCGGGGTATGGATCCCGTGCTGATTCTGGATGATAAATCCAAGGAGAAAGCGTTAACAGAGGAAATGAAGAAGAAATATGGTGCCGCCAGGGGGACAAGATGCATTATAATCAAATGGATCAACAATGTAGTGACACAATTGGGTGCAAAGATATTAGCCTGTAAACTATTAAGAAAATGTCGCAAAGACGAAGTACCAGCAGGAGTCATCGCAGTTGTAGCTCACTGCGCAGAAGGAACCTTTGTGAGCTAGGCTCATTATCTATTATACTTGTTCCAAGTGGACTGCAAGAATGTGCAGGACCTCGGTACAGAATTCCATTACTCATGGCTACTCACCCTCGTAGTCTTCATGGGATGGTGGGAACCAAAATATGTAGTTTTTGTTACTAGAACACAGCCAGCGGGAGCGAGATATCTATTACTGAGATCCGGGCCACAGGCCAGGCTTAAGAGGGAAAATGGAATCATCTTTGAAGCATAGGTACGGGACGTATAGGAAGCTATTATCCGATCATGGAGAATAACACTAGAGGTTGTCGCGTGATATGGGGACATCGCTAACTTATGGGCTACACGTCAAGCCATGTGGATACAACCAAGACAGGATCCAAATAAACAGTAGCTATTGATGTGCTACTGCATCACAGAATGTGATATAGACATGGTCATTAGTGAATGGTCTGATGCGTGGAGGATTCCATCCATTCCCTGGGAAGTACTGGAAGGACCCGTAGAAGGAGAAGCAGAGCAGGAGGAAACACAACCTCCGCAAACCCGAGTGCCCAAGAAACCAAGGATGGGACAAAACAAGCCGACTCAAGCAAACAAAGGGGCAAATCTGATAAGGACCCAGAAGGGGTATATAGAGACCAACGAATAACCAAATCAAGCTAAGGGAGCACAGGAGACCACCCCAAATCCCAACACACAGGAACCAGGGGGAACTAAGAGACCAGTTGTACAGGCAGCAGGCGCACGCAAGAAATTAAAGGTGCAACGAGCATCATCGGACTACATTATCACAAAGGACGATGGAGAAATGATCGCAAGAAGGGTCCATGATTGTCTACCAGGAGACTTCAATCATGCAACACATCACATGGATAAATTGTAGAAAGAGATGGCAGAAATGGGATAGCTCCTCAGGACACTAGGGGAGGCCCAGAGAGCAAGTAGCAGCAGAGGCATAGAGTCGTTGACAACACAAACTAACGAAAGAGTGGAGGTAGAAGAACGAGACCCATCCCTCCCAATGCCACACACACATGTAATGTTCTACATAAAGCTAAGCATGCTACGAATGGATGAAATAGTGGGACAGACACCACTGAAGGATTTGGACCAAATCCAATTAGTATTGACACGGATTCCATCAAGGGCACTTTACAAATTGCAAGTTAGCGTCGACCATGAGATGCAGTCTCAGGCACATAAAAACTTAGTCAAGCTACAAAAAGCAACAAAGCAGCGGGAAGCGTTGGGAAAAGAGTATGAGCAGGCCAAATCTGAAATTCAGAAGGAGATAGAACACAAAAACGAATTGGAATGCAGAATGGGATAAATTTTTGTGAAACTTCCAAGCACTGCGCAAGGAAACGAACTCCCAGCCATAGAAAAGATTGACCAGATTGCGCAGGTAATTGCTCAATACCAGAAGGAGATCGAAGATATCTGAGAACAGCTAACACCAACAAATCCACTAGTAGTAAAGGAGTAAAGGAGGCAGACAGCAGCAACACAACTAAAGCAGATGGAGAAACAGGTTACCACGACAGTTGACTTACTCGAGAAAGCAACAAAACCTTGGACAAGACTAGAGGAGGGTCCATAGGTTCAACGTTGGGACAAGGAAGAGGAAAGGATCAATGTAGTGATCGAAGAACTCAAATAGAGGCAAAAGACCATACCAATCCCAGGACGTGTCAAGGGGATGCAAGAGCTGAAGAAGATGCAGGCAGAACTTATCACTGTGCAAACATAGAAATAGGAATGTCAGGCTCAAATAGAACCATTACAGAAATGGATAACAAAAGTACTCACACAGGTAGAAGTAGCTAGAACACATATGGCACAGACACAGGCAAAATGTGCAAGATTATTGAGCAATGAAGTCGCAGTTCAGGTAGTGGATACCATTAAGGAAAGGACCGCGCAGGCATTGACAATAGCAGTAGAGCTGAGGGAAAAGTTCCATATGATCACCGAGGAGATCGAGGAAGCTCAAAAGGATTAGGTGACTCGGGACGAGTCACATATCAGTGTTGGTGACCTGTTGGCAGCAGGCCGAAGTGGGAAAGAAAGCGTGCACAAAGAAGAATGACATCTAGAAGAGAAATCGTGGGAAAGAAAGCCTCCAAGAGGAAAGCGACAACTGGTAAGATGCACAACACACGCGCATGCAAGGAGGAGGTGACAGCTAGAAGGAAGCAAAGAACGCATGCCAAGAAGGAATACCTAATGACAATAGGGTTAGGGTTTTTGTAAGGTTTTGTGTAAATGGCTGAAGAGCCCAATAGATATAAATATAGATACAGAGGTATCATAAAAGATTTCGGCTAGGTTCGGTCTGCTACCTATGTAGATTTGGGATTGTTTTTATGCAATGCTTTTTATTAGAGAACTACTTTTGTAAAGAGATTGAGCTAGAGAGGAGGAGAGAAGGTAGATCTTGAGGATTAGATTGCAAGTCGAGGAGCCTGGTGCAATCTAGTTCACCTCATAGAGATCTTACTCATATGAGGATAATTGTAAGCACACGACGCGAGATTGTAGAACTACCATAATAAGAGAGCCAAGAGCTAGATCTTTGTGGGCGTAGCCCGGGAGGGGGTGAACCACAGTAATACATGTGTAATGTGATGAATGCATGCATATCTTTTTCATACTTTTATTAGTTAAGCGTTGTGTGTAATGAATGAATGAGTTATTATATTGCTTGGTTAATTGTTGTTGGGATATAATGAAAACATACCACGGAGATCAAAATACAAAAGAGAATAATAGTAGTTTGTAACACAAGTTAAGATAAATGGCTCAGAATACAGATCCCATATCCCATACTCAATCCTAGGCTGTAAACACTTGAGTCATATAGTCACCCATTTAAAGCTATCTCAGGTGAGACTGCGTAGTGCATTTTGTGTGCTACGTTTCCTTTTGGTTTGCCAAAGGGGATGATAGTTTTAGGTTTTGTCGGTACCCTGAAAGACTTGAACCCTGGGCCAACCATCCAGGTAGTAGGAAATAGTAGTTCATGTTAAGCCAACAAGCACTCAGAAGAATTTTTTGAAAAAAATGACCAATATTTTGTATACAATAATTTAATTTACCTTGGTGCATGTGGTAGGGTTTCCCATAGATGTGGTTAAGTCTATCTAGTATAGTTATTAGAATTTTTTATTAAAATTGATTCATGTATTCTATAAAATATTAATCTCTAGTGTCATTAAATCTATTTGGGGTATTGAAAAATATTGTATTTGAAAAATGATAGTACTAGCACAATGCACATGGTATGATTATGTATGATGTAGAAATATGGTTTAATGAAAACATCCAATAAAACCTCTAGTTTTCGACCTCCACTATAAGCTTCTGCAACAAATAGAGAAGGGAGAATGGGTTCAGAAAAAACCTCCGCTAATTGGTTCTTTCCTTATAGTGCCGCTTCCCCACAGAAATGAATTTTACAAACTTAGTTACCACATGCATCTCTACGATAATAATGAGCATAATATAATGCTAAAGTAAACCTGCATTGAAATATTTGAATAGAGAGGATAGCTTGTTGCAAAAACAGGGGAATCTCATACACAATATGGTGACCAATATGGTATTTTAAATAAAACTCATCCTAAATAAAGAAAATATTGAATTCAATATTTTACATTAATATTTTTTTGAGGTGGTTGTGTATTATCTCAATTTGTTAGAGTTTTAACAACCTAAACATTTCTCTAATTTTTCATATGTGTATGTAAACGATTGTTTTAAAGTATTTGACCTATGCAAAGATAAGTGTTTTTCTATGTTGCATTGGATTTCGGGACAGGGGAACGATGGGGACGGCTAGAGTGCACCCCCAAATTTTTCAGGGGATGGCGGGTTGGGGACGGAAATAATATATATATATATATATATATTAAAATTCACCATAAACATGTGTAGTCGCTTCAAGCTTGTAAGTATATCAAGCTATACTATACAGTATTATGCACAGTATTATGCACAGCCCTTACACTTGCCAATTCTGAAAAAGCTCGACCAATTTAAAAAAGGGCTGAGTGACATTTCATTATTGGATGCTAGACAAGCGAAAAATACAGTTTAGCTTTAGGAAACTTAAATGAGATATGTCTCTATAGCAGTTCTTCTTACTCATATTTCTTGTTAATGACGATTATGTTAAAACATAAAAGGCATTTCCTTCTCAATAGGTTTTGAAGATTTTTATGGTTGTGTTGAAAACCACTATAAAACACTTTGGTTATGTAAAGAGATTAGATTCATATTTCAGATTAAGAATGTGATTGAATAGGAATTTATTCAAACATTTAGTGCCCAATCAAAGTCACTACTATCTAATTGTTTTCACAATTCTTGAGGTTGGGATAGTGGAAGCACTATAATTGAATATCTCCTGAAAACCCATGTTAAATATGTAAAAGCTAAGATGACCAGAAAAGTGAGAAGAACAAGAACAATAACCATAAGGATCGGCCCTTTGAAATGTTGCATTTCTTTTTTTTTTGACATGGAAACTTTGTTTGTTGTAACCTCGTCGTTGAAAATACAATGTTTAAATCATCAAAAACCCAAATCAAAACCCATGTTTTGAGCTACAACTTTTACAACAGATTTAGATTCAATGCAATACAAAAATAATGGATGGGAAAAATGATCTTATTGTCCAATCATCAATTTCCATTATTGTCAAGACTGAATATATTTGCCCTGAATATCCCCAAAAACTGCCCAAAAAAATCCTTGATATCTGCCTAGAACATCCTTGAAATCTATTTGTAACGTCCCTGAAATCTGTCAGGAACATCTTGGGAATGACCAACATGTCCCCGCATCCCCAATGAAGTCCCCATCAATTTGAGTAAGTTTCTTAAGAGTCCCCAAGTCCCCGATACGAGGGAACGGCGAGTACACAAGTTTTTTTGGGGGAGGGGGGAGAGCAGGTTCCCGTGCAACATAGGTATTTTTCTAACACTCAAAACATATTAATTTTGTGGACCCCTCATTTTGACATTTGTAATTCCATTGATTTTTCCTCTTTACTTTGTGATGCAACTCGCAAAGGACTTTGTCTATTGCAGTTGACACAGATCTCAAGATCTGCTTGATGGGGTCGGAAAGGAAACGAAACGATGATAACCTGGAGCAGATATCCCGAACGTCCTTTTATAACGCTGGGCAACACAGTGAGATTTTATGTGCATATGTTTTTTAATGGAAAAACCATTAAGTTGAACATACCTGGTTTAACGGAAACCATTAGGTTGAACATTTATGCTTGATATTATATTGTATTTATGTATATTTTATGTTCTAATAGTGGTGAGAGATTCGAAGTTTATTGCAAATCCAAGTGAATATGTGAATTAATTTATATTGTGGAATTATTATCATATTATTATGGATTTAATATTATTAATATTATTAAAAGAATTATTATAATGAAGTTTAAGTTTAAAAGAAAAATAAATGAAATTTAAATTTAAAAGAAAAATATGTACAAATAAAAAATAAAAAAATTAATTTTATAAAACATTATTAATTAAAAATAAAAAATGATCTTTAGAATGAGATACTTTAAAATTAATAAATTTTTGAAATTTAATCATATAAAAGATTAAAAACATGATTAATAATTATTTTAAGAATTAAGAAAAAAATTTAAATTAATCATATATAAAAGATTAAAAACATGATTAATAATTAAAAATGAAAAATACTTTATTTTAAAGTATTTATTTTTAGAAGGTGTTAAATCTCATTTTCAAAATATGTAATATAACATAATTTATTAATTGATAAAAAATAAATAAATGTTTATTATTAAATAATAAAAATAAAATAATAATTAATTAATTAATTTAAATTTATAGATTTAATAAATTAAAATTGATATTAACCAGGTATAAGTATTTTTATCTTAATTTTAATAATAAGAATCTAATTTTTAGCTCACTCCCACATATCAAATTGGTGAATGAGATCTCCTTGTTTGTGGGACAAAAAATCTTCTTCATAAATACCCTAGCATTATAATAGTAAAAAATCCTCAAAATAATAACTTAATATTAAATTAATAATAAAATAATAAAAAACATTAAAATATAAATAAATAAATAAATAACACATATAAACAATAAGTCCGCCCAATTAATCAAGTGACACAATAATCAAAACACTTATATAGTATAACCAACATAGATTCATCTTAACCCGGGACCTATCAAGGATAGAGAGGGATCCAATTTCGAAAAGTGCAAACCTTTAACCTTTCCTCAAATATTACACTCTAAAAAAGGTTTTCACCTAGAAAAATTGAATTCCTCTCCAAACTTGATAAATCTGAGGTTAAGATGGATCTATGCTAATACATAAGTTTTTAAACTAAAACTTTTATTAAACTGTCATACATATACTTTTACTATACTTATTAAATAATTCATTTTATTATTTCTTAATTATTTAATAATATAAAAAATAGTTTAATTAAATTTATAATTAATTTACAAAATTGAAATAAACCTCCACAACTATAAGCATTATCCATTATCCACCTTGCAAACTTTATACTTATCTGTTTTTAACTTTATCCACGTTGGAGATTCCGCGCTGGAAAGCCACCCCAACTTCCCCACATAGTGGTTGGTATGGGAGTGATAAAGCTTCGCAGCCCCAAGGAACACAGGTTTGGAACTCATGACCTCTTCTCAAACTAGAAGAGTGTGCCCATGTCTTAACCAATTGTACTATCCCATGGGACTTTCATATACTTTCAATTGTTAGGATGCACATTATTTCAAAACTTTGTTCATGTTTACAATACAACTATACAACTGATTCGTTATAAAAATTCAATACACATATATCTATACAATACAACTATACAACTGATTCGTTATATAAATTCAGTACAGATTCAGGTCGTTAGGTTACTACAGGACACATATATCTATACAATACAACCATACAACTGATTCGTTATATAAATTCAGTACAGATTCAGGTCGTTAGGTTACTACAGGAAAAGTACTGATCTGAGCTACACGTACATAATCTTACTATAAACCAAGATAGTCAACAAATATTGCCTTTTTCCAGAGTCTAACAAATAGTCTAGATGCGAAAAAAGTGTAAGTAATTTGTACATACAATATAAAACCCATATTCCTTTATAAGTAAGGATAAGGATTTTAATTTATGATTTACAGACACATATTTTCCTGGAATATTTATGACTTTCACTGCTATAGTTTTTAAAATTCCATTTTCGAAGCAGTAGGGTTTCAGAGCAGGAAAAGATTTACCAAATATTTGATGCCTTCCGTAACTTTCGATAATATGGTCCAGCCTTCGTGACTTTTGACAGATGATAAAAATGGTCCAGCTCTCTAAAATTTATTTCTGTGAAGGGAATAATGACAACTTAATTATTTATGAGTGTAAATATGATCAACTAAGCCTCTAACACAGAAGGATAATAAGGATTATATGGTCAATTATATAGGGTAAGTATAATGTTAGAACTGTCTGATGATACGGCTAATTGTTATACCATTAATTGATATCATTATGTATTTAATGTCCATATGGTCTTTCTAATGATCAGCTGTAGTCATTGTTTATTTCAAAGTATATTAAAAAAAAAAATTGCCAAATGATAACCTATAGTCATTGCTTATGAAAAAGTAGATTAAAAAAAAAAACTGCCAACGCTTTTCCTTCAAGGAAAGTGCTTCTACACGAGTTGTGTCCACGAGAAAGCTGCGTGCATCTTGAAAAATGTGAAAAACATAATAAATGCACAAAAATCATGTGCTATTGAGCTGGGTTGTTTACGGAATTCCTATATCTGTACGTTCCTAAAACCTGTTACCAATTACTTCAACCAATTTAAGTTCCTAAAATCTATTACCAATTGTTTTCAATTTACAATACAATGTTTAACTGTTTTTCGTTTCTGCTACATAAATTTATTTGAAATCAGAATTTTATGTTGTTTAAATTGTATTTCTGAATGTAGAAATAGATTTAGCGTGCTGGAAAAGTTCAGAGGCACTCAGAATACAGAAAATTAACCACTCAAATCTGTAGATCCAACAATTTCTCACCTAATTTCTCACAAATATCCCCAAAAAATATCCCTTAAATATTTAAGAAAAACATTAATATTAAAGAAATAAAAATTATAGCATTTGCACCCCCCTGCTGTAACAGTTACAAATAATTGTAAATTTGAAGTTTTATAACCTTGTACCAGCAACCTCAGTTTTATGAGTTATGGGTTTTCTCAATTACAAGCTAAGTGATTGTAAATTTGAGGTTTTATGACCTTGTACCAGCAACCTCAGTTTTATGAGTTATGGGTTTTCTCAATTACAAGCTAAGTGATTGTAAATTTGAGGTTTTATGACCTTGTTCCAGCAACCTTAGTTTTATGAGTTATGGGTTTTCTCAATCATTTGCTTGTAAGGATTGTAAGGAGTGGGAAGTTGTTCTAAGTGGGCGAGTATTGGAGAAACCCAAATGATGGTGATGAAAGGTGCACAAAACAAAACATCACGTTTCAAAGTTTGGATTGGATTGATGACAAGTATAGTGAAATCAACCTACAAGGTACATATCAAAGCAACCACCGAAACAAGGTACTTGATTTCTTCCATATCACGTTCCAAAGTTTGGATTGGACTGATGACAAGTATAGTGAAATCAGCATGCAGGGTACATCTCAAAGCAACCACTGAAATAAGGTACTTGATTTGATTTTAGTGCAGGTAGTGAAAGTCTAATTTTGAAAAAAAGGGTTTGTTATTCTTAACATCTCATTGCTTTATGATAGTTTGACCCTACTTAATTCAATTGGTTATATAAGTAATTATGAAAATAAAATAAATTAAGATTATTATAATAAAAGTAATATGATCATTTGATTCGTCCCCGAGGTGTAGGACAGTCGGTGACGGAGTGTGTTGTTAAGCCACTCCGTAATGTTAAAGTCACCGGTTCTAAACCTGCGGGGACAAAAAATCCACAAAAAATCCAACCATGTTAAGGGTTGGTGTGGCTCAGGCCGGGTGCGATCCCCGGGTGATTTTGACGGCTTAGATGCCCCTGAGTCGCGGTTTCTCAAGCCACAGGTGTGATTTTGACGGCTTAGATGCCCCTGAGTCGCGGTTTCTCAAGCCACAGGTGTGATTTTGACGGCTTAGATGCCCCTGAGTCGCGGTTTCTCAAGCCACAGGTTAATCGCGTAGCCAACAGGTCCCGCACAAATTAACAAACAAAAAAAAAAAAATATGATCATTTGATTCTACTTAATTCAATAGGTTATATATATAATAAAAATATTAATAATGGCTATTGTTTAAGAGTATTTAAGTTTATTGAATTTTTAAAAAATTGATGAAATTATTGAATTGATTTTAATATATATTTTTTTACCATAAAAAAAATGAGAAAAATTCTATGCATCATATGAATAGTTATTAAAATTCCATGCATCTTTGGTTTTAATGATTAAATAAATATGAAAAGTTATTTTTTAATTTAATAATGTTAATTTTATTAAAAAAAACGAAAAATTCTATGCATCATATGAATAGTTATTAAAATTCCATGCATCTTTGGTTTTAATGATTAAATAAATATGAAAAGTTATTTTTTAATTTAATAATGTTAATTTTCTTAAAAAAAACTTTTGATCTTTCAATTTTGTATTAATATTACAAATTTTACTTTTATAATATTAATTTTAAATTTAAATGTTGATTTATTTATAATTTTTTGACTTTATGTTATATTTTAAGTTTTTATTGCATCATAATTTTTCTTCAAATTTTGTTTTGATTCAATGTTTTTAAAGGTATCAATATTTTGTAGAGAGGTCTGATTTTTTTTCTTCAATGGTTTAACTATAAATCATCATCATTTGAAGGGAGTACTTTTATCTTTCATGTTAATCATCTAGTGCTTATACATTACGTACCTAATCAAAATCTTGTTCTTAGTGGGTGGAAGCCTAGGCTCTAAGAGAAGGATTGGATATGGTGTATTTTTTTTAATTTAATTGGATACCAGGAAGTGGACTATTAGAAATGAATCTCACTAATGTTAGGAATAATCTTATTGTGCATGTTAATCATCTCGTGCTTATACATTAGGTATCTAATATTTGAATCAAATTTCACTAATGCTAAGAATATTCTTATCCTTCATGTTAACCATCTCGTGCTTATATGTTAGGTACCTAATCAAAACCTTGTTCTCAGTGTGAGTGGAAGACTACGCTTTAAGAGAAGGATTGGACATGGTGTATTTCTTAAAATTTAATTTTAAAATTATAGAATATAGAGGTTTGGTGAGTTCTGTATCCACAGGTTCTATGTATATGAGTTTACTAGAAATTCCATTGACAAATTTGGAAAGACATTTTATAAGTGTTCCTTGGGTTTCCCCTCTAGTTTTTCCTTACACACACGCGCGCACACACACACACACACACACATATGTCACACACACACACATATGTATGATCCATTTTTTCTCCAAAGAAAAAATCCACAATTTCATTACAATAAAAAAATTGCATAGTCATATGCCACCTAGCATTCGAAAAAGGTGCTCAATAGTCCTTTAGAGAAAAAAATCTCTTCTTACTTGCCTTTCTATGTTGAATCTTTCCTAAAACTAGTTAGGGTTAGATTTACCATTGCAATTTAACTACTTTTCTATGCTCGTTTTTCCATAGACGATGCTAAATCATTGTCACCCAACCATTGGAACCTACATGTGCCACCCCCGAGCACAACACAACGAGATCTATCTTGGGAAACCCTCTTGGGGAAGAAAATCCATCATAACTTCTTTAGTATAGATTCATCAACCAAGTACAATGTCAGTACGATGCTCTCTCAGAGAGGAATATCCCAGATAACCCTTCTACTCAAAGGGAAACCATGCCACTAGAATTGCGCCTTGTCACCAAAAGATGCACCAAGTATTATACCAAGACATAAACCAAGAGATACACCAAGGCACAATCCAAACCCTAGAGCATTACCCTAGAAAGGTAGCACATGAGAGAGAGACCAACCAAGACCAAGAGATGTGCCTTGTCCTTCCTCCTTTAGATGCAACTGCATCTCTCCACTAAACTTGCACTATAGTTGAGTAAGTTGTGATCACAAAATGAGTAAGGTGTCACCTTATTTATACTTATTCTGTCACTGAAATTTTCCCACAGGGTCGACCTGTCTTTTCTAGAAAATATAATTTACTTTGAATTTTTTTGGCAGGGTCGATATCTCATATTGCAAGTACAAAATATAATAATAATAATTTTCCCGAGCTGACATTACAAATATACTTTATCATTATTATTTTAGGGTTTTTACTTGATAGACCACCAATCACATGGTCTTATAGACCAGTCTACAGGTAGCATCACCATAGCCACAAAGCATGTCTCATGATCAAACAGATCATGCCATAAGTATCACCATCATAGCCACACACATACTATCTTATGGTCATGTCACAGTTATGCATTTGGGCCCTCATCAACACATGTAGCATCCCTCTAGTGAGCACAGCCTCATCGTCCTCTTGGACCTTATGGGTCCCAGCATCCTTTTGGACCTTATGACATTACAAGACTTCATCTATCTCACTCAAATCTAGGAAACTAGCCAGTTCACACAGAACTGCGCTACTACCCAATCCACATGGAGTATAGGAAATTTATTAGTTTGAGCCAGTTCGCACACAGAACTGCGCTACTACCCAATCCTTATAGAGTCTAGGAAACTATTCAATTTGAGCCAGTTTATACACAGAAATGCACTACTACCCAATCCTTACGGAGTCTGGGAAACTATCACATCTGTCCAGCTCACACAGAATCTAGACAACTAACCCTGAAGCTAGCCCTTCTGGTTGGTACACCAAGAATCTAGTCCACAGTGACCAAGAATCTAACCACGAGGATTAGGCGATATAGTGCACACACACTACCCATCTAACCTAAGGCTAGGAAACACCTCCAACCACAATCATGGTTGGCCCTCCAACTTGAAAAGTTGGGAAACTTCCAGCACTGAAGGCTCAACACACTCCTGACCCTGTGTGAGGTTATGTTGACTAGTTCCACAGTCAGTAACATGTCTGTGAATGACTACCCATTGTTTCCACAATCTGTAAGCTACTGCCCCAAGAATCGCATATGTGACTCATCAATCCCTCTTATGAGGGAAGTCCTTCTGGACCACTCCAAGATTTTCCCTGAAGTATTCAAACTTTACTTTGATAGAGGCTTGGTAAACACATTTTCTATATTCTTGTCTATGCCAATATACTAGAGCTTCACAACTCCCTTTTGAACTAGATCTCCGATATAACGGTACTTGATCTCGACATGATTAGACTTGTCATGAAACAGAGGGTTCTCAGACAACTTTATATAACTCTGGTTGTCACAAAAAATACAGGTTACCTCCAACTTGAGATCGAATACCCCTGCAAGTAACTTTCGAAGCCACATAACTTCACAACTAGCTAGACATGATGTTATTTATTCTACATTGGATGTACTAAGTGCCACACTAGTCTGCTTCCTGCTGAGCCACAAAATCATAGCTAACCCCAAATTGAAGAAACATCTTGATGTACTATTCCGATCTGTGACACTACGGGAATAATCTGAATCAAGTTAGCCTTGCAGTCTTATCTTACGATCTGAAACATATCGGAGTCCAAAGTCTATTGTACCCTTCAGGTACCTTAACATGTTCTTTTCCACAATCAAATGAAGACCTCTAGGTTCTACCATATACTAACTCAATGTGTTCACCGCAATACAGATATCTGGCCTCGTGTTCGTTAAGTACATCAAAGAACTAATCATCTGTCTATACATGGTGGCATCCACTATCTTTGAAGATGTATCACTCAATAACTTCAGGTTTTTCACCATCGCTGTAGACATGGATTTACAATCCATCATTCTGAATCTATTTAGTATTTCTATAGTACATTTATCTTGGTTAAGGAAAATCTCATCTGGTTTCTTTGATACCTCTAGACCCAAGAAATAATGATTCATACCTAGGTATTTCATCTCGAACTCCAATGTAATATTTCTCTTGCACTCAATGATGAGATAAGCTCTCATCCCCTATTAGAAAAGGTTCATCCACATATAACAACAATATCATTGGTCCACTATCCTCAACCTTGTAGTAAAGGTTGGGCTCTGCTTTACTCTTAGTAAAACCCAAGCTCATCACAAAACTGTCAATTCTACCGTACCATGCCCTGGGTGCTTGTTTCAATCCATATAAGGATTTATTTAATCTGCACTCATGTGTCTGCATGTCATGTGTCTTGAATCCTTGTGGATGCTCCACGTACACTTTCTCTTCTACTACACCATTCATAAAATTTGTATTCACGTCCATCTGGTGTACCTTCCATTTCATTACTGCAGCTATCAAAAGTATAGCTCTAATCGAAGTGTATCTCACCATAGGAGAAAATGTATCCTCATAATCTATTACTTCTTTCTAGGAGAACCTATGAGCCACAAATATTGCCTTGTACTTCTCAATACTACCATCAACAAAATGCTTCATCTTGTAGACCCATTTGGAACTTACAACTAATTTCTCTTTCGGTCTAAGAACCACATCCTAAACATTATTCTTAATGATGGACTGGTGTTCCTCAATCATGGCATCCTTCCATACTTTCTTCTTTTAGGCCTCTTCATAACAAGTAGGCTCAACATAAATGATATCACATAACAAGGCCACGTAACTAGAATATGGTCAAGGTTTCTTGATTTCTATGAAATATCCATCTTGATCACCATACTTCTCAACATCCTGGATAATATCACTAGCCCAAGATCGTATTCTTTTATTTGTAATTGTTTCTGCAGGTATTTTTGGTTCTGTGATGTCATGATTCTCGGTAAAATGCTCTTCTGGTACAATTCCATCACCTGCAACTGTCATCATTCAATTCTTTCTTTCTGCTACACCATTCTATTGAGGATTGTAGGGAGTAGTGAACTCCCTCTTAATTCCAATTTCTCCGCCTAATTCTTTTAATTCACCTGATGTGAAACCTCCTCCATTATCTGACCTCAAATTATTTCTCTTATTTTTAGAAATATTTTCTACAAGGGCTTTGGATTCCTTGAACTTGTTGAATACTTCACTTTTTGTTTTCAAGAAATAGATCCAATTTTGGTGTGATAAATCATCAATAAATGAAACATAATGTACATACCTACTAAGTGAAGTGGTTTGCATTGGTCCACATATGTCTGAGTGCATGATGTCCAAAATTGTAGAAATTTCGATACAAATTAATGTATTCATGTGATTCTCCTGATCTAACAAAATTTGCCACTTGTTAAATACATAATCGCTTCTACTATTATTATTGCGGAGGCAATTAAACCACGATCACAACCACAATGCACAAAGTAAAATATCAATAACACACAACACAAAAGTTTTACCGAGAAAGCATAAAGCTAAAAACCCCACTATCATATATTATGTATATCATGAATCATGAAACAATCTCATACAAAACTCTAATCCAAGAGCTCTCAGTACAATACAATCGTTTCACAGTGTCATACACAAATCAGCAATTACATGTGTCAATTTTTTTGTCCAAACAACCTGCCTCCTCTGCACAATCTCTGCAATCCGAATTCTCACAATGAATTGAATCATTCACCTACGAATTGCCTAGTTTTCACATGCTCATAAGCATATCCACTGCATGTGTGATCAAATCACAACTGATAGCCAAACTATCCCTTTCACCTGTTATCTCAACTGGGTCTCCACTGGATCTAACATGCATGTAGTTAACCATGGTGAATCTTCAGTTGCATGTGAATTCATTGATTAACTGAACTCTCACTAGTGCATGTTTAGTTACAACTAGTACAACTGATATTAACTCACTTAACTACACTTATAATTCTATTACAAATCCAACTCACTCAGTTATGAATGAAATAATAGATTAATATTTATTGTCTAATTTATTTAAGGGAAAAGTAAATTAGACACATGTTTCTTGTTGACTTTTCAACACTCCCTCTCAACAAGAAAGGGATTATCCTTCACCCCAATCCTGTCTCTATGATATTCGAATTTTCTCCTAGTGAGCGCCTTCGTCAGAATGTCTCCATCTTGATCTTCCGTAGGAATGTATTGAAGCAACATGATCTTCCACTGCACACAATCTCTGAGATGATGATACCGGATATCTATATGCTTAGATCTGTCATGAAATAAAGGATTAATCGAGAGTTTAATGCAACTCTGAGTATCATAGTAAATCACTGTCGGATCTAAATGAGAACCAAACAATCCAACCAATATCTTCCTCATCCAGATAGCCTCACATGCAGCTTGAATCGCTTCCATGTATTCTGCTTCCGCTGAACTAAGTGCCACGGATCTCTATTTCCTGTTGTACCAAGAAACAGTTGTAGATCCGCTACTAAAGATCCTCCTGATGTGCTCTTTCTATCCCTTGGGTTGCCCGCCCAATCTGCATCTGTGAATCCATGCAAATTCACCTCATCCATCTGTCTGTACCATAATCCATGCTCAGATGTGCCCTTCAGATATCTTAGGACATGCTTACCCACCTTCCAAAAGAGTTTGGTAGGCTTAACCATCGCTTGACTTAGTTGGTTAACCGCATAGAAAATGTCTGGTCTCGTGTTCACTAAATACATTAGCGAACCCACTAACTGTCGATAGACAGTAGCATCCACTACTTCTCCAAAAGTAGCATCCTCTTTCCTCCAGTTTCCTGGAAGAGGAGTATCCATGAATTTCCAGCCCTCCATGTGAAACTTACTCAGTATCTCTCTTTCATACTTTCCTTGAGACACAAAAAGTTCACCATCTCGCTGCCATATTTCCAATCCAAGGAAATAATGAAGAAGGCCCAAATCCTTCATCTCAAACTCCTTTGCAAGGTCCTCCTTGCATGAGTGTATTAGCTGCTCATCACCAGTCAGTATTAAATCATCAACATAAAGAACAATGATTAAATCTTACCCTCCACCACAATATGGTATGGGTTTGCATCTGCTTCACTTTTGGTGAAGCCCAATCCAGTGAAATAGCTGTCTATCCGAGTGTACCAAGCATGGGGTGCTTGCTTCAGCCCATACAGTGCTCTCTTGAGCCTGCAGACATGCGACTCTCTGTCAAAGGACTCAAAAACTTCTGGCTGTTCAATGTACACTTCTTCCTCAATGATCCCATTGAGGAATGCAGTTTTTACATCCATCTGATGCCTGTTCCAGCCCATCTGCATTGAGAGTGCAAGGATGGATCTTATGGAAGAGTGCCTTATGACAGGTGCAAAGGTCTCACCATAATCTATCCCCTCGATCTGTGAGAAGTCTCGGGCCACAATCCTGGCCTTGTATTTCTCCACACTCCCATCAGCAGCTTGCTTTACCTTGTAGATCCATCTCGAACCTACCACTAATTTATCAACCGGCCTTGGGACAATTTCCCATACACTGTTTTTGACAATGGAGTCATACTCCTCTACAATAGCATCAACCCAAGTGGGGTCCTGCATTGCTTCCTGAATGGAAGATGGTTCAGTCACAATACATTTTCTCATGAGAGCCATGTATCCAGCAAATCGATCAAGAGACTGTCTCTGTCTACGCGTGAAATAGGGCCTCCTATATTCTGTGCAGCATCTAGTCTCAATCTGTCAGCTTCCGTGGTGCACTTTTTTCCATTTCTGATGGATGGATCTGCTTGAGTGGTTTCCTCCACTCCATGAACCTCTTCATGTGGCTGATCCACATCTTGAGACTCATCCTTGGGAACCTGTAGTTCTTCTTCTGCATGCAATTATAGCTCCCTCTCAAGCGACAACCGCATGGCTTTCCCCTCATCGAATTTTATATCCCGTCGCATAACAGTCATCTTGTTGTTCGGAAAATACACACGATAATTATGGGGTGTTTCTGTGTACCCTACAAATATCCCAACTTCAGCAGTCGGTTCCAGCTTCTTCCTGGCATCCTTGTTTACATGCACAAAAACAGATGAGCCAAAAAATTTTAAATGCGAAACATCAGGTTTCTTACCAGTAAAAGCTTCTTCAGGTGTACTCATACCAAGTACTCTATGAGGACAATGTTTCTACATGTAAACCGTAGTATTGCATGCTTCTTCCCACAAATGCATTGGTAGGCCCTGATCATACAACATCACTCGTGCTGTACCCACGATCGTTCTGTTCTTTCTCTCCGTGACCCCATTTTGTTGCGGGTTATGAGGCGCTATGAGTTCTCTTCGAATTCCTTCTCTGCTGCAGAAGTCTTTTAATTCATTAGAGATGTATTCTCCACCATTATTTCTCCTTAGAGCCTTCACTTGCTTCCCCGACTCTTTCTCCACCAATGCTTTAAACTCACAGAACTTTGAGAATGTTTGATCCTTCTTCTACATGAAGAATATCCAGCATTTACGAGAAAAGTCATCAACAAAAACAACATAATACCTGTGTTTTTTTGTTGAAGCAACCGAGAATGGTCCACAGACATCCATGTGTATTCTCTCCAGGATCACCAAAGCACGGTTCTCCTCTTCATGAAAGGTGGACTTTACATACTTCCCCAGGGTGCACCCCTTGCACTGATCTAACTTAGAAAGTGTTCGCCTTGGAAGTCTAGTAGATATTTGTTGCATGATCTTCAAGGCTCCATGATGAAGATGGACCAATCTCCTGTGCCATAATTCACCCTCATCCCGGCTTACCACGTTTTCCTCCTTGCCTATCATGGCATTGCAGCCATCTACCTCCAGCATGTAGAGATTTTTAACTCGAATCCCTATATTCTTGACTTGACCCATTGCCTTATGTCATAGGTAGGTTTTACCACTGCTAAAAACAACATCATAGCCTCTGTTCTCCAACATTGCTACTGAGAACAAGTTTTTCTTCAGACCTGGAACATGCATAACATTTTTCAATTGAAATGGTTTACCTGACTCCCTCTGAAAGGTATGGTACCAATACCAGTTGCACTATATCGTTCATCATCTCCCATCTCTATATGCATTCTGAGATCTTTCTCCTCCAAGTCAATGAAAGACTCTTTATCTCCCGTCATGTGGAATGAAGCACCACTATCCAAATAGCACACCGATCCTGATGCACTTGAAGCCATGCATGCGATTAAAGCGAAGTCAAGCTCAAATTGTGAGACAAGAGCCTCACCAGTGGCAGATCCATCAACCATCTTGTTCTTGTTCTTCTACGGACAGTTAGTAGCGAGATGCCCACATTTGTGACAGTGAAAACACTTCACTTTGAACAAAACCAACTTTTTGACTTTAGACTCAGATTTTGATTGGAATTTATTCCCTTTCCCTTTCCTTGCCTTGGTAGTCAAAGCACAATCCTCTTCATCATCATGCTTTAATGAAGATCCATCTCTGGTGTTTTTCCTGAACTCCTCTTGCACCAGATCCGACCATAGTCGTTCCCAATCTGGAAATTTTTCCTTTCCATTGATAAAGTCTTGATAACCGTGCCAACTCTTGCGAAGACCTAGGAGCGCCAAGCTCACTAAATCATCAACAACGACTATTATTCCCACACTTCCAAGCTCATCCCGACATTGGACAAACTTCGTGAGATATTTTGGAATGGTGTCGCCCTTTTCCATCTTGATCTTCTTGAGTTTATCTTTGAGCGCCAATTTCCTATGGTCGGTACTATTTTGGAACAGATCTGTCAAAACCTTCCACATTGCATTTGGTGTGGTTTTCCCATGGATACTTGAAACAATGTGGTCTCGTACTCCCTCCAATAGAATCCTTGTCTCCTTCGCTACTTTCTTTTTCCATGCATCAAGATTTGCAGTGTCTGGCGCATCCGGCTTAGGAACATCTGCATCAATGTAACCCTTCAAGCCATTGTCTTCGAGCACTTCTTCCATCCTCTCCTTCCAAGCAATGTAGTTAGAGCTGCCTTTGAGTGCATACTCCAACCTCAAGCCATTGAAAGACATTTTCGATCTTGAATCAAGTGTCGCACCAAGAAAATCTTGCAAATTCGAATGTTATCCAACCCAAAACTCAACTCCTGCACTTTCATCTTTCCCTAGGAGGTTCGCACCCCACCTGAGAGCAACCTGAGAGAAGTTTGCACCCTGCCTGTTTGTAGCCTGCGAACTTGCCTGGAAAGTTCGCACCCTTCTCCACTATAGCCTGTGAGAATGCTCAAGAAGTTTTCACCCTGCTCCACTGTTAGGGTGAGGGAAGTTCGCACCCTGCTAGTGTATTTGCCTACGAGAATTATTTTTTAGTACTAGAGTTCGCACCCTCCAAGAGACGGGACCTGCGAGAATTCTATTCTATTCGCGCCTCACTTCCGTAGCTCCGTGGCCTGCGTGGCTCTGATACCATGTAGAAATTTTGATACAAATTAATGTATTCCTGCGATTCTCCTGATCTAAAAATTTCCGCCACTTGTTAAATACAGAATCGCTTCTATTATTATTATTGCAGAAGCAATTAAACCATGATTACAACCACAATGCACAAAGTGAAATATCAATAACAAACAACACAAAAGTTTTACTAAGAAAGCGTAAAGCTAAAAACCCCACTATCATATATTATGTATATCCTGAATCATGAAACAATCTCATACAAAACTCTAATCCAAGAGCTCTTAGTACAATACAATTGTTTCACACTATCATACACAAATCAACAATTACATGCACCAATTTCCGTGTCCAGACAGCCTACGTCCTCTGCACAATCTCTGCAATCTGAATTCTCACAATGAATTGAATCATTCACCTACAAATTGCCTAGTTTTCACATGCTCATAAGCATATCCACTGCATGTGTGATCAAATCACAACTGATAGCCAAATTGCCCCTTTCACCTGTTATCTCAACTAGGTCTCCACCGGATCTAACATGCATGTAGTTAACCGTGGTGAATCTTTATTTGCATGTGAGTTCACTGATTAACTAAACTCTCACTAGTGCATGTTTAGTTACAACTAGTACAACTGATATTAACTCACTTAAATACACTTATAATTCTGTTACAAATCCAACTCACTTAGTTATGAATGAAATAATAGGTAATATTTATTGTCTAATTTATTTAAGGGAAAATTAAATTAGACACATGTTTCTTGTTGACTTTTCAACAAAAATTCCTTTGGATTTGTTGTTACCACACTAAAACAGACTTTTCCTTATTGCCAGTTTTCTCCATGTCTCAAAATGGAGGCTATCTAATATGTTTCCTTCTGCAACTCTCATTGTAGCTCCCTTTCAGAGCTTTCAATGGTGACATGTTTCCGTGGTAATCTTCCTGGAACACATACATCTTGATGGTAATTTCCATGGAATTTGTAAGATAACTTGTTTGAGACAAGAACAACAAGAGAAAAAGTATTTCCAATATAATATCATTTTTCATAACATAAGGATGAACGACAATTTCATGTTAATCATCATATCTTTACCAAGGTGACCTGCTTGGAAGAGAAACAACAATTGTCTCCTAGAGGAGATGTTAGTTCATCTTGCAAACAAGTACAATAAGAATTTATATCAATAGTACTCACTTGCTACCAAGTATTTATTGTACCTAGCAGTAATAGAACCTTTCAAAGTCTGTTGACACAACTATAGTGTTTACTTGCAATGTATCAATTATCAAACTTGATATGTGCAATTTGGAAACTTATCAATTTAATCAATTAACCCTAGAACCTAGAGTCTTCTCTCCAAGAATGAGTTTTGTTTCTTTTCTTTTGAGTCTCGTTCATTCAAGATGACAAGTATTCTATCCAACATGTCCCATGTACTAAGACAATATGCTTTCTTGACAAAAATCTAAGTTAGAGAATATAATGAAAATAAAATCTAGAATTTCAACCTTAATCAATCTAATACTTTGACTAAAGTCAATTTATAACTTTAACTTTGACCAGAGGTTAGTATAATAATCATAACCTCAATAGATCAAAATACAACTAGATGTTCATAAGGTCACGATAATTGCATAATAGCTAGAGGCATATCAAAACAATCAAACCTGGAGTGTGTTGTTCCTCTGAATGTGTTGGTTCTGAGATCCCTATGGATCTACGATTTTTTCTTGGAAAAAATATCCCTTCTCCTGCAAAATCCCTCAATATAGTGATATAGTTTAAACATATACAAGTACATACCTCCGGAAGCAATGGAAAATAGCGCCAAGCACAGGAAACATCTGACAGCAGTGACAAGTAACAACGAACCCTAAAACTTCAAAGTGCTCCAACTTGCAATATGAAGGTAGAAGGAGATGTGATAGGGTAAGGTGCACTTGTTTGTGAAGGAATTAGGCCAAATTTCCTAGAAAAGGTGCTCAACGAACTTGACAAAATAAATTGTGCAGCAACAAACTACAATGGTGAGGTAAATACCACGATCTTCCTTCCAGCGATTAGATTGTTTGAAGGAAACCATCTCTAAAACCATGTTTATTTTTTCCTAAAAATAGTTAGGGTTTGATTTACCATAGCAATTTAACTACTTTTACATGCTTGTTTTTCCATAGATGATGCTACATCATCATCACCCAACCATAGGCAACTACATGTGCCACCCCTAAGCACAACACACAGAGATATATATCGGGAAACCGTCTTGGGGAAGAAAACCCAACATAAGTTATTTAGTATATATTCCTCAACGAAGTACAATGTTAGTACGATGCTCTCTCAGAGAGAAATATACTAGATAACTCTTCTACTAAAATGGAAACCTTGCTACTAAACTTGCACCTTGTCACCAGAAGATACACCAAGTATTATCCCAAGACATACACCAATGTAGATTTTAACCTTGTACAATTATGTACTACAAACATATTTTCAGTAAAATAACATAAAATATACAATGGAAAATACACACATTGCAGAGATATTTTTCCACTGGAAACCCAAACCGGGAAAACCAACATATTATGGATTCATTCACATCATACATTGTTTACATTACAATATACATATAGGATCCAACATCATCCAAAACCCTAAACAAATGACCTAGATTAGTCAACAACCCTAATTCCTTAACCGAAAATAGAAAACCATGTGCCAAAAAACCACCCAACAATGGACATGAAAATCGAGGCGACATGAAAAATGAGGCAAAAAAGGTGAGACGTTTTCCAAGCATTCCCCCCTAGTCCTGCAAAAAATATAACACATACCCAAGATTCTCCCCCTTGTTTTGTTTTCATTCAGGGGGTTACAAGGTTATATAGTCAACAATCTAGGGCAACAATTCCCATAGATCCTCTACACCAAGAGAACTGATCAGTGCTCACATAATTTTTTAATGAATCTGCAACATTATTCAAAGTTTTTTCCTTCATCAACAACACCTTATTTTCTTCAACCATGTCTCTCACAAAGTGATATTGAACATCAATATGCTTTGTCTTTGAATGATAAGTTGGGTTCTTCTCTAGAAAAATTTCACTCTAACTGTCACAATCTATCCTTACAGCTTATTGTTCCAACCCAATACCTGACCATATTGCTTCCTTGCTTGCATCAGTGGCTGCCATGTATTCATATTTTGTAGTCTAAAGTGCCACTGCATATGTTATTTTCTTGATACAACTGATTAGTCTTCCAAATAGGTTAAACACATACCCGCTTGTATATCTCCTACGATCCAAATATCCAGCCAAGTCTGCATCCACAAAGCCATGTATATCCAACACTCTGTCCAATCTCGGTCTTCTTTGGTAGCACAATCCATAGCTATCAGTGCCACACAAATACCTAAAAACCCTCTTTACTGTTGTCCAATGCTCCTTCCTTGGTTTTGACATATGCTTGCTCAAAACTCCCACTGCATGTGCAATGTTCGGTCTAGTACAGACCATTGCATACATCAAACTTCCAACCACACTCGCATAAGGAACATGAGACATGTCCTCCTCCTCTTCTTGTGTCTTGGGACACTGATCCGTAGGAATAGGGACCCTAACCGGTTTATATTCCTGCATATTAAACCTTTGCAATATTGTCTCTGCATATTTTCTCTGATTTAACCAAAGTTTCTTGTTTTTCCAATATCTTTTAATTTCCATGCCCAAAATGAAATTTGCAGAACCAAGAATCCTTCATGTCTAGTTTATAGGACAACTGAGTTTCACATCTTGGATAATCTCCTTGTTGTTTCCTATCAGCAACATGTCATCCACATACAAGAGAAAATAAGTAAAATCATCACCAATTAATTTAAAATACACACAATGATCCTCTTTGCTTCTTTTGAAGCCAAGTCCCAACATATAAGTATCGATTTTTTTATACCACATCCTTGGTGATTGTTTTAAACCATACAAGGACTTTTTTAGCTTGCATACTATCTCTTTCTTTCCCTTCACAGCAAATCCTTTTGGTTGCTTCATATAGATTTCTTCTTCCAGATCCCCATGTAGGAATGGTGTCTTCACATCCATCTGTTCTACTTCAAAATCAAACGCAGAAGCAACAGATAAAAGAAATCTAATATAATTTAACTTGGCAACACAAGAAAAAATCTCACCAAAATCAATTCGCTCAACCCAGGAATAACCCTTTGCTACTAACCGAGATTTGTATTTCTCCACTTTTCCTTCTGCCTTGATATTATTTTTAAATACCCATTTGCTGCCAATGGGATTTCTTATAGTCGACAACTCCAGTAGATCCCAAGCCTCATTCTTATCCAAGGATGTCATTTCTTCATCCATGGCGTTTTTCCAGAGTTTTCCATCCTCTGAATCCACTGTCTCCTTGACAGTTCTAGGATCATCATCAGTAATAGACAAAACAAAATTTGAACAAAAATCAGGTGGATTATACCTTTTTGGTTTCCTTCTTCGGGAACGGATCTCCTCAATACTAGAGTATGATGATCTTCTTCCTCTAATTCATGTTATTCTGTAGAGTCTGATTCATCATCCTTTAAATCAAACTCTATTTTCTGTAGGTCTTCCTTGCTCAGTAGGACTTCCTGTCTAACAACATCCTTCATTTCTCTAAATACCACATCTCAACTATACAAAACCTTCTTAGTTTCTGGGTTTGAAATATTATAACCTTTAATACCATCTTTATACCCAATAAAGATACATTTTTTAGCCTTCTTGTCTAACTTACTCTTGTTTTCCTTTGGAACATGAGCATAGGCTTCACAACCAAATACCTTGAGATGTGTGAGAGAAGGTTTCTTATCATTCCATACCTCTTGTGGAGTCTTGTCATCCAGTGTTGACGAGGGTGATCTGCTGACCAGGTAACATGCGGTACCCACTTCCTCTGCCCAGAATTATTTCCCTAACCCGACACCACTTAGCATGCACCTGTATTTTTTCATCAACATCATGTTCATCCTTTCTACAACTCCATTTTGTAGAGGTGTATATGGAGTAGTATTCTACCTTTCTATACCACACTTCTTACAGAATTCTTCAAATTCATTCCCGTAGAAATATCCACCATTATCTATCCTCAACTCCTTAATTATTTTCTCTTTTTGATTCTTAACAAGAGCCTTAAACTCTTTAAGCCTGTCAAAGACTTCAGATTTATTCTTGAGGAAATATATCCAAGTATTCCTCAAGAATTCATCTATAAATGAGACATAGTACATAGATTTTACCAATTATGGAACCGACACAGTTCCAAACACATCACTGTGAACTAGATGTAAAATTCCTTCTTCCCTCATTGCACCAAAGGGGAATCTTACCCGATTTTTCTTATCATATACACAATGTTCATAGAAATCAAAATACAGAGAGAAAGTAGACATACCTTCAGCCATACCTTTACCGTGTAGTAGTTGAAGACCCTTCTCTCCGATATGGTCCATTCTTTGATGCCACAACATAACCTTTTCTCCAGAGACTATAGGAGTTATTTCTTCTTCAACTTAAATATCAAGAACAACAAAACTATTACACCCGTCACTAATATTTATTCCTTGCAACTTATACATATTTCCAAACCAAACTCCCTTCAACAACATCATTTCTCCTCAAATCATCATGTATGTTTCCTTTTCAAATATTGTTTTTACCCCTGCATCGTCCATTTTTCTTACAAAAATCAAATTTATGGCCAATACTAAGATGTGCAGAACAACAGGTAGTGTTCTAATCCTTCCATCTATGAGCCTCAACTTGACTTTTTCTCGTCCTATGATTATATTTATTGATTCATCACCTAGGAAAAAATTACCTCCATCATACCTTTCATATTCACAGAACCACTCCATGTGGGGATTCATATGAAAGGATGCAACTGAGTCAACCAACCATGCCTCATGATCTACATGTGTGCTTGAAGAAGAAAAGTACACATCCCCTCCTTCTTCCTTGGAGGTCTTTTCTTCTGCAGAAGGAGCTTCTTCATATCCCTTTTTTTTCTCAACTTTGGATCTACACTGCTTCTTGTAGTGCCCTTCTTTTCCACATCTCCAGCATACCTTTACAAACTTTCTAAGAGATTTAGATATACCCTTAGAATTAGATCTCCGACTTAAGGACTTAGATCTATTTCTTTCTTGGGAGCATCCTCTTGCAAATAATGCATCTGTGCTATGTCCTTCCATGTTCTTCTGTCTCATCTCCTCCGACAACAAGGATGATACCACTTCATCAAATTTCAAGGTAGTTGCATTACTACCTATGGCCAAAACCAGACTATCCCATGAGTCTAGTAAAGAGCACAGTAAACTAATACACTTATTTTCATCTAAAATTTTAATACCAACAGATACTAACTGACTTACCACAGTATTGAAGGCGTTCAAATGCTCTTCCACTGAGTCTCCATCTCTCATCCTCAAGTAATAGAGCTTATTTCTAAGGAATAGTTTATTTACTAGGGACTTAAACTGATACAAATTCCCCAACTTATCCCATAAATCCTTGGTTGTAGCTTCCTCTGACACATTCAATAATATTGAATGTGAGAGACACAATCGGATTGTTCTCTTCTCCTTCTGATCCAACTTTTTCCAGTCATATGTTGAAGTTCTTATCAGTGTAGTACCTGGATCCATCGTTATCCACTGATCTCTGTCCACCAATAGATCTTCCATCTTGACCTTCCATAGCTCAAAACGTTTCCAATTAAACTTCTCAATCTCTATTTTCGAACTACTTTCCATTTCTCTTCACCTGAAGAATCAATACTGTAGATCTCCCACTGTAAAAAGGCTTATCAGTCTCGATCCAAATTCTTGACCAAAAAGGCGTCCCCCTAAAACAATAATTGCTCTGATACCAAATGTAGATTTTAACCTTGTACAATTATTTATTGGAAAAAACATTTCAATAAAAGAACATAAAAGATACAATGGAAAATACACACATTACACAGATATTTTTCCCCTGGAAACCCAAACCAGGAAAACCAACATATTATGTATTCATTCACATCATACATTGTTTACATTACAATATACATATAGGATCCAACATGATCCAAAACCCTAACCCAATGACCTGGATTAGCCAACAACCCTAATTCCTTAACTTGAAATAGAAAACCATCGACAAGAAACTATGTTCCAAAAAACTGCCCAACAATGGACACAAAAATCGAGGCGACATGAAAAATGAGGCAAAAAAGGAGACAACGATTTTTTAACTAGTTATGCAAAGAATATAACACATACCCAACACAAGAGATACACCAAGGCACAATCCAAACCCTAGTGCATTACCCTAGGAAGGTAGCGCATGAGAGAGATACCAACCAAGAATAAGAGATGTGCCTTATCCTTCCTCTTGTAGTTCCAGCTGCAACTTCAACTCTCCACCAAACTTGTGCTATAGCTGAGTGATTTGCGATCACCAAATGAGTAAGGAATCACCTTATTTATACTTATTCTACCAATGAAATTTTCCCACAGGGTCAACCTATCTTTTCTGGCAAATATAATTTACTTTGACTTTTTTTCTGGCAGGGCCGACTTCTCATATTGCAAGTACAAAATATAAAAATAATAATTATTTTCCTGAGACAACATTACATATATACTTTAGCATTATTCTTTTAGGGTTTTGACTTGATCAAATACCATCAGAATATCTTCCGCATCTACATAATACTTCAACACTTTATACTATAACAACTATTTGATTTTAGTCCCAAAAAATTACATAAACAAGTACATATATCATCATTCCATTTCTTTTTTCAAAAAGTTACAAAAGTAGTTACATCATTAAAAAGAAAGTAAAGTTGTAGCTAGTCCTCAATCATGAAAATTGACAGTATTTATTTATATCCAAGGTGCATGTGTAATAATTGTAGAGTGACCATCATGTAGGATGGAAGTGATCTAAGTACCCCAATCCAAATACAATCTATATTTGGAAAGACCATCCACTATGTTGTTCCTATCCATGTATATGTGAGACAAAGAGATATGTGAGAAGGTTGCCAAATACATTTTTATATCATCATAAAGGGGATGTAAGGTGAAGTTTATGATTTGATATATCTTTCTAATCCATTTGATAACCAAGAGAGTCACCAAAAATTTGTATTTGTTGGATCCCATGTTTTTGGGCTAGCTGAAGAAGTAATTTGAGTGCCACCAATTCACAAAATTTGTTAGATTCCTGCCCAATACCTACTTTGAGGGATACAAAATGCGTGGATCAATTATGTAAGATTCCTCTTGCACCTCCTTTGGGAGGATTTCATTGCGAAGCTCCATCAAAGTATCCCCAAGGGATATTCTTATTTATTACTGCTTCTTTGAATTCATGTATAGAATGTTTTTCCTCCACCTATGGGTAATAATTTAAGATGTTGAGAGATCAAATCATGGACCATGAAATTTATTTTTACTAAAGTACCTCCCAAGTAAGAGTCTTTTTTTTTTTAATTCAAACATGTGAAAAGTTTATTTTTGGAGGTGTTACCTCCCAAACTAGCATCCTTTGTAGAGGTTCCAATAGGGATAAGAACAACATGGGAAAAATGAAGTACCAGACCTTGTCACTGAGAGGGGGGGANGTGAATCAGTGACAGAATTAATAATTTTATCAATTTTTCTTCTATTAATGCAATCAATATTTTAACACAATATTTAACATGGAACCCAATTGGAAAAAACCACAAACACTTCTCTATTAACTGCAAAATTCTATTTTAACAAGTTACGTAGAAGGAATATGTTCTTCCTTTTAGATCAACGCCAACTGATTAGGATGCACCCACACCCTTGTTCACCAACACCAACTGGTAGGAGGATTCAACCCCTTGTTTAGTCAACTACAACTGACAAGGAATAACCTACTCCTCTTGTTCACCAGCACCAACTGGTAGGAGGTTACACCCCCTTATTTAGCCATCTACAACTGACAAGGAAGCACCTACTCCCCTCTGGGCTCCAACCTTTCCTTGCACCACCCAACTACCCTTGATTTTTGAATATGGAAAACTTCTATATCAAACATTGGATTGCATAATTGCTCTGTCTCCTTTTGTTCTTAATCTTCAATAAGACATTGACAGGCACCTTAGGACTAACAGTTCTTCATCTTGGACTCTACTTATGTTTTGATCTTCTTTACTGGATTGCAGAGACACTTTCTTCTCACCACTCTTTCTCGTTTATATATTCTTCCAACTGGTGTGAGCTATGAAACATTGTGTCCCTTTGTTTGGACCATCACACCCCTTCATTTAACAATAATCTCATTTGTTTTTCTTTATCCAAATATTATCGAGAATCCATTTCAATTTAATGAAAATGTTTTTCATTAATCGATCACAGGTATGGATCGATTTCCTTTTTAACTCAATTCCAAATCTCTTCAAATACTGCAGAAATCGAGTTCTGCTGAAGCGCTTCCTTCAAACCATTTACATATGACCGACAACGCAAAACCATAGGCTTATCAAATTAAAGGATGTATTATCTTTTACCTTTATTTCTCTTATTCCATATGACCACAGGTGGTGACTAGGCACTAGGCCAGGAAAGTGATTGATCACTTAATACAATCAACGGTCATGTTTTTACTTTCCATGAAGAGATGGACGATTCTCATTTACTTCAAGAATTTGGGACTTCATCCTTTGCAACTTCCAGCCTCTTTACAAATCTCCTGAATAACAGACATGTGTCCATAATCTTCAACGGTTGAGAATTCTCCCGAAGTGCTCTTCATATCGGGTGACTCATGTCCACTTTGGGACTTTGGCCTTCGGGACTTCGGGACTTAGGTAATTTTTTTTTGGTAAAACTCCCAAAGTAAAAACTAGTGGAGTGACATAACTTGTTGACATCACTGATTGATGTGGCACTTCCTGAGTGGCTGCCACGTGTCACCTAGATTCATGGATTCCGTATGCTTAAAGTACCTATGGGACCTTGACAATTGTCATCTGCTGATTACGCCACATGTCCTTGCTGACATCACTGTTGATGATGTGGGATCTCAATGTGAGTGATACGTGTCTTATCCTCATGACTTCAAAACTTTGGCCTTTGGGACTTTAGGTAATTTGATTTCTCCACTTCCCAGTTCTCTCAAAGTGAGATTCCCCGAAGTGTAAACCTCGAGTAACTTGACTTCATCCAATGGTCATTCTTTAACCCAAAAAGGCTTAACATGATCCAATGGCTGTCAGGGATTCGACTATTCGGGGCTTTAGGCCTTTGTCCTTGCTTATCGTATCCTTCTATTTTCCTTGATCTGACGGTCAGGATATATTCCGAAGTGTTTCCTCAGATCAAATGGCTTACATTTATTTCGAGACATCATATCGGACGGTCTTCTTCTTTACTTATCCTATCCTTCCACTTAACTTGATTCAACGGTCGATGTGGATTGTGGAACCATAACTTGTGAGTGGTTTAATTCATCTCCCAAACTCCGCAATTGAAGTTGTGTGATTGTTGGTGAGTAAACCACAGTCGTTGATATTTGAATCGATGAGATCTGATGACCTAGAATAATTGCAGGATTGGAAATAATGTATAGTTTAATTCTCCCTTCGCACTTCGCAATCAATCCCTTTGATTGATTTGGTGCTTTCGTATCCAATGGTCCTGATTTGATCTGATAGTTGACTAGTCCTCCAACTATTATTCTCTTTTAATGTGATGGTTTAGACTATTTGCGGGATTGGGAATAACACGTTGTTTAATTCTCCTTTTTCTCTCTGCAATCCATCATTGTCATTGATATGGCGCTTTCCCTTCTGATTTTCTTAACCTATGTGTATTGTCATACTGCATATATTTATTTGACATGAACTCTACATACTGTTATACTATTTGACATCAATGACAACACATTAATGACACTATGTCCAACAAAATTAGATTTCTTACATGTTTAATAACGATTTCTTAATCACCAAATACCAATATATCATGCACATTCATGCTGATAGCCTTCTTTAGACCCTGTACCAATGCTTCATACTCAACAATGTTGTTAGTACATTGAAATTCAAGTCTACAGGTTAACATAGTTTTTTCTCTATTAGGATTAACCAAAATGCAACCTACACTAGCTCCGTCATTAGATTTCAAACCATCAAAGTATAATTTCCAAAATGGATATTTTACAAAGGTATTTACAGAATTATCTACAAAATTTACATAGTGAGAAAGATCAGCCTGATAAAATTTCTCAATTTCCAAACCAAAGTTCTGTTGAAAAGGAGAAATATCAACAAAAAAATTCCCAAAGAATGAATCAGTTGAGTGATTTCCTATAATGGAATTGATGAAAACATCAAGTTCACTTTCCCCTTCCATATCAGTAACATTAAATTTCATATTTTTTTCTCTATCAATATTGATTTGATTAGGTTTACCATTATAAGGAAGACAAAGGTGTGACCAATCTGTGGAAAAATAACCATTAAGTTTTACATACCAGTCTCGACTTAAGATCAAACCACAGGCATCAGGAATATCAACAATTATAATATCGATGATTTGAAATACTTTAGGATTGGAAGAAATTCTAATTAGAACCTCTTTTAATTCTCCTAAAACCTTTAGTTTTGTTCTGTCTAACTGTATAATCTGTATAGATTATTTTTGTGGTTGGGCATTAATCTGAAGAAAAACAGAATAAGGAATAATATTCGATGATGCACCATAATCAGATAGACAATTGTGTACATTTTTGTTAAAAATTTCAAAAGTAAGAAGGAAAGGAGGAGTATATGAGTTAGATCTATCACCAATTAAGACTGCATCGGTATGCCTATTAAATGAATAATTATGAGCAATTACTTTTTTTGCTTTTTTTTTCTACTATGGTAGAAGGTAAATATTATTTGTCAGTAGCACCTAAAACTTTTAACAAGCTATTTTTCTGAGATTTTAGCTTGCTTAACTCATACAAAGAAATATTTTCCCTTGTCCTCTTCATATCTTCTACGATATCATATTCAATCTTATCAGCAATGATTAAAGTCTTAGAAGATGACATGTCTTCATTCAATTATTTATTTTAAATAGTAGTTGATGCAGAAGATCTGAACGTTGAAGGTGAACTTTTGCTTCTGGTTTGAGCAACAAGAAATTTATGAGCTTCTTCTTCATAAAAAATTCCATTGATGTCCCAGAAAATATTTGTATCTTGTATTTCATCTTCATCGGCTTCTTCTTCATCTGCATTGACCTCTTTACTTTCGAGAGCAAAAATATGACTGCCAGGAGGTATTTGCAAGTTCTTCTTAACAAATAATCTAAAAGGTCTCTTGGAAACTTCAACAAGTTTTCCTTTAACATCAACAATTTCACTGGATATTGTTTTCATGACCTTCTGAACACTATCCATATCAAAATAATATTTATCCTTATTTTCCTCCTTCAAAATAACCTTCTTAACTGTCTGAGAAGATCTTGGTTCCTCAACTGAAGATTTTTTTTCAATGCTAGACATTTCCTTTTCAACCTCTAAGGCTTCCTGCATTGCTTCAATTAAAGTATTCTTGGCTACTCGTTTAACAAACATAGAAATAGATAATGGCAAAGCGGAAGAATAAAAATTGATCTGAATATAAACTACGGGTTTGGATGTATCAGGCATTTTATTAAGCAATTTAAGAAACCTTTGATTATAATATTCATTTTTTTCTTTTGGACCCATTTTGATCTTGGAAAGTTATACCAGTAAAGTGGATGAAGTTTTTTCATCTCCAAATTTTTTAATAAATAAATCTTCAAAAGTATCCGAATTTGTAATGGAATTATCTTGCAATGAAAAATACCAAGTAGAAGCCTCTCCTTTGAAAGTATGGAGAAAAAAGTTTGCAGACCACATCTTCTTCTTCAACACCTATAAGGTCAATGGATAACATAATTTTCTGATATGCTCATCCAGAGCTTGTTTTGATGTAGGATCAAATTTAGGCAATCATTTATCGGGTTTTTTTGGAAGATCATGTTGATTTCCAAGAACATTAATTGCTCCTAGTGTTCTCCATGGCCTTCATGGTTGTTGTCCTGCCATAATGATGGGAAGAGGGGAAGGAAGTGATGGAGAGAGAAGTAAATATGTATCTGTAGGAGGGGTTGGAGGGATATTACCACCACCAGTTGCAATAAGAGGCCTTTTTGGTTGTTGTGAAGGTAATGGAAATTCAAGAGGTTCAACGCCTAATATTTGACTATGTGATCTAGTTAAGACTACAAGTTCATGAAGAACCAAATTATCAGTTTTTACAAATCCTTGTGAAGACTCACCTTGAGAGTTGACTTATGAGAGTTTCTATATGTTGTCTAATTCGTTGAACTTTAGGTGAAAACAGAGGTTTCAAAGAAATTCTAGATAAAAGGATAATGACAAGTGAATTACTAGAAGAGCCTCAAACAAAAGTTTCAGACTGGGATGACTGAGTTGGAATTTGAGTAACACCAGCTTGAAGAAGAAAAACTTCATAATTTGTAGATGTAGATCTTGATGATGATCTAGAAGTTGCAAGAGATATTGAGGGAGAAGGTGATCTCTTAGGATGGCTACCATTTTTTTGTTATTTTTTGGCCATTCATTATCTAAATGCCATCCTTCTAGCACCAGAAATGTTGATGGCCAAAATTGACCATATTCAACATTTGGGAAATCACCTGGTCATGATCCCAATTAGATCCTTTTTTCATTTAAATGGTGATTTTGACTAGTTCTGGGTTCAGTTACCCTTAATTAATCTAAGCTAAAACTAAAAAAAATTAAACTAATTTAAACCTAACTTAACACTTGCTATTTATTCAAGACTAAACCGTGTTTGCTGATATAAAATATTTATAAGTTGAGATAATCAGCAAAGGAACATAACTATATAAAAGAATAACATAAAATGAACTTAAAAATAAATAAAAATAAAAACTCACTCAAAACAAAGATGGAATTTTACTCCTACTTTAGGAGATTTTCTTTTTCAATAATATTTACTAAAAGACATATAAAACAAGAGTTGTATAAATTGTTTTAAATAAGTAATTCTTATTCTACAATAATACACAATAATTATTATTCTAATAAATCTAAATACCAATCTAAATATCACCTAGGTGTAATCTTTCTTTTTGCGTATGAATTAATCAAGATAAACAATGCCTAAAAGATAGATCATTAAGCATTTGTTTCAATATTGCAACTGTGAATAAGATAAAATTATATCTAAATAGTTAGATAGATCTTGTAAAACAACAACATTCATATACAAATTCAATTGACCGATTATCCTATAAAACAATAGATAAAATCAACACAATTGTTTAATAGTAAACAATTGTGAAAATCGTAATATTGTAACATAAGATTTAATAATCAGATTTCAATAAAAGATAAAGTATACAAATATCAGTAATAGTACCAAGCATCAATACTTGAAATGCAGATCGAAATTTGAATGATCCAGTCTTTATATTAAAGAAAAACTTTTAAACAACAATGTCAAAGTTTCCTTATTCTTTAAAATTTTGAATGCCTTTGCACAAACTGAGCTTACTCTTTATAAGAAAAGGGTTCAAGTATCCTACATCTATTATCATTAAACCAATAATGACCACTTCCTCAAAAATAGGAAGGAGTTAATGCCAAATTACTATTCATCCCCAAATACAGTCTAATATTTGAAATTACAACAACCATAGTAGAGTTAGATGCGAAAGAAAATATTTGAAATTCTTTATTATAATTTGGACTAACAAGAACAAGTGAATGACACAAAGTTTTTTTAATATCATCAAAATCCCTATTAGCTTCATTACTCCTTTTTAGATCATGTCCCTTTTTCATCATGTCTGAAATAGGCTTGACGATCTCCACGAGGTTGGGAATGACCACCTCATGAAGTTGATCCTGCCGAAAAAGGACTAAATGGATTTCTTGCTTGTTGGAAGAGCAGCCTCTTGAATTCCTTTGACCCTGTCATGATCTCGTATCACACCATCATTTGACACTATATTCCCAAGAAAATTTCCTTCAAAGACCCCAAGAATTGACTTCTTTGGGTTCAATGATAAGATAAGAGATCTACACTTGCCAAAACATTTCCGCAAGTGAGTAATATGATCATCTCTATTTTTGGAAAATACAGTTATATCATCTTGGTAAACAACTATGAACTTGAAAAGGTAATAAGAAAAAACAAATTCCATAGCACACTAGAAAGTGGCTCCAACATTCGTGAGCCAAAATGGCATGAAAATGTAAGAATAAGTTCCCCAAGGGGTTATGAAGGTCATATTATACCTGTCTTTCCTTGCTACCATCACCTAATTTTACCCTGAGAAGCTATCCAACATGGACATCATACTTGATCCTGTAAATGCTTAAAGAACATGTTCCATGTTGGGAAGTGGGTAGTTATCTTTGAGATACATGTGATTAAGGTTATGAAAATCAATGCATATGTGTATCTCACCTGATTTGTTTCTGACTGATACACAGTTAGCTACCCAATGAGAGTATCTGATTGGTTCAATGATTATTTCCTTGTACAACTCCTGCAACTATTTATGAACAGTGTGTGCTACCTTGGGGTTCATGAATCTCTATCTTTGTCTGAAAGGTTTGGCGCCCTCCCATAGTGGTATTACATGGTTGATTATCCTTGGATCATATTCCTTCAACTCGTTGAACGACCATGCAAAAACATATATGAATTCCCTTACCAGTTCCAAAATATTAGCTCGCTCTTGAGGAGTGCAACCTTTCCCAACCTTGATGAGCCTCTATGTGTCCTTAAACCCAATGTCAATTTCTTCTACATGGTGGTTTGCACACATTTTGTTATTTCTATAAAACACGCCAAATATATCAAAAAAATTCTCTAATGGAACCAAACCTTTGGGAATTTTATTTCCTTTAAGTTGAATCATTAGGACCTCCCCACCTGTTGTACAGTTGGTTTCCATTGATGTCAACCCTAAATGAAGAACCCCAGAAGAAGATGTCAACTCTAGAAGAAGTCAAGAAGCCCCGAAGGTGTGGTCATGAAGCCCAAAGTTAGTTGAGGAAAAAGAGGATGAAGGACATTGAAAATGTATGTAAAACCCTCATAGATGGATAGTATTCATCATGGAATTTCCAATGGTAGGTGGTACGCCACGTGGTTCCTCACAGTTGAGGAGTTATGTCCTCATGAAGTTGAAAGCCTCGAACAATGGTTAAGAAGTCCCTAAGTGGTTGCAACAAGAAGTTAGAAGTCATTAATTAAAGGGTAAAATAGTTGTAACAAGAAATAATGAGTTGACCCTAAAAGTTAAGAAGTCCCTAAATAGTTGCAACAAGAAGTTACAAGTCATTAATTAAAGGGTAAAACAATTGTAATAAGAAATAGTGAGTTGACCCTAAAATCAGGAAAATGGGTAAAACAATCATTAATTAAAGGGTAAAATAGTTGTAACAAGAAATAATGAGTTGACCCTAAAATCAGGAAAAAGGGTAAAACGGTTACAAGTTAGCCCCAAAAGAAAGCACTTGAAAAGTATAAATACACATCAAGAGTCTCTCATTGATACACACACGTTCATTGAATATATATCTAGTGGACACTTGATCTATTGGCAAATCTGAGGTAGCAAGGTTGAAGTAAAGTAAAGGGGATGCTTGTTCCAGGATGCAGCAAGGTATGATGATGCAACAAGGTTGTTACAGGATATGATGTATGTCTATATATGTGATTTTGATTGTTATATCTTGATGCTATGACACGTGCTTGAGGCATGTCTTGGGAATGTTTGGCATATGCTTGAGGCATGTCTTGGGAATGTTTGGCATATGCTTGAGGCATATTTTGGATGTATTGGCACATATATTTGGCACATAGTTGAGATATAATTTTAATACTTGGGTACACATCTTAAGTCATGTATTGGCATATTGTTTGAGGAATATCATTGATGTTCTAGCACATACTCGAGGCTATTTCTAGTGGACCCTTGTCAGCACCCATGATGCGCCCGACCTCTCAACCAAGTTCCGGTACCCCCTCTACCCCAACTTATAGCCTAGGCACTAGTGAAAGCACTACACCTTCCTATGCACCCTATGGATCATTGCCACAAAATAATTCATATTTTCCATTTCCTGATCCCCAACAATCGGTTGCTCCTCCACAAGGAAAACCACACGTTGATGTTAACTTTCTTCAACCCTCTCCCATTCAACAATTTAAAAATTTTGAACAAATGAATATGACAAATTTAGCCCATCAGTCAAATAATGCCAAAAATAAAGGAAAAAACCGAAACAATAATAACCCAGGACCAGGGGGAAATAAACCCAACAAAACCAACCTGCTAGGGGAAACCAGAATCAGGGTAACCAGAACCCCCAACGGGACAATAACAACAAACACCAAGGGAGGAACAAAAACAACAAACTCCAGATGAAATTCCCTTGTGCTCTTTGTGGTGAACATGGTCACTATACTCACCATTTCCCCCAAATTGTTGACCTCAAATGGATGAAATACTCCATGAACGCACCATGTCCTCCAATGTCGCCTATCCCTTGGCAGGCCCCATAAAAGTATTTGCAATAACCACTCTCGGTTGTGCTGCAAAACCCTATTCCACACTAAGCTGTGATGAATACCCAACAAGAGATACATCATGTCCTACCACAAATGGGACAGTATCAAAATCCTAGAAATCTGACGGATCTCAATATCCTCCTCACTAGCGAAGAAGAAATTATTTTGCAAATGCGCAGTCGTCAATACAACACGCCCCCTAGAGAAATTCCCACCACTTCGGATGCAGCTCCAGATACAGTCGAACAAACCTTGATGATTTCATGCCCTAACATTGAACCCCCCATTCGTATTCCTCGCATCCTATTTTGACGGAATGTCAATAACCCTCAGACTAGGGTGGCACACAATCAGAATCAGGTTGATGACTTGGCACAATCTCCTGCGGCCATGTTAGTATTGGAGGTCCTCCAAACTTGTCCATATCAATGGAAATCCTTTCTTTCCGCCTTGGGGAAAATCGACCCAGCTGATACTAGACTCATCACATTTGATCTAGATTGTGGGAAACCTCGTCTCCCCGCTTTGGTAGCTTTCTAGATACCAGTCAATATTCGGAACATCACGGTTCATCGATTTATCATTGATGAAGGTGCATCCACATGCATCATGTACAAAATTATATGGAAAAAACTTGGTTCCCCTGAGATAATACCATCCACCATCACTTTAAGAACTTACGATGTTCGACTATCTTCCCCTGAAGGGCTCTTTCAAAATTTCCTCATTGAACTTGGGGGGAAAACCATCCTTATTGACATTGACGTTATCAACGCCCCACTCAATTACAACACCTTTTTTGGACATAGCTACCTGTACGCTATGAGGGATATGGCCTCTTCTATGTTTCTAACGATGATGTTCCCCCACAATGGGAAGATCGTCACCATCGACCAAGTTTCACATTACGAGCCTGACCACTCCTCCAATATCGATAACATCTTACCTCTTGTCCGCACTAGTTCTGACATGCATCCACTCATGGATATGGGTCCCATAATTTTCAAGGACCCATCCTTGCTATGGGAATACCATGGAGCACCACTGCTCATCCACCCCTCAACACAAGTTTGTGTCATATCTTCTGATGGAACTGAAACCGGAGATACCATTCCTCCCATTGAGGCTTATCCACCCCTCGATGTCCCACCAATTGAAGAAATTTCACCTCAGGGATTACCTGTTATAACCCAAATTTGCACCAAACATGCTTACCTAGCATCAGGCCATCTCATATTCCTTCTTTTCCAAGCCATTACTGAGCAACTCTTCTAAAAAAATCCATTTTTAAAGGCCGACGCACCCTGCTCCACTACAACCCATCTGGACCTTCAGAAGCAGGACAAAAGGAAAGTTTCTAACGGAACACACAGCTTTGGGCAAGTTAACTTAACCTTTCAACCATGCATGGTCGATCATTTGACCAAATACCTAGCTCCTTCTAGCCTATAAAAGAAGGGGTACGGGTCCCATTTGAAACGAGGAGGAAGAGTATAGAAACTCTGCCCAAATTTATCCCTCCTTTGCTCCAATTTCTTGCAATTGCATTGTGAGGTTGAGTAGTTGGTGCATTGTGAAGAGGAGCCCAGGACCAGGTTCGAGGAGTAGTGCCGGCCACATATTGTAAAGTTTACTCTTGTGAAGATTAATACAAAAAGGAATACTTTTCCCGTCCCGCCATATCATGTGTTCATGTTGAATATTTATTTTATGATATTGTCACAACTAACCCAACAATTAGTATATGAAATGCATGCTCACAGCTTTTTGTTTGTTCATGTGTGAATGCAGGTCAACTTTGGGAGGAGGCTTGCAATCAAAGAGCGAGTGAAAGAAAAGGGATCTACATCAAATGAAGGACTTAAGGTAGAGTTATCAAATCTCATTTACACCTTTGTATTGCATGAATGTGGGGTTTTGTGTTAGGAGAATAGGAAAGAGTTGAGGCTTTTGAAATGGTCATTTTCTACATGCATGATTAGATCCCTTAAATGCTAAGTCTGTAGGAGGGATTTCCAACCCACAACATTACCTAAGAACCCTAATACACCACTTATCCCTGATTTTACCCTTCCCCAGGGGAAAATCCCGGTTTGGGAAACAATCCCCCAAGCCATTACTCAAATTCCCTTCTTCTAACCCCCACTGAGAGTACAAGATTTCCAGGTAGCTGCAATGCTTACCCTTCCCAACATGGTGCTCACCATTTTGGTATGGTATCTACAACCACCCATGATGATTCCTCAACCATCCCTCCCTCCCCAATCAGAGGGAATCCCGATGCAAATTCCAGTACTTACTCCGACCACACCACCCTCACCCCTAATCACCAGCACCACCGCTATGACTGGGGTATATGGAAGAACAAAGATCCCACCACTCCACTTCCTCCCCGAGTTCAACCTCCTTGCACACTATGCGAATGAGATGGAAACCCCACTAATAGATGTCCTTCTCTTCCCGAGTTATGCAATTTGAGCCAACTCCCTCGAGCAACCACATCTCTCATCGCTTCGCCAAGAACACCTAGTACTGCCACAACATCCCCTACTATAGGCAGTAAAGGGCTGCGAACCAAATTTGTGTGTGCCATCTGCTTAGAGTATGGACACTATACCCATCATTGCCCAACTCTACCTCAGTTTCGATAGACGTTGACGGCAGTACGCCAAAGATTTCAAAAATATCCCTCTCCACCCACATCATCAGATACCTACATCACCAGCATCCATTATGTCATGACCTCAGTCAATGAACGAATGAGGTTCCCTTTCTCTCTTTGTGACTCACTTGATCATTTCACATACCAGTGTCCTTTGATCATTGAATATAGGCGTCGTCAAATGGCCCTTATTCAAAATCATCGCACCACCTCACCTCCTATGATACAAGTGATTCCCACTATTCCTTCTCCAGATACTATTCACATCACCTCCCCTGATCCTGGGTCACTTCCCACCTGTCCATGGTTCATGGATAGACTGTCTGAATATCTTCCCCCAAAACCTCCCAATTCTTCGGTTCATTTCCACCAGGAAATCTTACCCCTGACCATAGTTTATAACCCACATTGTCTGGACATTTGGTTTATGTCAAGCATGCCATCACACCATAGTCGCGATACCCCCTCTACATCTTCACCACTTGAAGACAATCTCACAGTGACAATAACCAATGTTACTTCCCCATATCCCCTATATTCTCGCATTTTCCACTACGAAGAAGATATCTTGGAGGAACTAACTACCCCCGATTACCCATGGAATGCACTCCATCACATCGCGCTTTTTATCTCATAGGAGGAATTTGGCCTTCCTAGTCAAGCCTCCATATGTGCAATCGAAACCAAGGATTTTATTCCATCAGGGCATATAGATTGGTTCAATAACCCTATACTCACCCCCGATTCTTTTGAAGAAGGAAACATGGCCAACATTTCCCCCATTGTCAAAATCAACATTTCCATCAAACCGGGAATCATAGAAGAAATCACCATTGATGCTGCACACTCCCCTGAAGAACTCACAACTTACAAAGCTCTCTTTTAGGAATACCGAGATATTTGTGCCTAGTCATATACAGAGATGCCCGACCTAGATCCTTCTATCATCAAACATCGCATTGACACATGGCCCGATGTAGCCCCAATATGTCAAAAGAAACGACCACTTCACCCATCCAAATTCACGGCTATCAAAGCCGAGATTGACTAGTTACACGTTGTCGGTTTCATGTGCCCCATCGTGTATACCTCATGGGTCTCCAACCCCATCCCCGTTAAAAAAAAGTAGGGCACTATTCGCATCTGCACCAACTTTCGTGATCTCAATCATGCTTGTCCCAAGGACAACTTCCCAACCCATTTCATCGATGAATGTTCCAAGCACGAGCCCTTATCCTTCATGGATGGGTTCTCCGACTACAATCAAATCCAAATCCATCTAGCAGATCAGTATAAAACCACATTTACCACCCCATGGGGTAGTTTTTCTTATCGTGTCATGCCTTTTGGACTAAAAAACACAGGTGCTACATTCCAATGGGCCATGACCTATGTTTTCCATGATATTTCTCACATCATTCTCGCTTACTTGGACGACCTCACTTCTTGATCAAAGAAGCTAACTCAACATCTAGATGACTTACGAGTCGTCTTTCACCAATGTCGCCAGTACAATATCCGCTTGAACCCCCTCAATTGTGTATTTTGCATGACCATCGGATGCCTCCTTGGGTTCATCATCTCCCAACAAGGCATCATGGTGGACCCCCTCAAGTTCCAGGCTATCACAAAAATTCCACCACCTAGGAATTTTCTTCAACTGCATAGCCTACAAGGCAAAGCCAATTTTTTACGACGCTTTGTCCCAGATTACTCCTCTCATGCACATGGTTTCCTTCACTTACTGTGTCATGATATCCCATTTTGATAGGATGAACATGCCCAAACTTCTTTTGATGTTTTAAAAATCGGGCTATCCAATGGCCCTTTGATTAGTCATCCCGATTATGATCGCGATTACATCCTCTACTTTTCAACCTCATCCATATTAGTAGTAGGAGTTCTCATCCAACTAGGGGATGATGGTCGTGAACATGTTATTTACTATATCAGTAAAAAAAAATCAGGACCACCCCTGAAGTACAATCATGAGGAGAAACTTCCCCTCGCAGTCCAGAAACTACATCATTATATATTTCTTCGCACTACCAAAGTCGTGGAAGATTCCAACCCCATGTAGTACTTCCTTAGTCAATGACAAATTAATGGCAAATTTTCCCTATGGATCGTCATCTTTCAGGAATACAACCTAGAGTTTTCAACTCCCAAAAGAAAAAAATCCCTTGTTCTCTCCAAACTCATCACGAATTTTCCCTCAGATGATAAAGATTCACCCCTCAATATAGATCTTCCCGATGAACATCTCTTCTACATCCCCTCGGATGACCCTTGATATGGAGAACTTCTCATCTACCTTCGAACACAGAATTTTGGGTTTCATCTCTCTCGAGACAATCTTCGGCGCATCAGCTATATATAGCCTCTCTTGCTAAAATTCCACACTCAGTTACAGGAGCTCTGATTCTCTGTTTTTCGATCCATCTTCAGCCACGGTATCAAGGTCTCACCGCCTACACAGTCACATTCCCTGGGTCACCATTTTCACTTGGCCCAGGGGGGTTATTTTTCTCACATCATGTCCAAGTACGCATTCTCATGTTCAAAATTATAAAATAACTTTTATACGTTCTTTATCTTCATATACTGTTCACGTCAAGTATTTAGTTTTAATGTGTGCATGTACTTGGTCATCACAACCCAGCGTATCCCCTTCAGGTATATGATCGACACTAGAATGTAATCATTCCCTATGAATATCAATTGCATCTCCCAGTCACACCCTCCGACATTTTCCTTTAGGGTCCCTACATCCGGCTCTGCAGTACTATCATCTCCACTACAGTTTGGTACTATCACCCTATAGCACTCTCCCCCACATGAGTTGTCCCATTCATAGTTCCCCTTGGAACTTTGACACTCATGCTGCTTGCACACCCTAGGGATCAAAGTCTCAATAGTCGTACGCATTTTCGAGAATCAACCACATACTCCTTCTCATCATTGTGCTAGCTTTCCCAATGGACTCCTAGGTTATCTCTTCATGATTCTATTTTGATTGCACCTCTGTAGTATCATTAACCCTCCATTTCATCCACAACCAGTTTTCCCATCTGCAAATTTCCTTCCATTCATTTACCTCATATAGAAACCCACCAATGGGGCCCCCACCCTCCACCAATTCTCCACGCACATTGTGCCCTCACAGCCAAGCCATATTGCACTGGGGCACCCGTTTCTGTATATGTAAACTCATCCCCAATTATTCTTTATTTATTTGGTAATTGTAAAAAGCCTTTGTATCCAACATTTACTTAGCTTTTTGTCATCACCCTTGACGACCTTCTTTTTTTGGCTAGGCAACCCATGTCTCCCTTGTTTGGGGCATTCACTCTCCTCTACTCATATTGACATCGTCCATAAACCCCGAGTATCCCACAGTCCATGTACCCCTGATCTCTGCATTTTTCCACTTTGTCACGCCTCTGGCATAGTTTAACCCCATGTATATTCGTCCCCCTGATGCTAGATACAATTTCACGGTTGTTGCCCATCACCCTTCAAACATACCCCCAACCAAGGGCAGTCTTGAGTCTTAGTGCATCTTGACTTCGTTCATGTTCCTTATCAGTTCTCAATGTTACCTAGTGGATTTCATGAATCCCTTTGCTTCTTGGAGTCATGTCTCCCTTTCTGTCAACATCAACATAGTTTCCAGAAGGGTGATAGTATCTTGACTCTCATTACCTTTACAATGAGGAGTCTTGGAAAACAAAGAGAAAACCATTATTGCTCTCTGATGTTGTTGACCCCCATAACATTCGACTTCAAAAAAATTTCATGTTATGGTGGGTCTTACTATGTGACTATTGCAGTTGTTTCATACTAGCCGAAGACCTCTGAATATTGTTAGGCCATCAATGCCTATGAGTCATCGACACTTCTTCTAGGTGTCCTTGCCTCTTTTCAGAGTATGATCACCATCAAAATTGTCATATGTTGTTATCAAACCTCCCCGGAGGGCACTGTAGTTATCTACATCAACATACAACTTTAGTTATTGTCTTACATTTTTTAGTTACATGACACGAGCATGGGGCATGCCCACCTCGTTTGTATACATATTTTATTCCTCTACCTAAAGAAAGGTTTGGGTCCCAAATTTTCCCCTCTCCCTCCAACGGATCTCTCGTGTAGTTCCTCTCAGCACTCTTCCTTACAATGGTACTCTCAATAGAAGAAACATTGATGTATTTCAGCTATACGTATGCTCCTAACCTCACACATCAGGGGGCATTTGTTATCACTGAAATTATGTCCACAACATCACATGAAAATTGTTATAGGAATAACGCATCTCCAAACACCTATTAGTTCACCTACAACACCAAAAAATAATTTCCAAGGGAAAAAAAATATACAAATGGTCAAAACATTGACATGTGATGAAACACTAAAGGAAGTGTGCGCACAATGCGCGTGCCAAAGAAGCCCGTAGAGCGCACAATGTGCCATATGCATGATTGTGTATGATAAAAGCCACACACTCTTGTGAACAATGCATTTATGGTTCTTGCCGGCCCCTCACCCACTTCTATACCAGCTCCCAACTTGATTTGACCCTCAAATTAGGGATGAATCCAAATGGGGGGATGGTCAAAGACCTAAGGGTGCCCTAAAAGGTCCCTTGTCCACACTAAGAATCGATTGAATATTGCCTCAAATACATGCTATAAATGGAGTCCATGGGTGCACTAAGAATTGAAGAATCTCATAGTATTGTTATGTTACCTCTATCCTCCCTCAAGAAACCTCTTTTCTTCTTGGAGAATTCTAACAACATCTCAATAAGCTATTCACCTCACCTCTTGAGGGAATAGGCTTGGATTTCTTCACCGTTTTCTTTCTAGTTTATCATTGTAAGAAGAGCTCTCAAATAGGGGACTCAAGATCCCTCCCAAGGAGGAAGAGGGGATCCATAAGTCCTCCTTTCTCTATAGTTTTTTCCAACTAATATATTTATCCATTGGTGGCATAATCATTGGTCATTTGGTTGATTGATTTTGGTTCAAAGTTTCTTATGCATTTTAGTTTTACTTCCTTAGTTTTTTCTAGCTTCGTTGTTTGTTTATTTCATGTGCTTGGATTGTTTAATTCATACACTAACCTTTGTCTTGTCTAGCAGGCACAACTAGACTTGTAAGTGCCCTTTTTTTTCTCACCCAAGTGACGAAACAGACGCAACACCAATGACAGTGACAGAGGTAGTGGCAGGTTGATGTATCAGTGACAGGTTGATTTATTAGTGACAAGTTGTTTATCAGTGATAGTTTCAGTGACAGGTTGAGTCTACATTTATATTTCAGGGAGGTAGTGGGGAAAGGAAAGGGGGTTGTAGCATCCTTCCAGTTGGAGCTGGAGAACACGAGGAGTTGGAGCTTCCTTTAGGTTGGAGCCTCCTTCCAGTTGTAGCTGGAGAATTCAGAGAGTTATGGATTCCTTCAAGTTGGAGCCTATAAATAGGGGGTTGGATCCTCCTTCAAGTTGGTGTTGGATAATTTGGAAGTTGGTGCTTCCTATGAATGTAATCTTTGATATATAAGAAAGCATTATGTGGTTTTCTCCCATTTGGGTTTCCACGTAAAATACTAGTGTATTGTGTATGATGTGATGCATTGTTTATGATTATATGTTTATGATATGGTAAATGCAATCATATATGAATGTAATCATTGATAATTTATTGTTTTGATTGAAAGTGGTATAAATTTCTCAATATTGATTCACCCCCCTTCTCAATATTCCAATAATTGGTATCATTGCAGGTTATTCAGAAAATAGTATAACCACTGGAAGGTATATTATGGAGTGCATTAATAATAGAACACCAGTGTTTAATTGTGAGAATTATGCCTTCTGGAGTAGAAGGATGCAATTTTTTTTGCAAGCACAAGGATTTGATGTATGGAAAGCAGTAGTAGATAGATACATGACACTTTTCACTCCTCCAACAGATAAAGATGGAAGGAAACTTAGTGAAAATAATTCAAGGGCTACAAATGTTATTCTGAGTGGCCTGACCAGTTCAGTATATATCAAGTTCGTGCATTGTGACTCTGCAAAGGACACATGGGACAAACTTCAAAATGTTTACGAAGGAGATGCCAAACTCAAAGGGGACAAGATTCAAACTTATAGAGGTCAATTTGAATAGTTGAAAATGAAGGAAGATGAAAATATTCCATCTTACTTTCTGTGAGTTGATGAAATAGTGAACGCTATGAAAGGATTAGGAGAATAAATTACAGATCTAGTAATTATTTAGAAGGTACTAAGGTCTCTTCCCATGAGATTTGATCCTAAGATTTCAGCCTTAGAATAAAGAACATATCTTTCTACGCTGAGCATGGACAAGATACATGGAATACTTATAGCCTATGAAATGAGAACAAACCAGATAATCCATCTAAGAAGGAATAAAATTTCAAAGCATCCAAGAAGTCAAAGAAAAAGAACAATCAAAAGTCAAATCCAAATTGCAACTACAGCGATGAGTCAGATGAAGATGAAGAAATGGAAAACTTCGTAAGGAAGTTGAAGAAAGGAACCGGCAAGTACAAAGGTATACTTCCATTAAAATGTTTTAATTGTGGTGGAATTGGTCATTGTTCTTCTAAAATTCCTTATGCTAAGAATTCATATAGTGATGAAGAAGAAGCTCCCAAGAAAGAAAAGAAATATAAAAAGAGAAACAAGAAAGAAAACAGAAGGAAATTCTTCAAGAAAAGATTCTACTCAAAATAAGAAAGTTCTTCATTTGATGAGGATGATGAAAGAAACAATGATTCAAAAAGAGTACTCTTTATGGCTACAGAAACTAAGAAAGGAACTCCTGAAAGTGATGTAGAAGAAGGTGAAGTGGATCTTGAGGTAGAAATAATCAGTGCTTTAACAGAGTTGAAGGAAAAAAAGGAATAAAAAAAAATCACTCAAAGAAGAAATGATCAAGTTAAAGGAGGGTTCTCAAAAACCAATTAAAAATTCTGAAGAAGTTGCTCACTTCAAAATCAAGGTAAAAGAAGCTGAAAAGAGAGAAAATATTATGAAAATCCATCTTAAGTAAATATATGAATATTTAAACAAACTTGCAGCAGAATTCGGTCAAAAGAAAGAAGACTTGAAGAAGAAATCATCTCCTTAAAAACCCAACTTGTGGAAGGAAAGAGAACATAAAAATTAATGTAGATCCAATGGATAAAGAAAGAAAAAGAGTGTGAGGAGCTCAAAGAAGAATTTGTGTCATTGAGATTTGAAGTCAACAAGCTCAACGAGAACTTGAAAAGATCTCAAGTGCTAGAAGTCTTTCTCAACAGTTAAAGGACATGCAGTGACAAGTCTGGACTAGGATACAAGCAAATTCATTTTGAGAAAGGTTCAAGCTCCATGAAGAAAGAAACAAAACAAAAGAGTTACGAAAAATTCATTATAATTCCTAAGCCTTCAAAGAAGAATATTCAGGTAATGGAACAAGATCAACCAATGAAAGGAACACAATATCATCATAGGAATGAATACAGAAGAAGTTTATTTCCATGAAGACATTCTACCTTCAAATATAAAAGAAGCTTCGATCATTATGAAGGAAACAACAAAAGAGAAGGTCGTGATAAGCCAAGGTGTGACTTTAGAAGGACTACATCACAAGAGAATCATTTACCTACAGGTATCAAAGATTCTTTTTGGTTCATTGTTTTACATGTAATAATTGTGGACATAAAGTGTTGGATTGTAGAGTGTATGGAAGAAATGTTCAAGCAAGAGATGTTTATATGGAACCCCACAATATTGAATGTTACAGATACCACGACTATGGACACTTAGCTCAGAATTGTAGAAGTGTGATGGAGACTTCCATGAAGGAAAACACTAACGTCAAATACAAGAAGGTTTGGAGAAGAAATGAAAAACAAGAAGAGCAGGTGAATGAAGAACATGTCCCAGAGATCGTACTCACAAGAATTCCAACAGTGCAAGATCACGATGAATCTACATGCAAGTAGGAATATGTCAGAATTCAAAAAGAGGATGAAGAGGAAGATGACATAATTTAGGAAGATGATGAATCTATAGGTGAAGAGGAAGATGACTCTGCATCGGAGTGAAGAGGGGGAGTCTAAGAAGCAGTTGTGGTAGATCAGAGAACTATCTTTCAAGCAAACAGAATTTTTTTCATATTTTGGGATGACAGAAGTGCAGAATATCTCATGATAGATAGGTTGATTAAGGAGCAGTTTTTGGAACACATTCCCATATAGGCATCGGCCGACAATTATATGGAATATCTTTGAAAAAAAATTCAAGTAGAGAGTCATGATTGTATAGAAGATTCCAAGTAGGGATACACATATTTTAGGTTTTTTTGAAGATAAAATAGACCAGTGGACATATTTAATTCATTTGAGGAGAAGGAACATGTGATCATCAGTTGCAGTAGATTTGGAGAAGTCATCATAATAGTACAATAACATATGTGTCAGCATTATGTGCAATTGAGCAGTAGATTCATGGAAAATCTTGTGACATGTGGACATAGCTGAATTCATGAGACACTTGGAAAGTACAAAGGACATATATCATAGAATATGCATAACAATGGATGAAAGCATATTGACAGGTGAAATCAGTTAGTCATAGGAAGGAAAGCAGTGAAAGTCACAACAAAGTAAGGAAAGAGAAACCGTCAACAGAAGTTATATTGTCAAAGGGGAAATTATGGAATGATTATGTCATTGATGTTGAACCAGTATAGAAGAGATGTCTAGTCACCTAAAACTTCGTGAAGACATGGCAAGCGATAAAGACTTGAAGTTAAGTAACTTTGAATGTTTTTTATATATGTTAGTGAATTACAAGAGGAATCACTAATGGAAAAGAAGACCTGGAAGAGAGGAAAAGAAGAAAATATAGGAAGCCCCACATTGATCTACATGACATCTTGCAGAAAATTCAAGGGGAGAGAAATCATCAGAGAAATCATTAGGAAAGAAGGATCAGAAGCATGAATATAGGGGGAGACATACCGACAAGGGGAGTTACCCCTTTCCCATGATGTCAAAAGGGGGATAAAGATAAAGATCAAAAGAGAAAGATTGGGAAAGAAATATTAGAAGCATGGAGACAGGGGGAGTAGCCCAAAGGGGAGATACCCTTTGCCATTGATGTCAAAGGGGGATAGAAACATCAGGAGAAAAAGATGAGGATCGATGGTCACAGAAAGAGTACGAGTGTTGGAGTATGAGTGTTTCCATCAATGAAAAAGGGGGAGATTGTTGGACAGTTGGTTTTCATTGATGTCAACGCTATATGAAGAACCCCAGAAGAATATCTTAACTATAGAATAAGTCAAGAATCCTCTAAGGTATGGTCATGAAGACCAAATTTAGTTGAGTAAAAAGAGGATGAAGGACATTGAAAATGCATATAAAAACCTCATATATGGATAGTACTTGTCATTTCATTTCCAATGGTAGGTGGTACACCATGTGGTTCCTCACGATTGAGGATTTATGTCCTCATGAAGTTGAAATCCCCAAAGAATGGTTAAGAAGTCCCTAAATGGTTGTAACAAGAAGTTACAAGTCATTAATTAAAGGGTAAATTGATTGTAACAAGAAATAATTATTTGAACTTAAAAGTTAAGAAGTCCTTAAATGGTTGTAACAAGAAGTTACAAGTCAGTAATTAAAGGGTAAAATAATTGTAACAAGAAATAATGAGTTGACCCTAAAATCAGGAAAAAGGATAAAACAATAATTAATTAAAGGGTAAAATAATTGTAACAAGAAATAATGAGTTGAGCCTAGGGTAAAAATGTTACAAGTTAGCCCCAAAAGAAGGCACTTGGAAATTATAAATACACCTCAAGAGTCTCTCATTGATACACACAAGTTCATTGAATATCTATCTAGTGAACACTTGATCTATAGGTGAATCCTAGGCAGCGAGGCTAAGGTAAAATAAAGGGGATGCTTTGTTAGACCTAGTATTATGAGGTTGGCATTGATGACAAAGAGGACCAATATGGTCAATGTTGGGCATGGATTTGGTATTAGAATTGATACAAAAATAATCACGTAGATGTCAATAAGTCTGGTATAAAAGTCTCAGCAAGAAATGTCTCGACCAGTCAAGCCTTAAGTCGAGTTAGAAACAATTATCTTGACCCGTCAAACCCTAAGTCGAGTTGAAACAATTAAATGGGTCAAGATGACTATCTAAATGAAAGGAAAAAAGATCAAAGTCAAGTGTTTCAATAAAATGTAGTAGATATCAAGAAGTCTAGTATAAAAATCTTAGCAAGAAGTTGAAGTTGAAGAAGTTGAAAAAGTTGAAATTAGAAGTCAAAGAAATCGGGGGTGAAAATAGAAGGTCGAAATAGAAGAGGTCGAAGAAATCAAATGTCGAAGTCAGATAAGTAGAATAATTTGAAGTTCGAAGTCAGATAAGTAGAAGAATTTGAAATCGAAGAAGTCGAATATTGAAGCCGAAGTCATTTTTCTTGTAAGTCGAGTCGGTCCAAGAAAGAAGTAAGCTAAAGGTAAAATTTGAAGCAAACTTAAATTGGGAAATACAAGTTGAGTCGAGGCTGAAGCAAGCGGGGTGGACTGGAAACAAAATACACAAGTCAAAATTTATCCTATTTGAGTCAACCAAAAAGATGTTTGTCGGTCGAATGAGGAAGCAAATACGAAAAAGGGTGAAGACCAAGTTGAAACTTTAGTGAGTAGCAGATGAGAGGGAACTGATTTTAATATGCACCATCAATTAAAATGTTTACAAGTTGATTTTAAATAATCACCAACAAAGGAGATATGTGTAGGTTGATTTAGACATTCATGAAAAGGTAAAATGTACTGAAGTTGATCTGGCATCTGATGACGAAATGAAAATATGGGAAAGTTTCTTTCAAAGAACCATCTTTACCAGCCACCTCGCACATGTTCTAGGGAAAATTATAATGTGTCAACTAATTGGGCATGTTCTGCACAAAACCCATGTCATAGAATTGTAAAATTCGTTTCCATCACTCCAGAATCTTTGTACGAAATCAATGTCTAAATTTGTGTACGAAAATCAATTAATGAAATCACAATTTGTGTTAATTAAATGAAGGGGTGTAATGTTTCATTACTAAAAGACACAATGGCTCAACCTTATACCTTTTGGGAAGTATATAAGAAGACAAACAAGGCGAAAGGAAAGTGTCTATGTGGTCTACATCAGAAGATCAGAAACAAGTACAGAGTCCAAGGAAGAAAGTCAATGGTGTCTTCAAATCATTATTGTAACTTGTATTAATGTATTTATTTTATATTCAATTTTAATGTTATTGATCAATTGTCGTTAATAAGTTAAAATTATTAAAAGTTTAAATAATTAACCAATACTGATTCACCCCCCACCTCTCAGTATTGACCAAGTTTCCAATAGGCTTGTTCCAGGTTGCAACAAGGTATGATGATGCAACAAGTTTGTCATGGGATCTAAGGTATGTCTGTAGATGTGATTTTGATTTTTATATCTTGATGTTATGACACATGCTTGAGGCATGTCTTGGGGATGTTTGGCATATGATTGATGCATATTTTGGATGTATTGTCACATATATTTGGCACATGGTTGAGGTATATTTTGGATACTTGGGTACACGGATTGATTCATGTATTGGCATATTGTTTGAAGACTATAATTGGTGTTTTATCACATACTAGAGGCATATGTGTGGTACATTATTAGATGCACATCTTGGTGAATTTGTTCATATGGGATGGAAACATTCTTGGTGATATTGGTATGAGATATATATATATGGTTATGAGTTTGATCCAATGGCAGTGATAGAGGCAGTGACAGGTTGATGTACCAATGACAGGTTGTTTATCAGTGACAGGATGAATCTACATTTATATTCTAGGGAGGAAGGACAGGGAAAGAAAAGGGGGTCATAGCCTCCTTCTAGTTGGAGCTGGAGAACATAGGGAGTTGGAGCTTCCTTCAGGTTGGAACCAGTAAACTAGGGGGTTGGAGCCTCCTTCTAGTTGTAGTTGGAGAATTTAGGGAGTTGTAGCTTCCTTCAAGTTGGAGCCTGTAAATAGGGGTTTGGAGCCTCTTTCAAGTTGGTGTTGGATAATTTAGAAGTTGGTGCTTCCTATGAATGTAATCTTTGATATATAAGAAAGCATGTCGTGGTTTTCTCCCATTTGGGTTTCCACGTAAAATACTGGTGTATTGTGTATGATGTGATGCATTGTTTATGATTATATATTTATGATATGGTAAATGCGATCATATATTAATGTAATAATTGATAATTTAATTTTCTGATTGAAAGTGGTATAAATTTCTCAATACTGATTCACCCCCCTCTCAATATTCCAACATCACCTTCATGTATCTCATTAATCAAATTGTCAGAAAACTCATTAGTACAATTCAAAAAAATAAATATATGTCTATCATCCTTAGATACTTGCCATGAGGCAATCTAGAACAAAGGTATGGAAAGATACCTCAACCATATAAGTAATGTATGGATTTGTAACCCATGGTTGGAAAAGAGTGTCCATAGTAGTCAAAGAATAAGCCAATTTGTTAAACTCCCTATGCACACGTGAGATATTAAATGCATCATAATATTCAATTTCATCCCAAAGCGTATTTCTATACCTCTTCAAGAATTGATTCTAAACTTCACATTGCATCTTCACTTGATTTACCACTAGCTCAGAATCGCCTTCAACCTTCAACTATTTGACCCCCATCTTCTTTGCTTTATGTAGTCCTAACAACAAAGCTTCAAATTCCACCATATTGTTAGTGCAATCAAATTATAAACAAGAAGGAAATGGATAATTCATATCCGAGGGGGAAGTGAGGACAACCCCTACTCTTGACCCAAATTCGGTGCGAGCCCCATAAAAATTCATAATCCATAAACCGTTGTTCTCATTCTTTGGTACAAATGGAAGAGGGACTTCTAGAAAATCTGTGATCACATAGGCTCCTAAATATAGCTCTTGCGCATTTGGGTAAAGTGGATCATTGTCCAAACTGCATGGATCCTCGAAATGGTGCAACATCCTCTTCTCCCTATATAATCTTATTTTCTAAATGGGGTAGATTAGAATTTCTGCATAGGACCAATCCATCTAAATAGTTCCCCCTACATTTGTAGCCCACTTCCTGGAAATAAGCATGCACCATTGCAAAATAAAATCAATGACAAAAACATCCACAGTTAGAATCTTCTTTGGACATGCATGCAAACATACCTCGTTATGTTTGATGATCCCACAAATCAACACCTACCTTGCATCCACTACTTGTATGTTCATGTATGGTTTGGTTATTTCAATCCAATATCATTCATAATCTCAAGAGTTATAATGATAGTAGATGCTTCAAAATCTAACACACAATTCCTCAATATCAAACCATTAACTAGAAATGAAATGTAGAAAGGAGTGGGATTACTAATGGCCTTACCGATACCAAGGAAGACTTGAGGATTTTCATATGAGTGGTTTATTGCATCCTTGGTTCCAATAAATCTACTAATTGATTATTTATGAATAGGCATGCGAATTAAATCTTTAAGGGGTACATGAATCTTAATTTCCTCAAGTTCACTCTCTAAATAAAAAATACAAGACTCCTGTTGAACTGGAAGAGGTAACAATGGTGGGTCATTCTTTCTTACCATGCATGCTAAAATCTCACCTATGTTTAGTGGTGGGATTAGGTCCTTACCCCTATGTGCATATTTCTTAGTGATCTCTGCCACCCTAACTACAACACTTTATTTGGCCCTTCTGATGTCCTATGGGGTAATCTGTCATGTATGAATGGACTACATGTCTGCCTACAAGGAATTTAAACAATCAAAATATACATAAAATAACTACAAGAACTTACCATGCTAGCATCAGATACTTGAAAAGTGTAAGGTTCATCCATGTCATCAAACTTAGTCACAACATTGAGTGTGTTCTCTTACTTTTTAGATTGGTCATATCTATGCTCGAACATATACACGGCTTGAGCGAAAAGGGAGCATGTTGCTTCACTATGAGGAAGTTCACATGCTTGGTAACACAAACTGGTCGATGCATGATCAATATAATTAGTACCAAATTTTTGCACTAGTACCTTCTACCCTTCAGACTTCTTGGCATAGTTAAATGGATTCTTTTGTTGGAACGGTTTTGGAGGTGAAATAACAACCTAAGACTGTAACATCTTCTTAAGTTTTACTACCTTATTGATCAAATCATTCCATATTCCAAAAAATCCATCTCTGTTTGTCTTTTCCTCTTGTTTAGGTTTCCAAAGTGGTGGCACAAGTGTGTATGAGGTCCTCCTATCCTGTGGATTGACCAAGTGTGAAAGATATACCTGTTCCTTTTGAGCCGACATAAGGTGATTCTATGTCTTTATCACCTCATTGAAAGTGTTAATTTTTTGTAGCTTCGGGAGGTATTCCCATAAGAGGCCAAGGTGTCAGGCATGTGGTAATCTTTGTTGGCAACAAATCAACCTTTCGTTTCAGTAAAATCAACCTAGAAATTAGGCTAGGGCCTCATGGGAAAGTTGATGGGCTTTGTGGGCTTGTGTGGGGGTGCCACACCCACAAAGAGGATTAAAATATTCTAATTGATTGTTGAGTTTAGAAAGGGTGTCTAAACTCACTCATTGGAATTGTATATAAAGGAGAGAGGTTATTGTGACATTTGATCATTGTGCAAGTATGGAGTTAGCATAAGTGAGTGAGAACTTGTATTAGCAGGCTTGGTGATTTTAGCAAGGGAATTCCTGTAACTTTGGAAAATTTGGCCTAGGAGAGAGGTAGTCACAGAAGGAAGAAACTATACGAGTGGAGTGAATCATACAAAAGTGTCTGTATAGGTCTTTGTGCATGTATGCAGGTGTTGGAAGTCCTACACGATTTCGTTATTTGAACAAGAAACGACACTTTATGTAGCTGCCTTCACCTCAACTTGTAAATATTATCCTTTTGAGATGATTACTAGATTATAAAAGATGTTCATTAATTCTTTAAAGTTTGTGTTTCATTTTGTTTTCATGTTTGATTCATGACTGAAAGCATGAATCAAACATGAAAAATTAGCTTTAAATTATTTTCCTATACAAAGCATTCTTTTTAAAGGGTCATTGTGCTTATATCCATTCTATATCTAACACTTGAATGACTTACCTTTTGAATGTTTTTGATATAATCTCTATATATTTAGTTGGTTTTCATTTGAATTATGAACATTTTTGTGTTAATTTATTTCAACCCTTTGCAAAAACTATGGTCGTGCTAGTCATGAGAATTAATGCGCAAATATCGTACCCTGTACTTAATCCATCTTGCTGGCATAGAGAACTAATAATGATTTTCATTATGGGTTATAGGTTCTCATGCTCTTTACACTAGGTTTTCATTACTAGGTATGGTCGAGCATCAAGACCAAACCCTCAATGTTCATACTATGATTGCATAGAGGCTTTGTTTTGTTTGTTTCTATTTTATCCATTCGGATTGGTTTCTTTTACTCTGACCATCCAAACCCAGAGCTATTTCAAGTCGCCCCTATCATAGCCCAGTCATATTTGTAATGGCCCTTATTGTTCAATTGGATTTGAATGGATGCCAAGCATTTCTCTTTCACGATGATGCAATCGAATATTTAATAGGTCAGGGCTGGGATGCCTTCATCAAAATTTTCGAAGGTTATAACCTTCGTGTGGCTAAGGAATTTGCACAGACTTTCGATGGGTGTCGGGTGAAAATTAGAGATATCCAGTTAGAGGTGACTGAGGAATTTGTGAGTGAAGCCATAGGGCTTCCATCCACCGGTGAGAAGCGATTCAAAAACTCAAAAATACAAGAAGTTCCATGGAGCCTCTTCATGACCACCAGGAAAATCAATTGCTGCGAGAAAGGTATCCCTATTTCTTTGGTTAAATCTAGATGGCATGGTCTGTTGTTGATCCTTAAGAAATTTGTGACCTGTGAGAGTCATTATGGTTTAGTTTTTCTCTATCATATATGACTGCTTATGCATTTCATAGGTTTTCGATTAAATGTGCCCTTCTATCTGTTGAGAAGCTTGTACAAAATGTCTAAAAGGTATAAGAGACAGAGCCTAGACTCTAGTATCTTTCACCATGGATTAGTAGAAATGTTGTTGATTCACCGTTTGACAACCCTGGGTGATTGTTGCAATGGATGTTTAATAAGAAATGGCTTTGCTACAACCATTCTTGTATAAACCACTATTTTGGGTGAACCACTGATAAGAAAACAGTTTGACATTCTAAATAACGAGCCAGACTCTCTAAATAGAAACCCTCAAGACGAGGCAATGCCCAATCAGTCTTCACATGAGAAACAGGTTGTTGGTTTGGAGTTGATTCAAACCCCTATGTATGAATTAGATGTTGGCCATAACACCACTGTAAAACCCGATATCAAAAAATCTTGCAATCAGGAAAAAAAAAAAAACACATGGCTCTAGGGTTTCAGAACAAAAGAGTTGGTTGCCTTATTTTGAGAAATTTAAGGAATCGAACTAAACCTCATTTGAGCTTGATCGACCCGATCGAGGTCAATGAGGTCTCAGATCCCAAAATTGAAGATTTCCTGGCTGAAGAGGATCTGGATTGTCAAAGATCTGATCCTGCTCAACTGTATGATTTTGTTAATAATCTCCCACCATGTCTCGAGGGTAAATATGGGTTCACTGGCATTAGTATTGGTCAAGGGCACGTAATAGGTAATGTTGATATAGCAAGACTTGATTGTACACTTCACCAACATATTGTTCCTCCTGTGCAATGTGAGGTTTGCCTACATTGGATTGAACGATACTATACTGATATTCCCATCCACCAAGATCGAATTAAAACATTCACAGCTCATAGTGAATTACTAAGAAAAGGAAATTGTGACCTCAGAGAAAACGCAGAGAGACAAGCTAAATGACTTAAGAAGACAGGTAATATAGTGATCAGAGACGGAGATAGTGTTAATGCCATAATCAATTCCGAGCTATTTTGTTCCATGTTTAGTCGTTGGTTGAAATGGTAAAACGGTTTTTCCCTCTTATTACATTCATTTTATCTTTTTGAATCAAATTGTTTTAAAATTAGATTTTGTTTGCCAAGATAAGACTAGCTACAGAATCTTTCGATTCTGTAGCCAACTCATTTTTAAATACAAAATTAGTAATTAGTTGTTAAATAACTTATCTAACTTGTTCCTGTTTTGTTTTCAAAAAATGGTTGATCTTGATGTTGATTTTATGAGGTGGAACATGTTCTATTTAGATGATTAGTATTTATTTCCTGTTTATTTTGTAAAAAAGAAAAACTTTTATTAATTTTTGAAAAGAAACAACTTAGTTATGAGTGGTTGTAGGCCATCTATTTTTGTAATATTTTGATCTCATTAGATCTTATCCTATCCTAGGAGATAGGAAGATTATATTTCAAAACACTTTAAATACCCTGCATTTTGTAAGTGAGAGGCATCTTAGCCTGGAACCAATGATGGACGAATGATTCTCAGAACTTAATGGAACAACTTATAGCATTTCGGCTTTAGACCACTGTGAATGTTGTTTCATTGATTTTTTGTTTCTCTTATCTTGGGATATTAATGTGTTGTATAGCTTTAGTCTCAATGACATGTTATGTTCTATGATACTCATGCTATAAATGTCGTTCATGATTTATTGTTCCATATGTTGTGATTGTGATCATCATATCAATTTTGATATCAGGATTGTTCTTTGATGTTTAATTGATGGATAAAATGAATGTGTTATATAAAGATTTCTCTGACTGTAATCATTTGCAATTATAAGATCATTGAATTAATATGTGTTCCCTATTCTGTTATTTAAATCTCGGCTGCCAATATATTCCTTGAATTTATTCAAGAAAATTTTAGTATAAGCCTACTGCAGATTTCTTTCACAAGTGGGGTAGCTGGATGCTCTTGGTTCATGCACAGGCATGGACACATTTAACGAACTAATAACATGTTAGCTTCACTTGCTTCTAATTTCTGTCGGTTTGCGCATTAGTGAAACAGGAAAGTTTCAAATTGGCTTTGACCATATGTGCATCTTTGTTTCAAAACTTAGTTAATTCAAGTTTATATGATTTATAATTAGAAAACAGAAAATATAAAAATGTGCTTTCTTTATCTCCTTCTCAAAAACAATTATCTTTACATTGATTTTGTAATTTTCCATTAAAACTTGCAACCTGTAAATTATGTTCATCAGTGATATTTTTATGTTTTCTTTCTCTACTTAAATACATTTACAATAATTATATTAGAGTATATATATATATATATATATATATATATATATATATATATATATTATAGTTTTAACATTAGGTAGTTTATTCCCTTTCTTTATTTTAGGACCTCGGATTGGCTAATGGAGCCATTAAACCCATCAGAACAGGTTACACCAAACGGCTTGGGTTATTTAGAAAACCCTGGACCGGACTTGTTGTTCCAGTTGACGACCTGTCAAATTTTCCTATCAACAAATGGCACTAGAAGGAGGGCCTAATTTCAGTTGATGGCACGTGGAAGTCGTAGGACTCCTCCCCCACACACTCGCTCCCCTATCGTAATGCGTAGTCATTCAGACAACAACGTTACGCTTGAAACAACAACTACCTCAAACGATAATCCTGAGATTCCCATTGAACCAGTGACACCAACTCCTCAAGGGTTCGACCTACAAGAAATTGTTCATCAAATAAGGACACATAGTTCCTTGGCCCGCATCAGACATCCTGGTAGGCCACTTAATCAACCCTTAGATTTCTCTGATATCCGAGAACAACTTGAAGGAACTGGTCTACTTTTAAACCCTTTAGGAGATAATACTACAGATCATGTCGAAAAACCTACTCTCGGAGTTGGAGGATCTGGTATTCAACCTTCCCCACCTGGTTCATCTCCATCCTCTTCGGGAGGAGAGTAATCTGACAAAGGCAGTTCCTCGTCTGAACCATCTCAGCCTTCGACACCACCAACATGCATGGAAAACCAAAACAATCATGCCATACCTTGGCTCGATCAAGATGTCGTGGTTGTACGTGGACCTCAACAGCCATTACCAAAACACCTGGAGAAATGGTTGCCTAAATTTTATCCAGATTCTAAACAATCTGCTGAGGCACATAAAAAAATTATGTTGGCCATTAGACTCTGAAATGTAGAACATGAAGACGTAGTATGTAGACACTTTCCTTATACTTTTGAGGGCAATGCCTCCACATGGTATTTTTCCCAACAGCCCCAAACCATCGTCTCTTGGGACAAGTTTGAAACCTTTTTCTTAGAGAAGTTTGGAGATGATAAATCCCCCGAAGTCTTGGTTATGGAACTCTCCAGTCTAAAGATGAATCCCAAGGAGAAAGTAAAAGATTTTAACCAAAGATTTATTATGTTAAAGAATCGAATTCTCGCAGATTCAATGCCCTCCGAAAGTTTAATTGTCGCATATTACACCAAAGATCTACATAATAACATAGCAATTTGGGTTAAAAGGTCTAAAAAGTATACACTGTTGGAAGCCTTCGAGGAGGCAAGCCAAATCGAGAAGGACTTATTAAGCTTAAAGGATAATCTCAATAGTGAAGACAAAATAGCTTCATCTTCTAAAAATCAAGTAGAAATCCTCACTAGGCCTCCTCACGCTAAAAATCAACCAGAAACTTTAGACCTAGAAATCTTGCAAAAGGATTTCCAAAAATTATCAAATCAAGTCGTAGACTTGAAGAAATCGGCCAAGGAGGCATCCTCAAGCAAAGGAGGTTTTAATCCACCCTTCAGAAAGCCTTTTCCTCCCAATCGACCAAACCAGACCACTAAAGGTCTTAATTTCGAAAGCTTACAATACACTTTGCAAACTATTCTCGAAGCATATGATAATTTTGTCTCTCCTTAAAGTAATGAAGACATAGCTGAGGAAGAAGTAGCAGAAGAAGAAGAATCATCCCCCAATATCTTCAGACACTTCTCTTACAGTATTTTCCAAGAAAACTTTGAAACTGTCCACCCTTACAACACAATAAGCAAAACACAGAGCAAACCTTCTTCTGAAGTGAGTAATAATGTTCCTCCAAAATAGTCGAAACAAGCTAAAATAAAACAAAGTTTAGCAGCCCCGGTTTTAGAATATGACTTAATTGAAGATCTGAAAAAACTAAGGGCTAACATTTATGTTTTCGAGCTTTTGAAATTTCCTCTTATTCTCCAGAAAATGCTTCAAAGTATCGCAAAAAACAGTAAGAGCAGCGATCCTAGCAACAAGAAAACTGCAGAAATCAGTTCTAAAATAGCCAAAAATATCCCTACTAAAATGACATATGAACCTCTAGATAAAAGGGACCTAGCTGAAAAAATTGTATCAAATGTAGACAAAATTGTTTTAGGGACAACAGAAAAAAATCAGCAGAATTATGTTGTTAACGCTCATAAAAATGTCACGCCTTTTTTGTTAACTTTCAAAATTTTTAATAGAAATGTACATAATTGCATGGTTGATTCCGGCGCATCATCAGATGTAATGCCTTTATCTGTGTGTCAAAAAATTAATGCAAAAGTTCAACCTTCTGATCTCAAAATCATTCAAATTGATCATACGAACATTAAGGTAATCGATGAACTTAAGAATGTTTTGGTTAGGTTATCTTCTAATCCTAAGGTTCACCAAATTATTGACATTATTGTTGTTGACATCCATGAATTCTATGGTTTTTTTTTAAGAAGGGACTCGTCTGAATAACTGCATGGTTACTTTTCCACATATTGGTCTCATCTGTGGCTGTCGAAAAATGGACACCCCAATAAAATTAGCATAAATCATGAACGCTATCTCAAGCACACTATGACGCATCTAAATGATGCAAACGAATCATTTACTGCATCTACTAATTCATTTGAAATGTAGGGAATGAACACCTTCTTTGGTAACTTCATGACCAAAATTTCCCCTTTCACTGATCCTGGGCAACAATCAGAACTGATGACCTGTACTCAGTCATCAACTTCACCAAGTGTATCAAACACTGACGATGAAGCTCAAATCTAGTTGTTGTACTTTGACAGATCCAAATCCAAATAAGGAGTCGGTGCAGGATGTGTACTCATCGATCCCACAGGTAGTAAGACTTCCATTGCCTGTCGATTAGAGTTCAAGTGCGCTTATAATACCGCCGAATATGAAGCGCTTCTACAAGGGCTTAAGAAAGCTTTGGATATGGGCATGAGAAATTTAATGGTATTCAGTGATTCAGAAATCGTAGTTAGATAGGTAAGAAATTCCATACATTTCTTATCACCACATCTGAAAAGTTACCAAGCTGAGGTATGGAGTTTGATGAAAAAATTTGCAGCATTTAATATAAATTCCATTTCTAGGATAAATAATTCAGAGGCTGATTTATTGGCTAATGTCGCTTCTAAACTATTGCTCGCAGAAGGTATTTCCCCTAATGCATTTTTTATTGAATTGTTGTTCAGGCCGTCGATCCACGATAACATTACCAATTGGAGAGTGTTCGACAGCGATCAGCCAATCATCAACTTCTTGCATATGGAGAAAACCTTCCAAGGGGCAGACATCAATGAAGGCACTCACGATGAAAACCTTCGTAACTTCATGGTAATATCAAATCCTAGATCTCCTGAATCGATGTCTGATCTAGTAAAATCTATCCCCAGATCTGTTGTAAGACTAGAGAAGTTTTATGACTTGCATGATAAATTTAAAGGGTCAGTGAATTGTAAAACGAACATTTATTCCTTGACTTATGAGACAGTAAATTTAGGGACTAAGGATAATCCTCAAAATATCAATTTGGGAACGGGATGCTCCGAGCAAGAACAATCCGCCTTTATAAAATTGTTTAAAGAATTCAAAGGCATTTTTTCCTAGACATATGATGATTTGAAAACATTTGATCCTAATATAATACAACATGTCATCCCCATGAAACCACAAACTTAGCCTTTCCAACAGAAGTTAAGAGAGATGCACCCAAAATTGGAACCCACTGTCAAGAAAGAACGAAATAAATTACTAAATGCAAAGATTATTTTTCCAGTGAGACACACACAATGGGTGTCTAATCTAGTTCATGTAAGGAAGAAAAGAGATGAAATTAAAATCTGTGTCGACTTTCGTAACTTGAACCGAGCGTCTGATAAAGACAACTATCCCATTCCTCCAATGGAACAAATCCTTCAACACATATCTGGTTCAGAAAGACTATCTTTGTTAGATGGTTTTTTGGGATATAACAAGGTCCTCATGTCTCCCCTAGATCATCTCAAGACCACTTTTCGCACCCCATGGGGGACTTACGCCTACAGGAAGATGCATTTTGGGCTTACAAATGTCAGGCCCACTTTCCAGAGAGCAATGGAATTGATTTTTGTGGTCTCATAAATAAATCAGTAGTGGCCTATCTTGATGACGTTACTGTTTTTTCTAAAAACAAGAAAGATCACTTGTCTCACCTTAGCGTTGTCCTAGAACGATGCCACAAGTACGACATATATCTCAACCCTAAGAAATCAGTCTTTGCGGTAGAACAAGGAAAAATACTTGGGTTCATAGTGTCCAATGACGGACTGATCATCGATCCCGAAAGAACCCAATCTATTTCCAAACTTCACCCTCCCTCCTCCAAAAAATCCATGCAATCCTTTTTAGGCCAGATTAATTTCATCAGAAGATTTGTCCCAAGTTTCTTAGAAATGGTAAGACCCTTACAAAATTTAATTAAAAAGGATATTCAGTATCGTTGGGGACCCCAAGAAATTCAAGATTTTGATTCTATTAAAAAAACAATAATCGAAGCTCCTTCCTTGATGAGTCTTGATTTCTCTCGGGATTTCACTCTTTACACCTTCGCCTCCGACCAATCTTATGCTGTTGTATTAACACAAAAAAATGTTGAAATCAATGAAATACTCATTGCCTTCATGAGCTCAGCTTTCAAAGGAGCTGAAATAAAGTACCCAACTGTAGACCAATAGGCGTATGTTATTTTTAAAGCAGTGAAACACTTCCGGTCATATCTATTAAAATCCAGAACTAAAGTCATCGTTCCTTACCCTGTTGTGAGAAACTTGTTAGTACAGAAGGAACTGGGTGAAAAACGGGAAAATTGGATGATGTCTTTACAAGAGTATGACCTCAAAATAACTCCTGCACAAATTGTTAGAGGTCAAGGCTTATGTAAACTAGTGGTTGATTCAGTTGAAGAAAAGGAAAATCAAATTAACATCTCGACTGTAAATCAACACAGCAAGAAACAAATCAACTATACACAAGTTGTTGTTAATTCTTGGTATGATGATATTAAATTTTATTTGACACATGGATCTGCTCCTTGCCATTTTGATACTAGAAACAGAAGAGCACTCAGGTTAAAATCTTCATCTATTCATTTCATAAATGATGTATTGTTTTGAAAGAATTTCGACGATGTTCTTATGCATTGTTTGGAAAAAGATGAAGCAGAGAAAGTTCTATCTGAACTTCATCCAGGTGAATCTGGGGGACATGTCGGTGGAGACACTAGTGCTCACAATGTGTTAAGAGCTAGGTACTATTGGCTCGCGTTGTTTAAAGATGCCCACACTCTACGTCGTAAATGTATAATATGCCAAAAGTTTGTTGGACGGGTGAAAAAGGAAGCATTCCCTTTGCATCCCATTACTATAGATTCACCTTTTGAGCAGTGGGGTCTTGACATCATAGGACCAATTAATCCTTCTTCTTCACAACAGAACAAGTATGTTATTACCAGGTAGTATCTTTCCTTAATTTGAATATCATTACTAGATTCGGCCTTCCCGAATGTTTAGTTTTTGATAACGCATATTATTTCTCATCCCTGGATATGAATGTGTTCTCTTTTGAAAAAGGGATTAAATTAAAATATTCTGCCAGCTACTACCCCCAAGGAAATGGTCTATTAGAATCAACAAGAAAAAAATTAATCAAGATTATCAAGAGGACAGTTTCTGAAAACCACAAGAACTGGCACAACGCACTATTTAATGCACTCTGGGATGATAGGGTGACACCCACAACCTCTATTGGTAATTCTCCTTTCTTTCTCGGTTACGGGAGAGAATCAATCCTACCTCCTCATGTTTTACTCCCATCTTTACAATTATCACAGAAAGTTCAAGAAGAGGTTTTCCCTCCTCTGGAAAGTCGAATCAATGCTTTATTAAAACTAGAGGAAGTAAGAGTGCAAGCAAACAAGATGTTGGATCAGCATCAATAGATTGTGAAAAACTAGTTTGATTGAAACTCTTCCTCAGATAGGAACTTCGAGGTAGGAGAGCTGGTTCTCAAATGGGATAAAGCCCATGAGGGAAAAGGGGAACACAACAAGTTCCAAAAACTGTGGTTAGGACTGTTTGTAATCTCTGAGAAACTAGGCTTTTTCATTTACACAATTTAGAGGGACAGCCAGACACTTTTCTGGTGAATGGCCAAGCTCTCAAAAGGTATTTTTCTTGATGATTCTAAATCCACCTCTGTACATATTTTTCTTTTTAAATTTTCTTTTTGCTTTTTATTTTGGTTCATTTCATTTTTCTTGTTTTCACTATTTTCTAAATAAATTTATGTCTGTGTCACCTTTTAGTTCATGAAAGGAAACCAGAATGTCTCATCATAAAGAAACAGTCAAAGTATTTCCAAAATATCAGTGCTATAAATTTCCAAAACTCAAACTAGCAAAACAAACTTCCTGCTCAGAATAGTCTTCATGGTTTCACTTTATAATCATGAGAAGATACGATCATCATTAAATCTCTTTATGTTGTCCCTGTTTTTAAAGAAAACAACTCAAGTATGCCTTCCTATCCTTGAAGAGTTATTCTTATAAAAAAACTAAATTCAGATCATGATGAAGGTCGTCAAGCAAAAAATTAAGTTGGAAAATATCAAGTGTTTCAGAAACTGAAATTTTCAGCATCACCCCTCTCTCCTGAAGATCATAAAATTTATGTCAAATTGTAAATAACTTCTAGAGAGCTATAGGAAGTGTCTGTAAACCCACCGAGATATTGAACAGGACTGTAGGCAGGGGGTAAATGCATGCATGATTCCAGGACAACTTCGTCGGGGTACTGAATAGGCCTGCTAATAGCGAAGCAATGTTGGGTTCAAGAAAATTATTAGGTATAAAATTTTGATATTAATCGTAAAATGTCCATCTTGAATTGATAATTCTTGGACATGATAGAGGTGTCAAAGTGGGATAATTGATATTCCTGTCGAGGCTATGGATGCTTGCTGGAAGCAGTGGCCCTGTCAATAGTATCAGAGTCATTTGCCTAAATATCGTCTATCTCGTAATTAAAACTTGTGACCGTATTGCATTTGGACAGAAAGACATCTGGCACTAGACAGTGTGATGTTTTTGAGTTTGATTGGGATGCTTGAATTGCTATCAACTGTTATTTAATTTTCGACCATTCTGATCTGTCCTAACATGAATTATTGAGTGATGCAGAGATAACTTCTTCGCCCAGTAAGTCGCCACTGTTGGCAGTCCTACATGATTTCATTATTTGAACAACAAACGGCACTTTCTGTAGCTTCCTTCACCTCATCTTGTAAATATTATCCTTTTGAGATGATTACTGGATTATAAAAGATGTTCATTAATTCTTTAAAGTTTGTGTTTCATTTTTTTTTCATGTTTGATTCATCACTGAAAGCATGAATCAAACATGAAAAATTAGCTTTGAATTATTCTCCTATACAAAGTATTCTTTTTAAAGGGTCATTGTGTTTATATCCATTCTATATCTAACACTTGAATGACTTACCTTTTGAATGTTTTTGATATGATCTCTATATATTTAGTTGGTTTTCATTTGAATTATGAACATTTTGTGTTAATTTATTTAAACCCTATGCAAAAACTATGGTCGTGCTAGTCATGAGAATTAATGCGCAAATATCGTACCCTATACTTAATCCACCTTGCTGGCACAGAGAACTAATAATTCTTTTCATTACGGGTTATAGGTTCTCATGATCTGTACGCTAGGTTTTCATTACCAGGTATGGACGAGCATCAACACCGAACCCTCAATCTTCATACTATGATTTCACACAGACTTTGTTTTGTTTGTTTCCATTTTATCCATTCGGATTGGTTTCTTTTACTCCTACCATCCAAACCCAAAACTATTTCGAGTCGCCCCTGTCATAGCCCAGTCATATTTGTAATAGCCCATGTTGTTCGATTGGAGATGAATGGATACCAAGAACTGCTCTATCACGATGATGAAATCGAATATTTAAGAGGTCAGAGCAGGGATGCCTTCATCAAAAGGTTCAAAGGTTATAACCTTCGTGTGGCTAAGGAATTTGCACAGAATTTCGATGGGTGTCGAGAGAAAATTGGAGATATCCAGTTAGAGGTGACTGAGGAGTCTGTGAGTGAAGCCACAGGGCTTCCATCCACCGGCGAGAAGTGGTTCAAAAACTCAAAAATACAAGAAATGCCATAGAGCCTCTTCATGACCTCCAAGAAAATCAATTGCTGCGAGAAAGGTATCCCTATTTCTTTGGTTAAATCTAGATGGCATGGTCTATTGTTGATCCTTAATAAATTTGTGACCTGTGAGGGTCATTATTGTTTAGTTTTTCTCTATCATATATGATTTCTTATGCATTTCATAGGTTTTCAATTAAATGTGCCCTTCTATCTGTTGAGAAGCTTGTACAAAATGTCTAAAAGGTATAAGAGACAGAGCCTTGACTCTAGCCTCTTTCACCACAGCTTAATCAAAATGTTTTTGATTCATCGTTTGACAACCCTAGGTAATTGTTGGGATGGATTTTTAATAAGAAATGGCTTTTCTACAACCATTCCTGTAGAAACCCCTATTTCAAGTGAACCATTGATAAGAAAACAATTTGACATTGTAAATAACAAGGCAGACTCTCTAAATACAAACCCTCGAGACAAGGAAATTCCCAGTCAATCTTCACATGAGAAACATATTGTTGGTTCCAAGTTGATTGAAAACCCTATGCATGAATTAGATGTTGTCCATAATGCGACTGTAAAACCCGATATCAAAAAATCTCGCAATTAGGCAAAACAAAAACACATGGCTCTAGGGTTTCAAAACAAAAGAGTTGGTCGCCTTATTTGGAGAAATTTAAGGAATCGAGCTAAACCTCATTTGAGCTCGATCGAACCGATTGAGGTCAATGAGGTATCAAATCCCGAAATTGAAGATTTCCTGGCTGAAGAGTATCTGGATTGTCAAAGATATGATCCTGCTCAACTATATGACTTTTTTAATAATCTACCACCGTGTCTCGAGGGTAATGATGGGTTCACTGACATTAGTCTTGGTCAAGGGCACGTAATAGGTAATGTTGTTACAACAAGACTTGATTGTACACTTCGCCAACATATCGTTCCTCCTGTGCAATTTGAGGTTTGCCTACATTGGATTGAACGATACTATATTGATATTCGCATCCTCCAAGCTTGGATTAAAACACTCACATCTCACAGTGAATTACTGAGAAAACAAAATCGTGACCTCAGAGCAAACGCAGAGAGAAAAGATAAAGGCCTTAAGAAGACATGTAACATAGTGATCAGAAACGTTGAGAGTGTTAATGCCATAATCAATTCCGAGCTATTATGATCCATGTTTAGTCGTTGGTTGAAATGGTAAAATGGTTTTTCCCTCTTATTACAGTCATGTTATCTTTTTGAATCAAAACAGTTTAAAATTAGATTTTGTTTTCCAAGATAAGACTGGCTACATAATCTTTCAATTATGTATCCAAATAATTTTTAAATAAAAAATTAGTAATTAGTTGTTAAATAACTTATCTAACTTGTTCCAGTTTCGTTTTCAGGAAATGGTTGATCTTGATGCTGATTTTCTGAGGTGGAACATGTTCGATTTAGATGATTAGTATTTCTTTCCTATTTATTTTGTTAAAAAGAAAAACTTTTATTAACTTTTGAAAATAAACAAATCAGTTATGAGTGGTTGTAGGCCATCTTTTTTGTAATATTTTGATCTCATTAGATCTTATTCTATCCTAGGAGATAGGAAGATGAGATTTAAAAACACTTTAAATACCCTGCATTTTATAAGTGAGAGGCATCTTAGCTTGGAACCAATGATGGACAAATGATTCTCAGAACTTAATGGAATAGCTTATAGCATTTCGGCTTTAGACCACTGTGAAGGTTGTTTCATTGATGTTTTGTTTCTCTTATATTGGGATATTAATGTGTTGTATAGATTTAGTCTCAATGACATGTTATGTTCCACGATATTCATGCTATAAATGTCATTTATGATTTATTGTTCCATATGTTGTGATTGTGATCCTCATATCAATTTTGATATCAAGATTGTTCTTTGATGTTTAATTGATGGATAAAACGAATTTGTTATATAAAAATTTCTTTGGCTGTAATCATTCACAATTATAAGATCACTAAATTAATATGTGTTCCCTATTCTATTATTTAAATCCCGACTGCCAATATATTCATTGAATTTATTCAGGAAAATTTTAGCATAAGCCTATTGCAGATTTCTTTCACAGGCGGGGCAGCTAGATGATTTTGGTTCATACACAGGCACAGACACATTTAACGAACTAATAACAGGTTAGCTTCACCTGCTTCTAATTTCTGTCATTTTACGCATTAGTGAAATAGGAAAGCTTCAAATTGGCTTTGACCATCTGTGCATCTTTGTTTCACAACTTAGTTAAGTCAAGTCTTATATGATTTATAACTAGAAAACAGAAAACATAAAAATTTGCTTTCTTTATCTGCTTCTCAAAAACAATTATCTTTACATCGATTTTGTAAGTTTCCATTAAAACTTGCAACCTGTAAATTCTATTCATAAGTGATAATTTTATGTTTTCTTTCTTTGCTTAAATACATTTACAATAGTTATATTAGAGTATAGATATATATATTATAGTTTTAACATTAGTTAGTTTATTCCCTTTCTTTATTTTAGGAACTCACATTGGCTAACAGAGCCATTAAACCCGTCAAAACAGGTTACACCAAATGGATTGGGTTATTTAGACAACCCCGGACCGGACCTATTCTTCCAGTTGACAGTCTGTCAAATTTTCCCGTCAACAGCAGGTTGCAGTGGAAATAGTCGCATATGTGTTGATTTTTCATAAGCATTAGGTTAAGCATGAAGTTCATTCCATTTTATCATTTAACCATAACCATAAATCTTGCAACAACCAAGATCACAAGAAGAATAACCATGCACAAGAACACAAAATGTATCCTGGGAAACCCTTCTCAATAAGGGAAGAAAACCTAGCCAAATCCTTTGCTATAATATTCAAGAGAAAGACCTTTACCACCAAGAAAGACCTAGCACACAAGAGGGTGCCCAAACCCTATAACACTAGCACCCAAGAGAGGTGCGAAACTTTTGCCAAGGAAGTGTACTTGCTGAAATTTCCAAACTCATTGGAAAGATGTGTGTCCTCAAAGGGGATTTTACCTTTACTTATACTAATCTAATTCTGTCAACAGAAGTGTCTATTGGCACAACAGGGCCGACCTCACTTAGGCGTATTATTATTATTATTACTATTATTAATATTATTATTAAAATTAATATTAATATTAATTTTTAATATTAATATTAATTATCCTTTACATTTATTATAAGACACAAAAAGGTAAGGCCGACCTGTACCCTTTACATAACAATTAGGGTTACAAGTAGGTCTGAATCTTGAACAATATATAGCAAAGGATATAATACACCCACTAGTGCTCATCCACTAGGGGCACATCCATAGGGATGTCATAGCTTTGATTCACTGCATTACATAGAAGAACCATATATTCACACGGTTAATTGTGCTCGTACATAGGCATGTCCACTCTACAGATCTTCTTTCCCACTGCCACCGACAAGAGAATCATCTGGATTCTTCTCGTCAACTTTGCTTCTCAGAGGAGGCTAATACATCATCTTCATTTTTGTTCTCATGATGATGCACCCAGCACTTTGGTATTTCACACGTTCACCTTGTTCTCAGCCAAAGGCACGTCCTAACTCAACAGATCATTTTTCCACTAGATAATTATATGAGTTCTTATCAACTCTCTGAATGGAGGAGGTCATCTCTATGTTGCCAATTCTATCTCAGGAAAGAATCATGTATCATTCTTAGTGGCTTTCTCTCAAGTTTGTAAGCTGAGAGAAAGACTTCACATAGCTGCAATGATCCACACCTCACAGCTTTTTAAGCTGGAGAATGTCTCACATAGATGCAATCATCAACACTCCCTCTCATCTAGGGAGTCATTNATAATCATGTATCATTCTTAGTGGCTTTCTCTCAAGTTTGTAAGCTGAGAGAAAGACTTCACATAGCTGCAATGATCCACACCTCACAGCTTTTTAAGCTGGAGAATGTCTCACATAGATGCAATCATCAACACTCCCTCTCATCTAGGGAGTCATTCTTCATCATGCCAAGTCTCATAAGGATGTACTTTGAATTTTGTTTTTGGCTAGATTCATCAATACTCCCTCTCAAATAGGAAGGCATTCTTCACCAAGTCTATTTGGTGTAAATGTATGCAGTCTACTCAGATGTAGGAAGGTACTGCAAGTATACGGTTTTCCTCTTCATTATGTCTCTCACATAAGGATATTTCATCTTATCGTGTTTCAATCCATTAGGAAACACTCGGTTCTTTAAGGAGATTTATACATGGCTCTTGATTATCATCATAGGATCCATCTTGTGGTCAAGTATAAATGTTATAAGACTGTGAAGCCACATTGCTTTTCTCATTCACTGTTATATTCTCTGTTTCAGTGGTACTCAAGGCCATAGAGTTTTTTTTTCTTGTTGCATTAGGAAACCATGGAAATCTTCATGGTAGAACATCAATCTGATGTGCTCTTTCGGTCCATTGTACTTTATGCTCAATCTGAATCTCCATGTCCTACAAACTCAAGTTCATACTAGATACATATCTCAGGCCATATCTAACTGTGCCTCGTATATACATGTTTTGTTTTCATCTAATGATTCTGTCTCGATTGACTCATGAAATGACTAGGCCCATTCATTGTATGGCATGAGTCAAGTATGGTGTTAACCAGATACATCATTGATCCAAACAACTGTGGATTAGTCTCATCTAAATAGTTTGCAATCTTCTCCTTTCAATCCATCACGGTGGATTTTCATTCTGTCATGCTAAACTTCTTTAATGTTCCCACTGTATATTTTTCTTGACATAGGAAAATCTCCTTGGTTTTCTGTCATACTTCTTGTCTCAAGAATTTTGTGCATCATACTTAGATTTTTCTTCTTGAATTTAGAAGTCAGGGATTACTTCTATCCAATAACAAGTCTTTTTGAATAAGTCATCAAAATAAATATCTTGTTACCTTACTATAATGATATAGGTTTGGATCAGCAAAAATCTTGTTGAAATTCAAACTCAACAAGAATCTATCTGATATAGTTTCCAACTCATGGATGATAGTACAGATGGAAGTATATCAAGTTCATTGGATCACGTTTCTCATTATAGACAACTCCTTCTATTTGTGAGAAACCTCTGGCTATAGATCTTGTTTTGTATTTCTTGATACTTTCATCAGCTGCATGCTTGATCATATAGATTCTCTTAGAAGTTACCACAAACTTCCCTTCTTGATTCCTGAATAATATCTTATGCATCATTCTTTAAGATATACTGGTGTTCTTTTGTTAAGTTCTCTCGTTGCTTCTCTAATTCAAGGAGTCTTAGCATCAATGAAGTGGCTCATGACTAAAGGATATCTTGAAACTCTCTTTTTCTTTATCGAAATGTGCCTTGAGAGGATTGTATGTTTCTTTGCCTCTTTTTAGAGTGGGTCAAGGTAGGCTTTTTAGGACTTACTTCACTATCTCTGAATGTATCGGCCAGAACAACTGGATAAACTGGGATAAAGTCTGTCTCCCTCTGAAATGTTGAAGGGGGAGAAGGTAATAGCCTTAATGTCAATCTCCATATGAAATTTTTTGGATCTTTAAAAGACTCTCTCTTTTACAGGGGAAACGTTTCTGCTTGTTCTTGCATAATGAACAATTTAAATATGGTTTGGACTCCCGTACCAGGGATAATGGTCCAAGTATTTGAGAGATCTTTGTACTAGGAATAATATCCTTTATTTATTTGAAAAATGCAATCAACTATAAAATTACAAATCAAATGATTTACCTATTTTGTAGCCATATCTTTTAGAGGAAGTACTTCTCCTCTCTGTTCTCTTCACTTGCTTGAGGTGATCTGGATCAATGTCAGCAGTGGAAGCATGTTCTCTTCCATTCTTCCTGGTTAGACAATTTCTTGCAATGTGTCCATACTTGTCACATCTGAAGCACTATATTTCTGAGGCATCTCTTCTTTGATAACCTCGATTGGATGGAGGCTTTTCACCTTTAAAAGTTTCCTTGAAATTTATTTTGAATCTTCCTCCCTTCTTTGTATGAAGTGCAAGAGCATGATTTTATTCTGAAGAATCTTCCACTCCTCTGTTTCTAAGTCTAAGTTCTTCTTGAGTACAATCTATCCATATTCGATCAAAGGTTGGAAGAGATTCTCTTCCACTGATAATTTTAATGAAATTCTCCCATGATTTTGGAAGATTATGGAGGGCGGTTAAGACAATTTCTCTATCACACATGATTTCCCCAATGGTATCTAGTTGTTCTTTAATCTCCGATAGCTTCATAAAGAAGAGTACAACTAAATCACCTTTTGCATCTTGCTACTTTGAAGTTGGCTCTTTAAAGTAAGAGCTCTGAGAGTGTTGTCACTTTCAAACATTTCTTTTAAGACTTCATACATATCATAGGTTGTCTTCAGATTGGCAATACGAGGCAAGAGGTTATCTCTTACTGAGTAGATGATTATTTTCCTTTCTTTGACATCATCTTATTTTCTTATGTTATTCTCTATATCAGTGGATGTGTCTAGTAGAGTTTTAGTTGTTGCATCCAAGAGGTATTCTTCCTCAAGAGTGACTAGAAGCTTTGACTTTGAGGGGATGAAGTTGCTTGCTCCATCAAGCCTATCTTCCACTAATGTTTTGTTCTTCATTTTATTTTTTTATTGAATCCTTGAAGTCTAGATTATATTAGACTTATGACTTCCAAAAATCAATTTGATAATATTATAGAAATTCTTGTTGATTCAGAAAAAATGTTTCTTCAAAAATCCATAAATAATATTCCGCAGGAAATTTCGGCACCCTAGAAACCCTAGGTCCAAAAAATTTTTTTCTCAAAAATTCATTTTGAGAGCTTTTGGAGATGTGTTGGAAGAGGCCTTACTCTTATATGCCAATAATAATCCCAGAGTCCAAGTTTTAAGGGGCTGAAACACCCAAAAGAGGAGGGTTGTATGGATTTGCAGAAGAGTAGGAAAGACAGGTAAAGGATGAGACTTGGTATATGCTTGTGTAATGGGTTGTTTCAAGACCTATGCTCTGACACCATGTTGATTTTTCATAAGCATTATATTAAGCATGAATTTCATTCCATTTTATTATTTAACCATAACCATAAATGTTGCAGCAACCAAGATCACAAGAATAAGCACCATGCACAATAACACAAAATGTATCCTGGGAAACCCTTCTCAACAAGGGACGGAAACCCAACCAAATCCTTTTATATAAATATTCAAGAGAAATACCTTGACCACCAAGAAATACCTAGCACACAAGAGGGTTCTCAAACCCTAGAACACTAGAGCCCAAGAGAGGTGTGCAACTTTTGCCAAGGAAGTGTACTTGATGAAATTTCCAAACTCATAAGAAAGATGTGTGTCCTCAAAGGGGATTTTACCTTTACTTATACTAATCTAATTCTGTCAACAAAAGTGTCTATTGGCACAACAAGGTCGACCTCACTTAGGAATATTATTATTATTATTATTATTATTATTATTATTGTTGTTATTATTAATAATATTAATTATCTTTTACATTTATTGTAAGACACAAAAAGGTAGGGCCGACCTGTACCCTTTACATAACAATTAGGGTTATAGGTAGATCTGACTCTTGAACAATATATAGAAAAGGATCTAATACACCCACTAGTGCTCATCCACTAGGGGCACATCCATAGGGATGTCATAGCTCTGATTCATTGCATTACACAGAAGAACCAGGTCTTCACATGTTCAATTGTGCTTGTCCACAAGCACGTCCACTCTACAGATATGCTTTCCCATTGCCACTGATAGAAGAATCATCTGAAGTCTTCTCGTCAACTATGATTCTCAGAGGAGGATAATAAATCGTCTTCATTTTTGTTCTCATGATGATGCACCCAACACTTTGGGATTTCACATTTTCACCTTGTGCTCAGCCACAGACATGTCCTAAATCAACATATCACTTTTCCACTGGATAATCATCTGGAGTTCTTCTCAACTCTCTGAATGAAGGAGGTCATCTCTATGTTCCCAATTCTATCTCAGGAAGGAACTGCATACCCTTCTTAGGGTCTTTCTCTCATACTTGTAAGCTAAGAGAAAGACTTCACATAGCTATAATGATCCACACCTCACAGTTTTATAAGATGGATAAGGTCTCACATAGCTGCAACCATCAACAGTATGTACACAAGTTGCAGTGCACACAATTGCATATGTATGTGGGTTGCAGTACGGTGAATCATGTACATTCGTACAAAGTTTTTTTGGGCAAGAGAAGGTCTGTATAGGATGATGTCAGTAACAATATATGTGATGTCAGTAGACCATATAGGTGGTCTACAAAATATTTGTGGGAAGAGGAAATTTCCATGGATTTGCTGACGTTTGATTTTTCTGAGTTTTTTAATTATTGAAGGAAAAGGTTGTCCTCGGATTTTGGTGGGTTTGTATTGGCTAGGAGGTCTAGTTTTTCCCTCATAATTTATGATATTGACAAAGTTATATAATAGAAAATTTGTGTCTCATGTGTATTGATGATTAATCTTTGATCTTTTTTTTTTTCTGCTGCATATATTTTCATTGTAAAATTGTTCAGTGATAATAGCTAAGGCTTACTGCTAACTCACTAGGAAGAAATTTTTAGATCTGAAAATTAGTCACATAGAGTTGCATGTGAAAATTGACATGGTATCAAATCTTGGGATCTAAATATAAGGGGATCATCTTGAGACACATTTTTTACTACAACACTAGAGGAGTGGTGTTCTTGTTCTTGTTCTAGACAGGTCAAAATGGTGAACACATTGAAGCTTGGGGATAGGGTGGAAGGGGAAACCAACTTTCGGGATTGGAAGGAAAGGGTTCTCCTTCTGTTGGAAGAAAATGAACTCAAGGAGTATGTTGAGAGTGTTGTTTCTAGTCCTATCTATCCACATATTAGAAGATCACAAGAAGAAGGAAGTGAAGGCCAAGCAAGTGTTGCTAGAGTCTGTAAAGGATCACTTGATTCCTCACATTGCTGAGAAGACATCTGCCAAGAAAATGCATGATGATTTGGTAGGTCTATACCAAAAAGGGAACACAGGAAGGAAGTTGCATTTAAAGCACCAGCTTCAAGTTGTCAAGATATCCAGTGAGGAAACATTTGTGAAATATCTCATGAAGATTACACAAATTAAAGATTATCTTGTGGCCATTGGTGATAAGGTGGAGGATGTTCAGTTGGTGAATGTAGCATTGAGAGGTCTTCCCAGGTCTTGGGAACCATTTGTGTAGGGGATATGCGTACGACAGAAGTTACTAGACTTTGATAGAATATGGCCAGATTGTATCAAGGAGGAGACTCAGTTAGTGTCTGTTGGGCATGGGTAAGGATTAAGAAAGAAAGAGAATATTAAGGAAAGAAGGCGAAGGACAAACTGCGTGGAAAACACACTGACTAAGATTGGGTCTAAGTGGTTAAAGAAGCAGAAAAGAAGGAGTGAAGAAATGGAAAGCTAGTCGTTGAATGAGAAGATCGAGGATGACAGATCATCAAGGAAGATGGATCGTGGACAACTCAACAAGAAGAAGAAGATGTCAACGAGTGCTTTGGAGCACCTTGTGGAAAAGAAGGAAATATAGGCTGGCGAAGCCCGGAAAACATGGGTCGAAGAGAACATAGGGTTTTAGACACATAGGGTTTTGGTATCTACAGTTTTAGACACCTAGACGTTTGTTATTGTAATGTATAAACAAAGGTCTAAAGAACCTGGGATGGCCTCATTCAGAGTTGGTTGTTCGTCATTGGTTGTTGTTGTTGATACTATTGTCTATTGTGTGAGAGAGAAGTGTTGTGTGTGAGAGCATTATGTATTGTAAGATCTTCAGCTGGGTGCGAAGATCAACCCTGCAGCTAGGTGTGCAGGGAGGGGAGAGAGAGAAAGAGAAAGAGATATGCAAGCTAAGAGCACATATAGAACTGTATGTTTTCACATAATATATCAAGAAACATAGTTTTGTGGATGTAGCCCTAGGGAGAGGGTCAACCACATATATCTTGTTGTTTTATGTGATTGATGTTGTGTTCTTCTGCTTTCTATTATATCGTTATTACATCATTGTGTTAGATCTGAAATATAACTTGCACAGTAGTCTTAAGAGAGGTAAAGAATAAATATATTTATATGTGTCAGTGTTTTGGATCCACTTTGCATTTCCTTTGGTTGTAGACACCTGTTTCCTGCAACCCCCTGTTGATACTTCAGGTGATATTGCATTTGCTTCGTAGGTGTTACCGAAAGGGCTAGTAGTTAGGGCTTGTTGGTGCGTTGTTAGAGTTGAACCCTGGGTCTGCCCCTGTACCAAAAAATGGTTCTGTTGCTGGGACCAGGATATTTTTGAGGGAATTTCATGGTGGCTTCCATCAAAGATAGAGATTCAGAAGTGGATAGAAGAACAAGAAAAGGACTTCGTTGAGGCTCAAAATAAGAACCCTAATCTTAGCACTGAAGACCAGTTGGGAAAATATATCTTTACTGATATACACGAGATTTTATTTGAATGAATTCATAAGGATCTATACGAGTGGTTAGCCAGATTAGCAGATACCCAGTTTGAGATCAGAGCTAGACTGCTTGTGGTTTGGACGTTTGTGTTTATCAAGAAGTTAAAGGGAGTTGATAACGCCAAGTGAAGAGTAGTATATCACTAGTTTGATAGAACCATTGGAGGGAACATTATCGAGTTTTCTATTGATAGAATAGAGTCGTATAGCCAAGTAGAGAGATATTTCTTTAAGGGACCTAGAGGAAAAATTTTATAATTTTTAAAGTTAAAGATAAAGATGTTATTGCAAGAGAAGAACATCTTGAAGATACAATAGTTGGTCATATTGAAAGGCTAATGTTCAAGAACTCAGACAACGATAGCGACACTGAGGTTGGACATATGCGCAGTGGGAGAACCTTCAGAGAAGTTCCTCTGGTGAAATTGTTTGAACAGAATCATGAACCACTAGCACATGACGAAGGGTTCTTCAGTGGAGAAGAAGAAGAGATATTGAACGAGGAACATTCAGATTCCACTAGAGCAGAGGAAGAACATATTGAAGAACCTCACTGAGAAGAATCATAAACTTCAGGAACTGCGCTAATTGTTGAAGTAAGTACTACTAATCCCCCTATTTTTTAGCAGCATTAAGTAACCAAAGTAACCTAAGTTACCAGAGAACTCAGAGCAATGGCACAAGTGGTTCAGTGCATACTTAGTCAGGAAACCTAGGAAGATCTATGGCAGATGAAATGAGGCTACCTATCTTTAGAGGAGATGGATCTGAAGATCTTGATCAACACTAGTTTTTATGTGAAGCTATGTGGAGTATTAAGAATGTCAGTGATGAAGTAGTTAAGAGAGCTCAGTTTAGTACTACCCTGAGAGCCCGTGCATTGAGCTGGTACATGAAGGTTGTTACTGGAGTTGTATAACCTAAGCCATTGAACTAGATCAAGAATGTGTTGAGTGAAGAATTCAAGAAACCCAAGTCAGAGTCACAATGCATTACAGAACTGAAAGAAATCAAGTAGAGAGTAGTTGAACCTGTTTGGGAGTTTGATCAGAGGTTTAAGACCTTGACCTCCCACTTGAGTTTTCAGATTCCAGACGAACATAATAAAGAATGGTTCATTGCTTCCCTCTTACCACACATCAGATTCCCTCTTATGCAATGGAATATTTCTTCACAAGATGAGGCATTGGAGATCGCCATGAAACTAGAATCATCCCCTATGGTAGAATCCAGCTCAGGTATGAGCCAAATTTTGATTCATCTAACTAGCTTATCTTTGCAGGTCGAAGATATGAAGAAAGATAAGGGAAAAGATAAAATCAACGACATCTGGTGTATCAAATGAAAATTAGAAGGCCATGATAAGGAGCATTGTCCCCTATTTCATGAGTACTTGGCCTCTGGGGCCCCGAGCACTTTGAAGCAGGTTACTCTACCTTGGTGTGAGGTATGTAGAAATAGACATCACCCTAGTGAATGCCACTACATGATAAAATATGTTCAGACACCTACAAATATTTACTGCACATTCGTTAAATCTGTGGGGCACGATGAGAAGGATTGTAGGGATTACGATCTCTTGCATGAAATATCAAGAGACACATATCAAATTCAAGGTGAAGTACAGTAGGAAGGAACTGCTACCCAATTTACCTCTCCAGGAAGAGGAAACTTCAACCCCTGTGGTGGATTCAAAGGAAGAGGACGAGGTGGAGGCATGGTTCGAGGTCGAGGTCAGATCATTTGTTATAACTGTGCACAGCCAGGACATTTCACAAGGGTATTTCAGAAACCTTGTACCACTTGTAGCTACTGCAACTCATTTGAACATGTTATCGAAGATTTCACTGTGTTGTTAGCCAAGCTTCAGGAGAGACGAGGAGGAAACCATCAAGTACAATTAATCTCAGTTGAACCTCATGGAGAGGATCCCAGAGTCATTGTTATCACTAGAGGAGGTGCTGCTATAGGAGAAGACAGAGTGACCCTAGAGAACACTACAAAAGAATCAAGGGTCAGAAGAGTTGTACAGAAGACACAAGAGTTTGATCCAAGAAAAGAGAAAGAGGCATTCAAAGAGGCAAGAAAATAATTTGGAAGAGATCAGGCTTCTTCATCAAAAACACAACCAAAAGTGAGACAATGTGGAATGCCTTTGGCATTTGATCAGTTTGCATCACATGGAGAAGGAAAAGAGGTAAGCAAGCTTATGGAATTCTAATGCACTTGCATTAATTTGATAAAAGATGAAAGAGTTGTACAAGAGCTACAAAATTTACTTAGACAATATGAGCTATGGAAGGTAGATCCCTTATTGAATAGAGAAGTACATCAAGTATCCATAAAGAGAAGGACCAATAAGGAACTACACCTGAATGCACAGATTGGAGATTATGATATAGATTATGTGGTCCTCGACTTAGGGTCAGAAGTCAATGTTATGACGAAGCAGATCTGGGCACTGATGGGAAAACCTAAGTTGATCTATTTCCCTATCAAGCTTAGGATGGCTAATCAACAGGTAGTAAGCCCCTTTGGAAGGATGGAGCATGTTCCTGTGGACATCGACGGGGTAAGGAAATTTGTCAATTTCTAGGTGATTGAGATAGTCGACGATAGTTGTCTTTATCCTGCGTTGTTAGGAATTGATTGGGCTTTCAATAATTCTACCGTGGTTGAATTAAAGAAAATAATAATGAAATTTGAAGGTGATGGCCTTAGGGTCATTTCACCTCTAGATCCTGACGAAGGTCATAGATACACAGAACCGATAAGAGAAGAAGACCGCACATATGAGCTAGAAAATATTTACAAATTGACAGCAAGACAACAGGATTACATTAATCCTACAACAGATGGAAACTTAAGATGGCAAAGTGACAGCGCATGCTCATCAGATTCAGAAGAAGAACTAGAGAACTTGCAAAACAAGATGTATGAATTTTCTACGTGGAGGTGTGCTATATTGACTAGGGAAGTTCGCTGGATCGGCACAAAAGTCAGTAATTTGCCCACATTTAATGGTTTAAATCATTTAGAAACATTTTTATCAGAATTTGAAGAAATTGTACCAGTACAACAGAGACTATTAGCATTGGATGAAGCTTTAAAATAAACGCCAACAAGATCGTGGGGAATACACAAGAAAAACATCGTGGACTGGGTGCAATGTTGCACTTTGATGACAGTGTGATTCTCAGAACAAACCAAAGGGTGCGAAGTTATATACACAAGACAAAGATGTCCAAAGGACCATGTGCGAAGTTGTGAGGAAGCCTAGAGAAGCATTCCTCAACAGAAATGGGTGAACAAGTTCATTAACACTTTGGATACAACACCTATCAATTGGTATCTACAAGAAAAATTGTGCCTCACTACTGCAGATAGGCAAGGTATGACTCAGAATTTTGTAGCTACATTTTTATTTCAAAGTCAATACCCTACAGTAGATCAAGCTTTACAGGTTGTAAGACAAAAAGTCTTTGAGGCACCTAACCTCCCTGGTGAGCAAGAAGAAGATGAATGGACTGCACCGCTTCATAAATTACAGGGTTGTTACAATATCAATGTTGATGAAGACGATGATCCTAGGTGTTGTTCCTGAGTCTGTACTAAGGCTTAAAATACAGTGTCAAGGCATCTGAAAGTATGTAAAAGATGAATACGAAGATAAAGTCACCTTCGGTATGAGAAACTACAGCTAATTTCTACGTTCTCGTTGTCTAGCTTCCAACTGCTCTTGAGCAGTTATATCACGCTCAATGGCTGCCCATGAAAGTTCTAATTCCTCCCTGGTGTTAGCAGTTTTAAGGATTGTATCAAAAAGATTTAAAGCGATATGATTTTGATTAGAGAGTCCGGGTTGAATATTAGGTTGAGTAGCTGCAGGGAAAGTCATTGAGGAACGGTACCAGTATGGAAATAATTTAAAGGGAGATTTCAACGCTGTTTCAATTCAATCGAAATAAGAGAAACTTTCGCATTGAAGAACAAAATAGGAATGCAAACTGAAGGCCCTTTCCCGTAACTGTATTATTTTTTAGTAAAATATGTGGAACGAGAGAAAAACATTTAGTTGTGGATAACATAAGGTTCCTATCAGTAGAAAACTCACACATACACAGAAGAAGAAATTGACATAGAAATAATTGACATAGTGTAAATAAATATAAAATTCTATAAATGCAAATTGGTCTTACACCCGCTGATAGCTAGTGCAGAGGAAAGACAAGAAACAATTACAGAAAGATAAAATCCCTTCACTATAGTAGTGGTAGTACTAAATTTTAGTGATACACATCAATTATGTGGAGCAAAATGAAAAGAAACAAAAAAACATAACGAAACAAACTTGTAACACAGTCGTGACGGAATTAGGAATCTTCAAATTTGCTTGTATTAACTTCCTTCATGAAAAAACTCTATTACAATCGATACCAAAAAAGTCCAGCCCCTGTGCTCTTCTTTTTGTGATCTCTTTATACAAATTTTCCCTCTACTATTCTATCTTCAAAAAGTGCCAGGTGCTTGCCTTTACGTGATTTGGTGCAGATGATACAATTGTCCGTAAACTGGATACAAGTTGTGACGGTTCCGTTTGGTAGCTGTTAGGAGCGAAATCACTCCATCTCTTCTACTCTAATTTCAAAAAGAGCCAGGTGCTTGTGCTTGCATGGATTTGGTACATACGATACATTTGTCCACGAACTGGGATACAAGATATGAAGGCTCTGCTTGACAGCTGGCCTCGGTGAAATAGCAGTGTCGAGCCAACTGTGGAATCTTATCACCTATTTGTGCATCCATGATGTGAAGAGCGCTGAGTTGTGCGCTCAGTTGAATCAAATGTTTATCAACTTGAGCCATATCTACCATGTTCATCTTAGAGATATCCGACGAATCTCTTTCATTCTTCTCCTTTAGATCGAGGGATATCTGATCTATATTCATCTGCCTTAGCGTCTCTGAGTCACCTCCATTCCCCATTTCTAACAGCTCGCCATCTATGGCATTGAAAGCTTCTTCTAATGAACAAGTTACCTTTTGAGCCTGTTCCTTGCTTAAGGCAATATTTTGTTCCTATTCTTTTAACAAAATATTACCTCTTGTTTGTTCAGCGATAGTGAGCCCTGGAGAATCTGTGGAAAATCTGTTGTTGGTAACTATCACTGCCTCTTGAAAAGCTACCCGCGCATCCTCTGCGTTCCTTTCCTTGACAGTCAGATTCTCTGAAATATGATGAATTAACACACAGTCTTCTCAGATCACCCCTACTTTGTCTAACAGACTTTGTTGCATAGAAGAGATCTTGCCCCTGATATCAATCGCCCGGGATTTAAACCCCTTGACGTCGATCATTTTGCTCTCGGCAACCTCTAACTGAGCCTGTAACCCTGTGATCATACTCCTCTGCTGACTTGCTTGTGTCCGACCATCTCGGATCACTGAGTTGGCTTGTTCCAACTTGGTTTTAAGGACCTCAATTTCCTTTTGATCAGCCAATCGAGCTAGTTCTATTTCTCCGCTCGCCTGGCTCTTGGCGCTATCTGCGGCCGCAACTACTCGGGCTTCAAGAGTCTTGATCAGTCGATTCTTTCTCTTGAGCTGATTTTTCAACATCGCAACTGAGAATTGGTTCACTGACGCATACGCTCCTAGCATCCCTGCTATCTCTGTGGCGAATTCATCATTATTCTTATTTTTTCCATCTGTCATTACTTTGAATTTTTTAACAATGGACTCTCCCTCTTGATAAAATTCTTTCTTTACTACAGCTTTTCTCTTTTTGTCAAAAAAGAACTCATTAGGAGGGAGTTCCTCTGCCCTTATAGGTCTTAATTCTTCACCAAATATCCATCTCTCGCTAACATCTCCCTGTGTCGACTGCAAGGGTGTGATAGAGGTGATGGGTTCCCCGATCTGCTTCACCGCCTTTCCTGGTGTGACGAGTGAGTCCTGCTCCTTCAGAGGATCCGAGGTCTTTGTCTCTGTTCCTGTCTCTGGATTCTGATTTTCTGGTGGGTCTGTGTTTTCTACTTCCACCTCTGGACTATGTTCCTCAGGAGGGTCAGTAGTCTCTTTTTCTGCTTCGGGATTCTTCTCCTGCTCAGGACTCTTCTCCTGTTCGGGATTCTTCTCCTGTTCTCCTTCCTGACGTTTTTCAGGGTTAGAAGTTTGGCCCACGGAGATTTCAACCTCCTTCTCCTTATCCTTGGAAAGGCCCAAACCTCCTAGCACCACGGGGAGACATCTTTTTCTATGCTCCTGAAATTTTAAAACAGAGGCCCTGTCTTCGGGTGCTAGAGATATGATTCGGAATTTCACTTCCGCATAGGACCTCGCCCCTCGGAAAACATCATCCGAGGGTGAACACTCGTGTTCAAACCTCTTTAATCCACAATTTCCCAAATGGGTGCTTACAATTCTCTGAGGATCATGCCTTTTATACTCAATAGAGACTAGGCTTAAGTCTTCTAAGGTTGCAGCCTCAGCCTTAGCATGTCCAAAATCAAATAAAGAATAAGTGTTTAGCCGAATGGGGAAAAACGGCCATAACTTCTTCGATGATGCTTTGAGCTCTTTAGCTACTCCGCCGATCATTGTTTGTTGGGCAATTTCACGACAAGCCAGCTTGTCGGGGATGAATAGTGGTAGTGAAAAAGGAGGAACAACAGCTCCTAAGACTCTAAAATAGGAAAACTCTTCTTCTACGTACCAGTCTGCTATACCACTTAGATTTGCAGCGATGCTGTCTGAGATCCGAGGTGGCGAAAGACCAAAAATGGCGACGTGCAGGGGTACCATCACCCAGTTGAAAATTTCATAAATGAATTTGTCTGCCTTCTGCTCCCACAGCTTGTCGTGATATTCATGTACAGTTTTTTCATGGGTTGGATTCCAGGCCCAATTCATCAACGAGAATGGAGTCATGGAACATAGTGCGTCCATGATATACACAGACATAAAAAATGATGATGGTTTCCTATTGGCCTTTTTCTCCTGATACTCGGTGATTCTGTTGAACAAGCTGTCTGAGAGCATCTTCGCCCAGTTGAATGAGAAACCTTCAGCAACCCGAAATATGAGAGGCACCCAAGAGATATAAAAATGTGACGTA
>JASDQU010100721.1:61946-78074 GCA_032191745.1 Picea mariana | reverse complement strand
ACAGTTTTTTCATGGGTTGGATTCCAGGCCCAATTCATCAACGAGAATGGAGTCATGGAACATAGTGCGTCCATGATATACACAGACATAAAAAATGATGATGGTTTCCTATTGGCCTTTTTCTCCTGATACTCGGTGATTCTGTTGAACAAGTTGTCTGAGAGCATCTTCGCCCAGTTGAATGAGAAACCTTCAGCAACCCGAAATATGAGAGGCACCCAAGAGATATAAAAATGTGACGTATCCTCCGCTCCGAAAAGTCGACATGTTATCATCGCCACATACATATATTGTGGCTCCAAAGAATCAATAGAATATATTCCCTTGTCATTTGCTCTGAACTTCGCACTGCGCGAAACCCAATCTTTAATCAAACTGGGCATAGTTTTGTCAAATTCAATGCACTCCTTCTGTTTGAACCTCTCCAGGAAATCAGTACCATATGTGTATTCAGATTTTGATGGAAGTTTATACATGCCTTGGATGTGCTCGGTCTGAAAGTCCCGACCGCGACCCGCTGGTCGTTTTGAATAGTTCTAGTGGGCAAGTCCACGTGATCCAAAGCCCATCTGATCATATCATAATAGGGGAGCAACCATGGTCTGGTTCCTATCTTATGCATTCCAGATTGAACAACAATTTTATATTTAGTGTTCAAATCATCCTTTTCAATTTTATTGTCCTCGAAGTCTGAGTAATTCACCAACTCGGTTTGTAGGATATCTGAAAAAAATGACCAATTTGGAACCGAACCGCCACTCCGAGGTGAAGTGTCAGAGACAGTATCTGTATCTTGCCCTGCGACATCAAGGTTGGCCTTTCCTGCTCTCCGTGCAGCCGTATCTAAAGCTTGCGTTTTCACTCTTCTGCGATAGACCTGTGTATACATGCAGAAATGATTTCACTGAGAAAATCACCAGCTCTCCGTGCTTGTAAGAAATGTTTAAAATAAAATGAAAATCCCGTATATATTTGAAAACTCTGTATCATTCGAATTAAGTCTTTCAAATCGCAATTAGAAACAATTTATTACGTGAATCCGATCTCGTTTATTCGTGGATTTACCCTAATTTTTTCATTAATGTCATCAATGTTTGGCGGCTTGACAGGAAGTCGAGATATGGAGAGCAGCAGGTGCTTTGGGAAATGTGCAAACCTCGATGCACGGGACGGAGCGCATCTCGTTCTATTTTAAAATTTCAAACTTAGCAATGTTAAAAACTTTCTCACTTATCACTGCATCGTGGATTTCTTTTCAAGAATTTGAAACTTTAACTCGCGAGAAAGCGAGGGCAGACTTGGATTTAATTAATATTAATCATGATTTGGAGCATCATTAATTTTCATAATTAATTTATTCTCCATATCATGACTCGAAAGTTCGAAAACAGATTTTTGGGGGAATGGTATGCCGAGTCGTGATATCGCGATGTGGCGATAATTAAGGCTCAAAATACGGGAGGAAAATCTCAGATTAGCTTACTAGTTAATCTATCCATAATCATGTCGCAACCTCGTGAGTCGGGATTCTAGACGCCTCAACTTTATGAAAGAACATGACGAGTGGCGAAATATCGAGCACCAAATTTAACCATGGTGAGTTTTTTGACCTTTAACCCTTGACCAGGGTTATCACAAGAATTATCACGTACTCGGCTCTCGGGGTTGTAAGAATAGAAACTTGGGTTTGACGAATGCCGAGACGCGAACTCCCGACAACGTCCATTCATCAGTTACAAGATTTACCCTAGTTAAAGTCTTGGGTGAAAATTAAAGGCGAGTTCGTAGCATTCGCGACTCGGGACTTGTGAATTCAAAGATTAAAGTATTCGACTTGCGATATCCCGAAATAAAAACAAAAGAGCAAACATAATTTTGAAAATGGATTTGTTTTTCTTTAAAGTAGAAAAATCATTTTCGTTCAGGTGACAAGATTTCAGAGTTTTAAGATCTCGGAAGGAACAAGAAAATCAATCTTAGATTTCAAGTTTCAAAAAATGAAAATTTTTTGGAAGGCAAAAACAAGGGCAGCTTCAACATAGGCTCCAACTAGGGATCCCGCGTCCCTGTGAGGCGGGAAGAACAGTAGACCAGGTGCCAATATTGGGTAAATGGAGTCACAGGCTAAAATCAACATTCAAGAAAAAAGATAGAAAGGAAGGGGGAGAAAACTTCATTTTGTACCTCAGAAAAACTTTTTTGAACTTAGATACTTTTTCTAAAAACAGTTGAAGTTGCTTTCACAACCTTACCTTTATCATACTAACTTTGGGGATGTTTTAAGACAGTCGAAATGACCCTAGGATATTCAACAGATCTCATGATTCTCAGCTTGCATTAAAAGAACGTTATTATACAATTTTTCATAGGGAAGTCCCATCGAAAATTGGGGAAATGATCAAGCTTTCAGAAAGTGTTGGTTACCAGAGTAGATTGATATTTATGCGTAACATCCTTACAGATCTCTCAGACATTGCTTCACTACCAGCGAGCCTGTTCAGTACCCCGGTGAAGTTGTCTGACCCCTTTTTAACTGAATTTCTTTTCACCACTTCGTAAAATATTTATGCGTTTAAACGCTAAGACGAGGGCAATCATTACTGAATTTCCTTTCATCGTCTTAATGGACTAGGTGGGGGGCAATCATTTTCTAAATTTCCTTTCACCACCTGTCTTAGTATTTACTTTTAAAACACGAAGATGGGAGAAATCAGTTTATATCAGGGCTGAGATCTGTGTAATATTTTTTATCAGAGGTCTGTTAGCTTATTTTGATTACTGGGTATCAACCTTCCTTTGACCCTCACAAGACCTTCGTTCCTAGGGAGCCAGGGGGAGAAAAAAAAAATTTAAAGAACATCCTGTTCAAGCAAGCTTTAATTTTTTTTTTTATTTTTTTTTTCGACTCTGTTGAAAAACTTAGGAAAGTTAGGATTGCTATAAACGTCCCTTGTCTTAGTAGAAGATTAAGTAGTTGTGAAGACYAKCTTTCTCATCAGGATCCGTTTCGAAATCCYTGAGGTTTAAAACGAAAAACTTTAATTCCCTCACAAAGACTCGGGAAAATAGTGACTCAYTGAYAGTTAGGCCCAAAGATAGACAAAAACAAGGCAGCAATTCAAATGGCTTAACRTACAAAAAGTCACCACAGTTCGGAGGCAGATTTTCGAATATATTTARGAACAAAATTATGACTGACTGTTTTAGGTTTAATGTATTCATTCAAATTATTTTATTTGAAGGTTGTGAAACTAAAAAATATTCTTGTTATCTAATCCATCATATTGCAAATTTGAAAAATGTTACCTTAGTTTGCTTAAAMWGCCTCTAATGACCTGTGTATTTAGAAAGCTTACCTCCATCTTTTCTTTTCACTTTCTCTATGAGCTTATGAAGTATCTTAAGTATCACCTGTTCTAGTTGTCCTATTTCCAACACCGACCTGCACCTTAATTATTTGAGCTAGTTTCGTCTGCAGCTGGAATCCTGTAAAAACAAATACTAATTTGATTAAAAATGCGTTGAGAGTTTAGGAAGGAAAACCAAAAATTAAAAATAAATGCTTGAGCAAAAACATAAATATGTACAAAACCTCATAAATAAATTTATTTATTTACAAATATATATATACAATTTCTTATTTTTATTTTATCTTATTTCCTTTTTCATCCGACGACTGTCATGTCATGTAGTGCTTTAGATATCGCCCGTTGACAGGGGTGCTGAGAACTTCTCCATCAATATTTTCCAGAAGAAAGGAATTTTTTCCTTCTGGAGCCGAGACCCTGAATGGTCCATACCAAAGGTGGTCAAATTTTCCATGTTTCGCGGCTTCTTCCCTTCTCGCATCCCATATTAACACCAAGTCACCTGGGAGGAACTCTCTGTCTTTTGCCTTGAGATCGAACAATGTTTTCATATCATCCTGGTACTTCTACATTTTCTCATCAACCTCCACTCTGTGCTGTTGAACCTCAATCAGTTGGTTAATTCTTCTGGTTACATGATTGGGATCTTCGTTTTGATCCTGCCATAATTTCATCACTGGAAATGCTAAGTTTATAGGCAGAACCACCTCGGCCCCATATACCATCTGAAACAGCGAAATGTCGATAGACCTTTTAGTGTTGATGCGGTTTGCCCATAATGCATGCTTCAAATATACATGCCAGGACCTCTTGTTTTCATTCAGTACCTATTTTATTACATTTACCAGGCTCTTATTAGATGATTCAGCCAGCCCATTTCCCCGAGGGTAATAAGCAGTGGAATGGCTGAGAACGATACTGTACTTCTGGAAGAAGTCGATCATAGCCATGGACTTGAAGGCCTAGGCATTGTTAGTAACAATATTTCGGGGACACCCGAATCTTGATAAGATGTTATCTTCCAAGAAGTCGATCACCACTGATTCTGTTGCTCTTTTGGTTGGAATTGCTTCCACCCACTTGGTAAAATAATCTGTGGCCATTAAGATCCACTTATACTGAGCACTGGAATGGGGATTAATTTCTCCTATGAAGTCTAATCCCCATTGTTGAAATGGGGCTTCATTTTTTATTGGAACGAGTGGTAGTGCAGGGAGTTTTTGCTTACCAGCGAATATTTGACACGAGTAACAGGCACGTACTTTAGCATTAACGTCCGAAAATAGTTTCGGCCAATAGTATCCGGCCCTCAGGATCTTGTAGGCTGTGGCTCTCCATCCATGGTGTCCCCCGCAGATTCCTTCATGAAACTCTTCTATAACTCACGGAGTTTCCGACTCAACCAGACAGACCAGTAAAAACCTGAGTGGATCTTTCCAGTATAGTTGATTTTCGAAGATGCAATATTTTACAACATGGAGTTTTAAAGTTTTGTATTTGGCTGGTGTTAGTCCATCTGGACATCTTAGGTTTAACAAGTAGAAGACTATATCTTTATACCAGCCTAACGATATGAATTTTTCTTCAACCTTGCTTGGATATGTCTGGTCATCTGACTCTTGCAAACGTGTGTATCCATCTTCCCCTTGTAGGCAATTGATGTCAAGAGCTCTAAGGTTTGACTCAGCCAAGAGTTTGGCCAGACCCTTTCCTTTTATCAATTTAGTTAGCTTGATTTCCAGATCAAATTCTTGTATTTTAGCGAGCCAGCGCCCTCATTTTCCATCACTATCCGGCTGTACCAATATATCCTTCACAGCACTGGTTGGTACGTACGCGATAATTTTTGAATGCAGAACGTAAGTTCTGAATGCTTTTAGCGCTTTCACCATTGAGTACACTTGTTTTTCTATTATATTATATTTTAGCTCGGCGTCTCTAAGGCTCTTGCTAAAAAACACGATCGGGCGTTCAAAGCCTTCATCATCTTTTTGCAGCAACACCACGGCGATAGTATGTTGAGAAGTGAATGAGAAGATGAGGAAATCTTTCAAGTAATATGGGCTTGTTAACACAGGTGCCTCGCTGATGACTTTTTTAATATGCTCGAACGACGCTTTAGCCTCGGTCATCCAATTTACTCTGTTATCTTTCTTCATCATTCCTGTGATCAATTTGACAATCTCAGCGAAATTTGTTATAAACCTTCGTAAAAAATTTATTGTACCTAAGAAAGATTGAATTTCTTTAACGTTTCTAGGAATACTGATAGTTTGTATCACTTCAACCCTCTTAGGATCAATCTTGATCCCATCTTTAAATACGATATGCCCCAGAAGCTTACCTTCCTGCATAGCGAAATGTGATTTTTTTGGGTTCAAAGACAGACCATACCTGCGGCATTTTTCGAAAGTTTGTTTTAAATGGATCAAATGTTCTTCATCGGTTTTAGAAAAAACCGTCAAATCGTCAAGGTAGATTACTATGAACTTATCTCTTTCCCCAACAAAAGCGATATCCATGGTGTGCTGGAAGGTAGCCCCTGCATTCATTAAACCAAAAGGCATTTTATCATACATGAATGTACCCCATGGTGTGGTGAAAGCGGTTTTTTCTCTGTCTTGTTCGTTCATGGCGATTTGGTTGTACCCAGAAAACCCATCTATCATAGACATCTGATTTGCTCCAACTACCCTTTCCAGGACGTGATCCATTTTAGGAAGTGGATAATTATCTTTAAGAGAGGACATGTTCAAGTTCCAGAAATCTACACAGTCTGATTTCTCCGTTCTTTTTTCTGACAGGGACCAAATTTGTCACCCAGTCTGAGTATCTTAGAGGTACAATTATTTTCGCATCTAAGAGATTCTTAACTTCCTTTTCAATAATAGGCAACAAAATGGGGTTAAACTGCCTGAGCTTCTGCCTAAAAGGCTTGACTCCGGGATTCAAAGGTATCTTGTGCTCAATTATAGAAGTATCATATGTTCGAAGCTCGTTATAGGACCAGGCGAAAACATCTCTATACTGTCTGAGTAAGTCTCTATACTGGTCTTTTACCTTAGGAGGGAGGAATTTAGATATCTTTACTGCCCAGGAATCTTTTTCAGTTCCTATGTTGCAATCCTCCACCTCTTCTGGTTGGGGCTGCAAAGTGGATCTCACAGGTATGTTGTTCTGGTCGAAGAGTCTTTCTAAAGGAATTAAGCCTTTCGGGATCTGGTTGTTTTTAAGGACCAACATGCGATGATCCGCTATTTTATCTCGAAAGGTTTCAGGATCTTCACCCTCTTGCATAATCCACATCAGGTCGTTTTGGTTTTCTTGGTGTGGATAAGTTTCAGAGAACTCACCTATTGCCATAAGAAATCTCTGAATTTGTTCGTCATCTTCAAAAACCTGCCAATGTCTGACATTGTTGGGTATAGAGGGTTTATATCTGATTTCAATATGATATTTCAGTTTAATGTTCATGGGAGGAGAAAAGGTTGAGGTTGCCTTAGCCAATGTGTCAGCATGTAGATTCCCTGTGCGAGGAATAAAATGGACTTTTATAGATGAGAAAAAATTATCCATCAAATCCCAAGCACAATTTCTGTATGTTCTTAATCTGGGATGCTTGGCTTGGTATTGTCGGTTTACTTGTTTTAATATTAATTCAGCATCGCCGTAAACCTCCAGGTTTTTTATATTTAACTTCTTTGCAGCCTCTAAACCTAAGATTAATGCCTCGTACTCACATACGTTATTGGTGTAATCTATATCCCATTGAAAACGATATGAGAAAGGAACAATAAACTTACCTTCAGGTGCTACTAAAAGTATGCCATCACCAGCTCCTTCAGAAGATGAAGCGCCATCGAAGTACATTTTCTAGACACCACTTTTGCATAGTTTTTCAGTCAAGGGGCTAAGCTCTTCTCACTTCATATCAAGTTCTTCTGGACACCCATCTAAACCATCATCAAACGACAAAATGCAATTCCCCAGATCTTGGTCTGCAACGTAAATGGGAAAGTTATTTGGGTTTTGAGGATCACTGACAGTAAATGCTAATCTTGTTTCTCGGTACAAACGGGTAAACTGACCACCGAAAATTGGGATTGTGGCATATGACATGTCCAATTGTAGAGAACCTCCCAACTTGGCTCCCCATGATCTGGATAACAACATACCATATTTGGGGGGAATATCTGCAATAACCACATCCATCAGGATACTCTTGACCGGGACCTGAGCCAGGGTAACTACCAGATCTTTTATCATTCCCATACATTTAATCTTTATTGAGTCAAACGAGTATAGGTCTCCATAGGGTCTAGTGATCTGGAGCCCCAGCCTCTCCATTATAGTTTTGGGCATAACATTATGTGAAGCCCCGAAGTCTAACATGCAGTTATGCAGTAACTGGTCATGTATATTCAGGGTGATATAGAAAGGAGCGATGTTGTCTTTGAATCCCTCAAAATGAGGACCAAAGGTGATGTTAGGTCTGTCATCTTCTAGGTTGATAACRTCGGAGTGACTTTCTGGCTCATAAACGCCCATCACTTTGGCAATTTGCTTCCGATAAGTGGGGTTTTTTGCTAATTCTACCAAAGGAATCGGTATCTTAATTTTATTTAATTCATTTTCAAAATTATAGGATGAATTTTCCTTGTCCGTTTCTTTGGTTAAGACTTCTGAGCTTTTTTCTTCCAACTTGTTTGTCTGGATTGCTTTATCACTCGTGACCTTAGTCGAAGATGTAACTTTATCTATCGGTCATGTTTCTTTTGTTTGGGCTTCAGCCCTTTTTACCTCAGACTCTTGAGTTTTTGCTACCTTGTCTTTATTGTTGGGTAACAGTGTCTCTTCCAAAGGAGGTTCATGAGATTTACCCCTTGGTAGGATTTTCTTAGGTTGGTTATTTGAGGTGGGCTTATTTTTTTATCTTAGATTGTATCTAGGTTGAAAATCAGCCGCTATCATTTCTGTTTCTTGTTGAGATACGCAGAGGTCAGTATGATCACCTTCTTCTTCTTCATTAGACGGTTGAGGAGTATTTAAGGATTTCTCATAGTCTTCCCTAGTCAGAAATGGCTGCGAACACTCATCACTGAAACATGCAACTTCATCTTCTGAATCTCGGAAATCTTGGAGGTCACTTGCTCCTATAAAATTTTCGTTTTTTAGTGGAGCTTGTATTTTTTTATCTTCATTCTTTATTTGCCTCTGTTGATTTTGGGGATTTGGGTTTCTCCTGAAGTCCCTTTTGTTAGAAGAATCAGCTTTATCCTGATCCAACTCCATCCTAGAGATTTTGTTAGACAGATCTTTAATTATTCGGGCCATATCATCCACTCTGTCTTCAGTGTATCTATTTGACCCGGAAGGACCTGCTGGTTCCCTATAGCGTCTATTATCACGGTTGATTGTTTCTACTTTAGCCTTCAACTTACCTGAAGCCATCATATTAGATTCTATTTCGACAGCATCGTCTTGCATTCTATTCAGTGTGGCTCCTCTTCTTTCTCACAAAAGTAGAGCAAAATCAGGTTCGAAAGCTCCCGCAAAGGTTACTTTGGATGAGGGTTCGGAAGGTTTCACAGCGGCTGGAATTTTTTTATACAGTTTGTTAAATCTCAGAATAAATTCCATGAAACCTTTTCTGAGTTCTTTTTCTTTAGAGACCCAAACTCGGTAAGGTAATATAAGTGATCTTTCCGCTCTCCCCATTGTCTGAGGAATGCATCTTCCAAGGCTTTATATGTTCGAATAGAAGCTGCAAGAAGACTCCAAAACCAAGTTCGGACCTGTCCTTCAAAGGTCTGTACAAGAAGTCTTGAATAAACATCCTCGTGCTCAATTCCACAGATGTCTGGGAACTGGTCAAAAAATTTTATATGCTCGGTTGCGGTTAGATCTCCCTCCCCAATGAAATTAGGAAGATTTTTAATGTAGTTGTCAGGTAAATCATGGAGGGGAACTGGTAAAACTAGGGGAGCATATCTTACTGCTACTTTCGCAAATACTCTGGGAGGAGGGACATTATGATGTCCTCCACCTCCTCCTTCGACGCCTGAAATCGACTTGGGAGTAGGAAAAGAGGGTGTAACACACTCTTTGGAATCAGGTGAAATTGGGAAGTTCTGCCGAAGAAAGGCCGGTATGTCAAATGATAACGATCTTTCTAAAGGACCTTTACCCTTGTTTATAGATGGGAAAGTCTAATGTGGGTCACTCCTAAATTCCGAGTAGTTTGTTTTCGGATCTTTGGTATCAGACAGAGGGCTTCCAGAAGTAGGAGGTTCTGAAGGGCATTTGGTCTTTAAAAGTGTGTTTTTGGGTTTATTAACTGAAGCGGTTGTCTCAAGCGAGCCTCTCGCTCTTAAAAAATTTTCAGGATTATTAACAGGCGTAATTAGCTTGCCACCTGGGTTCTGTCTGGTATGCCTCCTACCAAACGCTAGTTTTTGTTTCAGTGGAGTCGCCAAGTGAAATATTTAAACAAGCCTTAAAATGGTGTGCACTCTATGTTCACTATCAAAGAGCAACACTATCAACGAAATAGTTTGTCGTTTTCCCAGGGAAAAAGATTTCGTAACTTCGTGTCCCCGGCAACGGCGCCAGAAAGATGTTGTTCCTGAGTATATACTAAGGCTTAAAATACAGTGTCAAGGCATCCGAAAGTATGTAAAATATGAATACAAAGATAAAGTCACCTTCAGTATGAGAAACTAGAGCTTATTTCTACATTCTCGTTGTCTAGGTTCCAACTGCTCTTGAGCAGTTATATCACGCTCAATGGCTGCCCATGAAAGTTCTAATTCCTCCCGGGTGTTAGCAGTTTTAAGGATTGTATCGAAAAGATTTAAAGCGATATGATTTTGATTAGAGAGACCGGGTTGAATATTAGGTTGAGTAGCTGCAGGGACATTCATTGAGGAACGGTACCAGTATGGAAATAATTTAAAGGGAGATTTCAACGTTGTTTCAATTCAATCGAAATAAGAGAAATTTTCGCATTAAAGAACAAAATAGGAATGCAAACTGAAGGCCCTTTCCCATAACTGTATTATTTTTTAGTAAAATATGTGGAATGAGAGAAAAACATTTAGTTGTGGATAATGTAAGGTTCCTATCAGTAGAAAACTCACACATACACAGAAGAAGAAATTGACATAGAAATAATTGACATAGTGTAAATAAATATAAAATTCTGTAAATGCAAATTGGTCTTACACCCACTGATAGTTGGTGCAGAGGAAAGACAAGAAACAATTACAAAAAGATAAAATCCCTTCACTATAGTAGTGGTAGTACTAAATTATAGTGATACACATCAATTATGTAGAGCAAAATGAAAAGAAACAAAAAAACATAACGAAACAAACTTGTAACACAGTCATGACGAAATTAGGAATCTTCAAATTTGCTTGTATTAACTTCCTTCATGCAAAAAATCTATTACAATCGATACCAAAAAAGTCCAGCCCCTGTGCTCTTCTTTTTGTGATCTTTTTATACAAATTTTCCCTCTCCTATTTTATCTTCAAAAAGTGCCAGGTGCTTGCCTTTACGTGATTTGGTGCATATGATACATTTGTCCGTAAACTGGATACAAGCTATGACAGTTCCGTTTGGAAGCTGTTAGGAGCGAAATCACTCCATCTCTTCTACTCTATTTTCAAAAAGTGCCAGGTGCTTGTGCTTGCGTGGATTTCGTACATACGATACATTTTTCCACGAACTGGGATACAAGCTGTGAAGGCTCTGCTTGACAGCTGGCCCCGATGAAATAGCACTGTCGAGCCAACTGTGGAAGCTTATCACCTATTTGTGCGTCCATGATGTGAAGAGCACTGAGTTGTGCGCTCAGTTGAATCAAATGTTTATCAACTTGAGCCATATCTACCCTATTCATCTTAGAGATATCCGACGAATCTCTTTCATTATTCTCCTTTAGATCGAGGGAGATCTGATCTATATTCATCTGCCTTAGTGTCTCTGAGTCACCTCCATTCCCCATTTCTAAAAGCTCGCCATCTATGGCATTGAAAGCTTCTTCTAATGAACAAGTTACCTTTTGAGCCTGTTCCTTGCTTAAGGCAATATTTTATTCCCAGTCTTTTAACAAAATATTACCTCTTGTTTGTTCAGCAATAGTGAGCCCTGGAGAATCTGTGGAAAATCTGTTGTTGGTAACTATCACTGCCTCTTGAAAAGCTACCCGCGCATCCTCTGCGTTCCTTTCCTTGACAGTCATATTCTCTAAAATACGATGAATTAACACGTAATCTTCTCGAATCACCCCTACTTTGTCTAACAGACTTTGTTGCACAGAAGAGATCTTGCCCCTGATATCAATCGCCCTGGATTTAAACCCCTCGACGTCGATCATTTTTCTCTCGACAACCTCTAACTGAGCCTGTAACCCTTTGATCATACTCCTCTCCTGACTTGCCTGTGTCTGACCACTCGGATCACTGAGTTGGCTTGTTCCAACTTGGTTTTGAGGACCTCAATTTCCTTTTGATCAGCCAATCGAGCTAGTTCTATTTCTTCACTCGCCTGGCTCTTGGCGCTTTCTGCGGCCGCAACTACTCTGGCTTCAAGAGTCTTGATCAGTCGATTCTTTCTCTTGAGCTGATTTTTCAACATCGCAACTGAGAATTGGTTCGCCGACGCATACGCTCCTAGCGTCCCTGCTATCTCTGTGGCGAATTGATCATTATTCTTGTTTTTTCCATCTGTCATTACTTTGATTTTTTTAACAATGGACTCTCCCTCTTGATAAAATTCTCGCTTTACTACAGATTTTCTCTTTCTGTCAAAAAAGAACTCATTAGGAGGGAGTTCCTTTGCCCTTATAGGTCTTAATTCTTCACCAAATATCCATGTCTCGCTAACATCTCCCTGTGCCGACTGCAAGGGTGTGATAGAGGTGATGGGTTCCCCAATCTGCTTCGCCACCTTTCCTGGTGTGACGAGTGAGTCCTGCTCCTTCGGAGGATCATAGGTCTTTGTCTATATTCTTGTCTATGGATTCTGAGTTTCTGGTGGGTCTGTGTTTTCTACTTCCACCTCTGGACTATGTTCCTCGGGAGGGTCAGTAGTCTCTTTTTCTGTTTCTGGATTCTTCTCCTGCTCAAGACTCTTCTCCTATTCGGGATTCTTCTCCTGTTCTCCTTCCTGACGTTTTTCAGGGTTAGAATTTTGGCCCTTAGAGCTTTAAGCCTCCTTCTCCTTATCCTTGGAAAGGCCCAAACCTCCTAGCACCACGGGGAGACATCTTTTTCTATGCTCCTAAAATTTTAAAACAGAGGCCCTGTCTTCGGGTGCTAGAGATCTGATTCAGAATTTCACTTCTGCATAGGACCTCGCCCCTCAGAAAACATCATCTGAGGGTGAACACTCGTGTTCAAACCTCTTTAATCCACAATTTCCCAAATGGGTGCTTACAATTCTCTGAGGATCATGCCTTTTATACTCAATAGAGACTAGGCTTAAGTCTTCTAAGGTTGCAGCCTCAGCCTTAGCATGTCCAAAATCAAATAAAGAATAATTGTTTAGCCGAATGGGGAAAAACGGCCATACCTTCTTCGATGATGCTTTGATCTCTTTAGCTACTCCACCGATCACTATTTGTCGGGCAATTTCACGACAAGCCAGCTTGTCGGGGATGAATAGTGGTAGTGCAAAAGGAGGAGCAGCAGCTCTGAAGACTCAAAAATAGGAAAACTCTTCTTCTACGTACCAGTCTGCTATACCACTCAGATTTGCAGCGATGCTGTCTGAGATCCGAGGTGTCGAAATACCAAAAATGGCGACGTGCAGGGGTACCATCACCCAGTTGAAAATTTCATAAATGAATTTGTCTGCCTTCTGCTCCCACAACTTGTCGTGATATTCATGTACAGTTTTTTCATGGGTTGGATTCCAAGCCCAATTCATCAACGAGAATGGATTCATGGAACATATTGCATCCATGATATACGCAGACATAAAAAATGTTGATGGTTTCCTATTGGCCTTTTTCTCCTGATACTCGGTGATTCTGTTGAACAAGCTGTCTGAGAGCATCTCCGCCCAGTTGAATGAGCAACCTTCAGCAACCCGAAATATGAGAGGCACCCAAGAGATATAAAAATGTGATGTATCCTCCGCTCCAAAAAGTCGGCATGTGATCATCGCCACATACATATATTATGGCTCCAAAGAATCGATAGAATATATGCCCTTGTCATTTGCTCTGAACTTCACACTGCGCGAAACCCAATCTTTAATCAAACTGGGCATAGTTTTGTCAAATTCAATGCACTCCTTCTGTTTGAAACTCTCCAGGAAATCAGTACCATATGTGTATTCAGATTTTGACAGAAGTTTATACATGCCTTGGATGTGCTCCGGTCTGAAAGTCCCGACCGCGACCCGCTGGTTGTTTTGAATAGTTCTGGTGGGCAAGTCCACGTGATCCAAAGCCCATCTGATCATATCATAATAGGGGAGCAACCGTGGTCTGGTTGCTATCTTATGCATTCCAGATTGAACAACAATTTTATATTTAGTGTTCAAATCATCCTTTTCAATTTCATTGTCATCGGAGTCCGAGTAATTCACCAACTCGGTTTGTAGGATATCAGAAACAAATGACCAATTTGGAACTGAACCACCACTCTGAGGTGAAGTGTCGGAGACAGTATCTGTACCTTGCCCTGCGACATCAACATTAGCCTTTGCTGCTCTCCGTGGAGCCATATCTAAAGCTTGTGTTTTCTCTCTTCTGCGATAGACCTGTGTATACATGCAGAAATGATTTCACTCGAAAAATCACCAGCTCTGCGTGCTTGTAAGAAATGTTTAAAATAAAATGAAAATCTCGTATATATTTGAAAACTCTGTATCATTCGAATTAAGTCTGTCAAATCGCAATTAGAAACAATTTATTACGTGAATCCGATCTCGTTTATTTGTGGATTTACCCTAATTTTTTCATTAATGTCATCAATGTTTGGCATCTTGACAGGCAGTCGGGGTATGGAGAGTAGCAGGTGCTTTGGGAAATGCGCAAACCTCGATGCACGGGACGGAACGCATCTCGTTCTATTTTAAAATTTCAAACTTAGCAATGTTAAACACTTTCTCGCTTATCGTTGCATCGTGGATTTCTTTTCAAGAATTTGAAACTTTAACTCGCGAGACTGCGAGGGCAGACTTGGATTTAATTAATATTAATCATGATTTGGAGCGTCATTAATTTGCATAATTAATTTATTCTCCATATCGCGACTCGAAAGTTCGAAAATATATTTTTGGGGGAATGGTATGTCGAGTCGTGATATCACGATGTGGCGATAATTAAGGCTCAAAATACGGGAGGAAAATCTCAGATTAGCTTACTAGTTAATCTAGCCATAATCATGTCGCAACCTCGTGAGTCGAGATTCTAGACGCCTCAACTTTATGAAAGAACATGAAGAGTGGCGAAATGCCAAGCACCAAATTTAACCATGGTGAGTTTTTTGACCTTTAACCCTTGACCAGGGTTATCGCAAGAATTATCACGTACTCGGCTCTCAGGGTTGTAAGAATAGAAACTTGGGTTTGACAAATTCCGAGATGCGAACTCCCAACAACGTCCATTCATGAGTTACAAGATTTACCCTAGTTAAAGTCTTGGGTGAAAATTAAAGGCGAGTTCGCAGCATTCGTGACTCGGGACTTGTGAATTCAAAGATTAAAGTATTCGACTTGCGATATCCCGAAATAAAAACAAAAGAGCAAACATAATTTCGAAAATGGATTTGTTTTTCTTTAAAGTAGAAAAAGCATTTCCGTTCAGGTGACAAGATTTCAGAGTTTTAAGATCTCGGAAGGAACAAGAAAATCAATCTTAGATTTCAAGTTTCAAAAAATGAAAATTTTTTGGAAGGAAAAAACAAGGGTGGCTCCAACATAGACTCCAACTAGGGATCCCGCTTCCCTGTGAGGCGGGAAGAACAATAGACCAGGTGCCAATATTGGGTAAATGGAGTCACAGGCTAAAATCAACATTCAAGAAAAAAGATAGAAAGGAAGGGGGAGAAAACTTCGTTTTGTACCTCAAAAAAAACTTTTTTGAACTCAGATACTTTTTCTAAAAACAGCTGAAGTTGCTTTCACAACCTTCCCTTTCTCATACTAGCTTTGGGGATGTTTTAAGACAGTCGAAATGACCCTAGGATATTCAACAGATCTCATGATTCTCAGCTTGCATTAAAAGAACGTTATTATACAATTTTTCATAGGGAAGTCCCATCGAAAATTGGGGAAATGATCAAGCTTTCAGAAAGTGTTGGTTACCAGAGTAGATTGATATTTATGCGTAACAGCCTTACAGATATCTCAGACATTGCTTCACTGCCACCGAGCCTGTTCAGTACCCCGGTGAAGTTGTCTGACCCCTTTTTAACTGAATTTATTTTCACCACTTCGGAAAATATTTATTCGTTTAAACGCTAAGACGAGGGCAATCATTACTGAATTTCCTTTCATCGTATTAATGGACTAGGTGGGGGGAAATCATTTTCTGAATTTCCTTTCACCACCTGTCTTAGTATTTACTTTTAAAACACGAAGATGGGAGCAATCATTTTATATCAGGGCTGAGATCTGTGTAATATTTTTTATCAGAGATCTGTCAGCTTATTTTGATTACTGGGTATCAACCTTCCTTTGACCCTCACAAGACCTTCATTCCTAGGGAGCCAGGGGGAGAAAAAAAAATAATTTAAAGGAC
>JASDQU010100721.1:25290-61341 GCA_032191745.1 Picea mariana | reverse complement strand
AAAAAGTCACCACAGTTCGGAGGCAGATTTTCGAATATATTTAGGAACAAAATTATGACTGACTGTTTTAGGTTTAATGTATTCATTCAAATTATTTTATTTGAAGGTTGTGAAACTAAAAAATATTCTTGTTATCTAATCCATCATATTGCAAATTTGAAAAATGTTACCTTAGCTTGCTTAAACAGCCTCTAATGACCTGTGTATTTAGAAAGCTTACCTCCATCTTTTCTTTTCACTTTCTCTATGAGAATATGAAGTATCTTAAGTATCACATGTTTTAGTTGTCCTATTTCCAACACCGACCTGCACCTTAATTATTTGAGCTAGTTTCATCTGCAGCTGGAATCCTGTAAAAACAAATACTAATTTGATTTAAAATGCGTTGAGAGTTTAGGAAGGAAAACCAAAAATTAAAAATAAATGCTTGAGCAAAAACATAAATATGTACAAAAACTCATAAATAAATTTATTTATTTACAAATATATATATACAATTTCTTATTTTTATTTTATCTTATTTCCTTTTTCATCCGACGACTATCATGTCATGTAGTGCTTTAGATATCGCCCGTTGACAGGGGTGCTGAGAACTTCTCCATCAATATTTTCCAGAAGAAATGAATTTTTTCCTTCTGGAGCTGAGACCCTGAATGGTTCATACCAAAGGTGGTCAAATTTGCCATGTTTCACTGCTTCTTCCCTTCTCGCATCCCATCTTAACAACAAGTCACCTGGGAATAATTCTCTGTATTTTGCCTAGAGATCGAACAATGTTTTCATATCGTCCCGGTACTTCTACATTTTCTCATCAACCTCCACTCTGAGCTATTGAACCTCAATCAGTTGGTTAATTCTTCTGGTTACATGATTGGGCTCTTTGTTTTGATCCTACCATAATTTCATCACTGGCAATGCTAAGTTTATAGGCAGAACCACCTCGGCCCCATATACCATCTGAAACGGCGAAATGCCGATAGACCTTTTAGTGCTGATGCGGTTTGCCCACAATGCATGCTTCAAATATACATGTCAGGACCTCTTGTTTTCGTTCAGTACCTTTTTGATTACGTTTACCAGGCTCTTATTAGATGATTCAGCTAGCCCATTTCCCTGAGGGTAATAAGTAGTGGAATGGCTGAGAACGATACTGTACTTCTGGAAGAAGTCGATCATAGCCATGGACTTGAAGGCCTGGGCGTTGTCGGTAACAATCTTTTGGGGACACCCGAATCTTGATAAGATGTTATCTTCCAAGAATTCGATCACCACCGAGTCTGTTTCTCTTTTGGTTGGAATTGCTTCCACCCACTTGGTAAAATAATCTGTGGCCATTAAGATCCACTTATGCTAAGCACTGGAATGGGGATTAATTTCTCCTGTGAAGTCTAATCCCCATTGTTGAAATGGGGCTTCAGTTTTGACTGGAACGAGTGGTAGTGCAGGGATTTTTTGCTTACCAGCGAATATTTGACACGAGTAACAGGCACGTACTTTAGCATTAACGTCCAAAAATAGTTTTGGCCAATAGTATCCGGCCCTCAGGATCTTGTAGGTTGTGTCTCTCCATCCATGGTGTCCCCCGCAGATTCCTTCATGAAACTCTTCTATAACTCATGGAGTTTCCGACTCAACCAGACAGACCAGTAAAAACCTGAATGGATCTTTCCAGTATAGTTGATTTTCGGAGATGCAATATTTTACAGCATGGAGTTTTAAAGTTTTGTATTTGGCTGGTGTTAGTCCATCTGGACATCTCAGGTTTAACAAGTAGAAGACTATATCTTTATACCAGCCTGACGATATGAATTTTTCTTCAACCTTGCTTGGATATGTCTGGTCATCCAGCTCTTGCAAACGTGTGTCTCCATCTTCCCCTTGTAGGAAATTGATGTCAAGAGCTCTAAGGTTTGACTCAGCCAAGAGTTTGTCCAGACCCTTTCCTTTTATCAATTTAGTTGGCTTGATTTCCAGATCAACTTATTGTATTTTAGCGAGCCAGCGCCCTCATTTTCCATCACTATCCGGCTGTACCAATATATCCTTCATAGCACTGGTTGGTACGTACGCGATAATTTTTGAATGAAGAACGTAGGTTCTGAATGCTTTTAGCGCTTTCACCATTGTGTATGCCTGTTTTTATATTATATTATATTTTAGCTCGGCATCTCTAAGGCTCTTGCTAAAAAACACGATCGGGCGTTCAAAGCCTTCATCATCTTTTTGCAGCAACACCGCGGCGATAGTATGTTGAGAAGCGAATGAGAAGATGAGGAAATCTTTCAAGTAATCTAGGCTTGTTAACACAGGTGCCTCGCTAATGACTTTTTTAATATGCTCGAACGACGCTTTAGCCTCGGTCGTCCAATTTACTCTGTTATCTTTCTTCAACATTCCTGTAATCAATTTGACAATCTCAGTGAAATTTGACAAAGAGACATAGAAGAAGCAAGAGTTAAAATACCTTTTATTGGGCAGTCAATTAAAATAAAGAAAGTTAATATTGGAACAAAGAAAGAACCTAAGATTGCAAATGTTGGAGATTATTGGGATGATGCCACTATTGACAAGATCACGGAACTACTGCATGAGTATCGGGACTTGTTTCCAACCAAGTTTACTGATATGAAGGGAATTAAAGGGCCCATGGGAGAGATGAAGATCCCCTTGAATCCAGATGCAAGGCCAGTCAAGCAAAGAACCTACAGATTGAATCCCAAATATAAGCAGAAAGTCAAGATTGAATTAGACAAAATGTTGGAAGAAGGAATCATAGAACCTATTGAAGAGTCAGAATGGATTAGCCCTATGGTGGTTCAAGATAAAAAGACGGGAGAGATCATAATCTACGTAGACTTGAAGAAACTGAATGATGCATGCTTACATGATCCATTCCCTACACCGTTTACTAAAGAAGTATTAGATAATGTGGGAGGACAGGAATTTTACTCCTTCACAGATGGATTTTCAGGTTATCACCATATCAGGATTGCCAAGGAAGATCGCCATAAGACCACATTTGCAACAGAATGGGGATCCTACCAGTACACAGTGATGCCTTTTGGATTGAAGAATGCACCAGCCATCTTTTCTAGGGTGGTGGTCGAAGCATTCAAGGAATTTTTACATAAACTTTTGGAAGCATATTTTGATGATTGGACAGTTTTTATCTAATTGAAAAATCATATCAAATGTTTAAGACTAGTGTTGGATAAGTGCAGGCAATGTCAGATTTCCCTGAACCTGAAGAAGTGCATATTATTTTCACCCTTTGGCATGCTTCTAGGCCATGTTGTGTGTAAACAGGGGTTGTTGGTAGATCCATCTAAGATTTCCATTATTGTTGATTTACCTCCTCCTACTTTAGTAAGATAGTTGTGCACTGTGCTAGGACATACTGGATACTACAGAAATTTAATTAAGGAATATGCACAGATTACAGTACCCATGGAGAAGTTGTTGAAGAAAGATTGTAAATTTCAATGGACAAAAGAATTCCAGCAGATCTTTGACACACTGAAACAGAAAATGGTCACTGTGCCTATTCTGGTTTTCATAGATTGGAGTAAGGAATTTCATGTGCATGTCAATGCCTCGTCCATTGCATTAGGAGCAGTGTTAGCACAGCCAGGAGCAGGATATATTGACCAATTGTTATCCTTTTCTAGCAGGAAGCTTTCAACAACTGAGATAAATTACACTACCACTGAGAGGGAAGGTTTAGCCATGGTGTATCCGCTGCAGAAATTTCGACACTACTTGCTGGGAGGAAACTTTAAGATGTTCATTGATCACTATGCATTGAAATACCTAGTCAACGAGCCAGTGTTGGGGGGAAGAATATGCATATGTCTTCTGTTATTCCAAGAATATGATTTTGAGATCGTGGTCAAGCCAGGGAGAATGAATAAGGGACCTACCCACTTGTCTAGGTTAGAACATGAAGAGGAACCTACTAGTATGGAGGATACACTACCAGATGCATAGTTACTGGCCATCAGAAAGGTTGATGATCACTTCACCAAGATAGTCCAGTTCCTATCAACAGGAACGGCACCTCAAAAATATACAATCATTCAAAAGAAACAGTTGCTAGTTTGTGTTGCAGAGTTTTCACTTATAGATGTATAGCTATACAAGATGGGACCTGATGAGATCTTGAGGAGATGTGTTATGGAGGTAGAAAGACCACTAATTTTGGCAGAAGCACACGAGGGCATCGCAGGAAGACACTATGCAGGGAAAGAAGCAACGCAGAAGGTTGTCAGAGTTGGCCTCTGGTGGCCCACTTTAAACAAAGATGCTAAGGAATACTACAGAGCCTGCGATGTATGCCAAAGAGTTGGGAAACCTTCCAGAAGAGATGAGATGCCTTTAGCACCATAGATAACCTTACAAGCATTTTAGAAATGGGACATTGATTTTGTGGGACCTATCAACCCACCAAGGAAGCGCACAGGATCCAGATACATCATCATTGCGATACAGTATTTGACAAGTTGGGAAAAAGCAAGAGTAGTCAAGGACTGTAGTGCAACTACAACTACGCAATTCATATTTGATGATATCATAACCAGGTTTGGATGTCCAAAGATCATAATGAGTGATCAAGGCACACATTTTATTAATAAGACTATTGAAGCCTTGACCCAGGAATTTGAAGATCACTATCAGAAGAGGACTCCATACCATCCACAGGAGAATGGTACAGTCGAAGCCTTCAATAAGACCTTGGAGATAGTGCTGACAAAAATTTGTAGTGTAAATAGGGATGATTGGGATTTGAGAGTACTCGCAGTATTATGGGACTATAGAACCACTTGCAAGAAGCTGACAATGCAGACTCCCTTTAAGTTGGTTTATGGTCTTGAAGCAGTCGTACCTATGTAATAATTGGTTCCTCATCTAAGAATTGTAGAATTTACAGATATGGATGACACTGGCACTGTGGAAAATAGGCTTGTGCAATTGGTAGAGCTGGAAGAAGACAGATTCATTGCAGGATTTCACCAGCAGGAACAGAAGGAACGAGAAAAGGCCTACCATGATAGGCATATCAGGAAGAAAACATTTAAGAAAAGAGATCTGGTATTGATTTATGACAACAAATTCATAAATTATCCAGGGAAGTTCATGACACATTGGCTTGGTCCATACGAGGGTTCCTATGTTACAGAAGGAGGAGTTGTGTAGTTGAAGACTTTGAAGGGAGAATCGAAGGAAGGTTTGGCGAATGGGAGACAGTTGAAATTGTACTATAACAACCAATTGCCTCACAAATCTCAGTAAAAGTAGAAGGAGAAGGGTCTAGGTAGCAGGTGCAGTTGAAACTGCGTACTAGACACAAAAATTACAGTCTGCACAAGGAAGGAAGGGAGGGATAGAGCAAAAATCATAGGTTACCCTGCATAGTCTAAAGTCGAAGAAAAACAAAAGGTTCAGACCTGAAGTGCCTTGGGACGAGTCATAGGTGAGTGTTGGGGGTCTGTTGGGCTTAGGTATGGAGTAAGAAAGAAAGAGAAGATTAAGGAAAGAAGGCAAAGTATGAACTGTGTGGAAAACACACTGACTAAGATTGGGTCAAAGTGGTTAAAGAAGAAGAAAAGAAGGAGCGAAGCAAGGGAAATCTAGTCATTGAATGAGAAGATCGAGGATGACAGATCGTCAAGGAAGATGGATCGTGGACAAATCAACAAGCCGAAGAAGATGTCAATGAGTGATTTGGGGAACCTCATAGAAAAGAAGGAAAGACAGGCTGGCAAAGCACGTAAAACATGGGTCAAAGAGAACCTAGGTATTTAGACACCTAGGGTTTTGGTATCTAGGGTTTTAGACACCTAGACATTTGTTATTTTAATGTATAAATAAAGGTCTAAAGGACTTGGGATGGGTTCGTTCAGAGTTGGTTGTTCGTCATTGGTTTTTGTTGTTGATACTATTGTGTATTGTGTGAGAGAGAAGTGTTGTGTGTGAGAGAATTATGTATTGTAACATATTCAGCTAGGTGTGAAGATCAACCCTACAGCTGGGTGTGCAGGGAGGGGAGAGAGAGAAAGCGAAAGAGATATGCATGCTAAGAGCATAGATAGAACTGTATGTTTTCACATAATATATCAAGAAACGCATTTTTGTGGACGTAGCCCTAGGGAGAGGGTGAACCACATATATCTTGTTGTTTTATGTGATTGATGTTGTGTTCTTCTACTTTTTGTTATATTGTTATTGCATCATTGTGTTAGATCCGAGATATAACTTGCGTAGTAGGATTAAGAGGGGTAAAGAATAACTATATTGTTGTGTGTCAGTGTTTTGGATCCACTTTGAATTTCCTCTAGTTGTAGACACATGTGTCCTGCAACCCCCTATTGCTACTTCGGGTGAGACTGCATCTGCTTCGCAGGTGTTGTCGAAAGGGCCAGTAGTTAGGGATTTTTGGTGCGCTGTTAGAGTTGAACCCTGGGTATTCCCCTGTGCCAACAATTTCCATGGATGATATGGATGGTATGGTGAAGAGTAGCAGTGATGATAATCAAACCCTTGCAGCTCACACTAGGAAGGGCGGAAGAGGTTCTCTAGGGAGAAGAGGTTCTCTTAGGAGAAGGGCTTCTCCCGAAAGAGAAGCATCTCTAGAGCCAAGACAAAAGAAGGATCTTAGTAAGATCAAATGTTTTGAGTGTCATGAATTTGGGCACTATGGTTCACAGTGTCCACACCAGAAGGGAAGAGGAAGGAGGAAACAAGCATCAAAAATAGAGGTTGATGAGGTTGCAGATAGGTTCCATAGGGATATCTTGTTGGTCTCCATCATTTCAGGTATATTTTCGGTTAGCACTCTGTAAATTTGTTTGGCTGATAAACAAACGACAGAGGTAACCTACAAACCACTTTAGAGTTGGGTACTATCCTGCTCAGCTCAGAGAGGGCTCTCTCCTGCCACTTGGTCTCAACATATAGGTTTTCTTTGACAAATTGATAGCTAGGTTTGTTTCTTTGAAAGGGTTTTTTATGATTTTGTTGGCAAGAAAGGGGAAGGATACTTAGGGCTATGGAGTCAAACTTCTCAAAAAAAATGGAAGAACTGACTGGTAAGTACAACTATCCAGGGGATAAAGGCTAAATGAGGCAATAAATCTTAGTTATAAATTTTAATTTGCACAGTGTAAGAAGAAAGGGAAAACATATAACTGCATTAAAGCATTAAATAAAATGATTATGACTTAGTTAGGAAGAACTTAACACGGTTTAAATTTCCTAAGCCAAGAGAATCAGAAGATGAATTCTGAGCTTTTAAATATCCAATTTAAACAGAAGACAGTGAAGTTGAAATCAAGAATACAGGAAAGACATACGAAGAAAGAAGACGAATCCCAGACCACCACCATTAGAATATTTTCATGGAAAGTTCAGGACATTTGCATGTGCATTCTATTCAGATTCAAAAAAATTACAGTTAAGTTCCAAATAGTTGAGATCATTCCCTTGCACTTTTGCCAACCTCTAATACATTCAAAACTCCTAATATTTATAACAGATGAGTTCCTTTGGTTAGAGATCAGTTACAATGCTAAGAAAGAAGCATTTTGGTTTTGAAACCGATTACAATGATTAGCAGGAAACGTTTCAGTTTCCTAACTCTAGTTCTTTGGCAGTTCAGCCTTTTTCTTTGTCACTATCTCTCCATCTGTCTCTTCGAATGACATCGCCGAGAGGAAAACTTGTATTTGTGGGTGGTCATTGCACAACTTGGCTCGATGCAGGCTCATGATGCAATCACTAACAGTTACGGAGAAGGGGAAACGTTCGCGACTCTAACGATGTGGAGGACAAGTGTCCAATAGCTAGGCAAGAAGTATAAGTGGAAGGTGATGTGTAGGAACAGGTGGTGAGAGGTGAGAGGATACAAGAGTGTGGAGGAGGTGACAGGTTGGAGGGTGGACGGGAGTGGAGGACAGGTGTAGATTCGAGAGAGCAGTGGAGCTTGTGAGGAGTGGTTTTGAGGAAACTCGCCTTTCATCTCATAATGGACCTGGTGATGCCACGTACCCTCGAGAGGAAACCGTGGTTTAAATTGTTGGACCACCCTTCAAAATTAAATGCCACGCAACTTCATCCCCCGCAATCCTTCTCAGTCGTTGATATCGCGTTATCTACAATCTAGGTGACCTATCATTTTAGCGCCTATTCTAAAGTTTTATCTGTTCGCTAACTCAAGAGTCCTTTTAACCATATTTAGAGGTGGCTCCAATTTGGCGTTTGGAATCTTTGAGTGTTGAGCAGGAATATCTCCCGAAGTGACTTTCTCCTAGATCAAACGTGTAAGTATCTCATCACTTCAACATTTCAGAGTTCGGGATTTTCTACATGCAGAGTTTGCATAACTCCTGGAGTAGTACGGGTCTGGAGTGACGTGGCAACCTGAAATTAATTCCATGTGTCTCAACAAATGAGAGCCACACATCTGAACTGATGCATGCCAAGTGTCTTCGGCACTTCTTACTTCGAGAGTTTTGGATTGTGAAGCATGAAGTTCTCCCGGAGTAGTACGAGCTCAAAGTGACGTGGTATCCTGAGTCGTATGATGTCACAACTGTTGATGTGTTAGACAAGGAGAATGACACATGTCACTCAGAAATGAGTGGATGACGTGTCCCAAAGTACCTGAACTGAGTGCCACATGGTAGCGCCAGATGGATGCCACGTGTCTCTGACGAATGAGTGCCAAGTGTCCTCGGTGGATGCGTTCCATGTTCCTTCGACACTTCGGGGTTTGGGAGCTTCTGAATGTGAAGTTTAGATGACACTCGGAGTGGTACAGGCCTGGAGTGACATGGCACTTCAGTACTTTTTCTCTTCGATGCTTTAGCGCTTCAGTGTTTCCGCGTTTGGGAGTTTGTGTTGTATCTAGATTGAAAACCATGGAAGTGGTATGGTCCTAGAGTGGCGTGGCACTTCGGAACTTTGGCCCTTCGACACTTTGGTGCTTCGGTGTTTCGGCGTTCAGGATTTTGTGTTGTATCTAGATTGAAAACCCCCGAAGTGGTACAGTCCCAGAGTGACGTGGCACTTCGTCACTTCGAGAAATTCTGCACTTCGATGCTTCGGGGGTTCTCCCTTGATGTTAAACTTCATGCAATTTAATAAATTGTGCTTAAATATAAGCTTCTCATTCCTACCATTAATAAATTATTAACTTGTATTTGTAATCCCCTTGCTTGTTGTTTTACTGAATTGATTTCCCTTGGTGAACCCAACTTCTGATTTAAATGACTTCGATGTGTGGGTTTTATTGATTATTATGAAAATATTATGGTTTTATCTTCTGTCCCTTATCTCTTTAGTCATCATTCCGTGACTGAACAGTTGGCCAAGAGCCGAATTGATGGTCTTCACTTTAGTGTTTAAATACCTATAGATTCAAATGCCCTGCTTTTTTGTGCATGGATGATGAGTGAAGGATAAGAATTTTCCCTGCTGTCTATCCCTTTACTTATCTTTGAGTTAATTGATTCATGGATTAATGTTTAGTATTTACGCCTTCTTATGAATGAGTACCTTTGCATCTTGATTGATTAAAACTTTCATTTCTCTCTGCATTTTTAATTGCTTGAAATTGGGTACATCTCTGCATTTTTATTGATAAACTCTTCATTGTGAATGATAAACCTCTGAGTTGAATGACAATCCCTTGGTGAACCCAACTTTTGATTTCAATGACTTCTCCGTGTGGGTTTTATTAATTATGATGAAAAGATTGTGTTTTTATATTTCGTCCCTTATCCCTTTAGTCATCAGTCTGTGCCTGAGCAGTCGGCTAGGAGATGAATCGACGGTCATCACTTCGGTGTTTAAAGACCTATAGATTCAAATGCCCTTCTTTTTTGTGCATGGATGATGAGTGAAGGATAAGAATTTTTCCTGTTGTCTATCCCTTACTTATATTTGAGTTGATTGATTCATGGTTGAATGTTTAGTATTTGTGTCTTCTTATGAATGAGTACCTCTGCGAGTTGATTGATTAAAACTTTGATTTCTCTCTGCGTTTTTAATTTCTTGAACTTGGGTACATCTCTGCATTTTTATTGATAAACTCTGCATTATGAATGATAAACCTCTGAGTTGAATGACAATCCCTTGGCGAACCCAACTTCTAATTTCAATGACTTCTTTGTGTGGGTTTTATTGATTATTATGAAAAGATTGTGTTTTTATCTTTCATCCTTTATCCCTTTAGTCATCAGTCCATGCCTGAGCAGTAGGCCAGGAACCGAATCGATGGTCGTCACTTCGGTGTTTAAAGACCTATAGATTCAAATGCCCTACTTTTTTGTGCATGGATTATGAGTGAAGGATAAGAATTTGCTCGGATGTCTATCCCTTACTTATCTATGAGGTGATTGATTCATGGTTGAATGTTTAGTCTTTGTGCCTACTTGTGTATATTTGGTTTTTCCTTGAAATTCATCCGATCAACATTTAATTTAATATGCTTGGCTTTTTAGTCAATAACTGACTGAATTTCATTTTTTTTAGTCTCTAGAACAACCAAATTCAACACTCACTTTTGATATGGCTTCTCTTCTAAACCATAGACTCTTATCATAGTAAACTGCTCAAAAAGGAACTAGTCTCCCACTTTGGTGGTATTTTCCAATTGTAGTGACCCTTTGACTAAGGGAATAATTATAACAAATACTTCATTTTGGATAATAAATTATAATATATAAATAAAAGATTCTTAGATGGGAACTAATTATTATACTCATTTATAAATTCACACATATTGACCAAAGTTATTGAATGCTTATATTTTTGATGATATTTCTATTCATATAATATAACTTCAAATTGACAACTTAGTAATTAATTCATTAATAACCTAGACATTAGTAACTAATGTGTTTATTGAACCATAATATTGTATTTTTGTTAGATATGTAGGCATAGCTAGCACACACATATCCCACACATAGACGATAATAACAAGTGATGTTCCTAATGCATATTTTTAAAATGTTCACAACTAATCATGCATATAAATAAACAAAGTAAATCAAACTTCAAATAATCCTCATTAAAGAAATAGTAATAATTCAACATTCATCCATCTTTAAAATTGAATTATTATAATTTAAACATGGTAGGAACTATGTGAGGAAACAAGGAATGGCATATCGAATCTCAAATGTGATCCTCAATTAACTTAGAATCACCCCTCCTTTTAAACCCTTAATTCCATCTCACATCTCCCATCCCTTCCTTTGTTGAAATATGTTGGAGTTTCGACTATATTGATCTAACTCTAGATATAATCCAAATGTTATAAGGAATATATATGTGGTCTTAGTGGCTTCAACCATGTTCAAAGAGTATGCACATGCTATTGAGTTTATTTTGGGTAGTTATTCACTCAATGTTAGACTTTATTTCTTTCTATATTCTCAAAAGAGTGAGACTGAGTAAATGGATAAAGACATGTTAGAAGTTGAAATCATGTGTTTCAACAAGAATGTATTCTATTCTCTAGTGATCTTAGTAAAAAACAAGGATAAGTCTCAAAGGATGGTCCTAGACCTTAGGGAATTTAATAAATTGCGCTTAAAGATATGTTTCTCATTCCTACCATTAATAAATTATTAACTTGTATTTGTAATCCCCTTGCTTGTTGTCTTTCATCCCCTATCCCTTTAGTCATCAGTCTGTGCCTGAGAATTCGTCCAGCAGCCAAATCGACGGTCGTCACTTCAGTGTTTAAAGACCTATAGATTCAAATGCCCTATTTTTTTGTGCATGGATGATGAGTGAACGATAAGAATTTGCTATGTTGTCTATCCCTTACTTATCTCTGAGCTAATTGATTCGTGGATGAATGTTTAGTCTTTGTGCCTACTTGTGTAGATTTGGTTTTTCCTTGAAATTAATCCGATCAACATTTAATTTAATATTCTTTTGTTTTTAGTCAGTAACTGACTGAATTTCACTTTTTTTAGTCTCTAGAACAACCAAATTCAACCCTCACTTTTGATATGGCTTCTCTTCCAAACCATAAAATCTTATCATAGTAAACTACTCAAAAAGGAACCATAGACTTTTGCAATTGTAGTGACCCTTTGACTAAAGGAATAATTATAACGAATACCTCTTTTTGGATAATAAAGTCTAATATAGACATAAAAGAGTTTACATACGGCATAAAACCTAAGGTCTTATTTTTCTTTATTTCTTCATAATTTTTGTTGGTCAATGTTGGAGATATTAACTTGTACTTGTCTTGTGCTTAACTTTTCATGAATTTTCAAAGGATAGATATTGAGGAGAGATGTCAACATGGGATTCTCCAAACATTTATTGCAAATGCTCTAGGTTCTCCCAAGAATGAAGAGGAGGAACTCCTTCAACTGAGACTCCAAGTGACCAGCAACAATCTCATCAAAGGAGATTTTCAAACCAGTCTGTGAATAGATCAACTGCAGAATGTGATCAAACAAGTGATATGGATGAAACCTTCTTATATAAATTGCACATTGATACTCCTACACATGAGAATGTAGGGAATACCTCAGGACAAGAGAATATTTCTAGTATTTTTCTTTGATTTTGTTTATTTTTGTTGTATTTAAATTTATGTGAAATTAAATGTTGTAATTACTTTCAAATGTGTGTGTGTTATAACCCTAAATTGCACCACACATGCTTACCTGGCATCAGGCCAACTCATATCCCTTCATTGCCAAAACATCTGTTGAACAACCTCCTTGAAAATCCTCTTGGGTCAAGGCCCATGCACCCTAACCCATTACTACACGCGTGTGCACGCTGGCAGGACCACTACAGCCCGCGTGTACCTAACAAAACACAAAAATAGGAAAGTTTTCGACGGGACAAAAAGCTATGGGTCAGTTAACTGAAACTCCCAGCCATGCATGGCCGAGAGTTCGTCCAAAACCCTAGCTCCTTCTAGCCTATAAAAGAAGGGTAGGGGTACCATTTGGAGGAGGAAAAATTATAGCGAAGAAACTCTGCCCATTTGCCAAATCCATTGTCTCAACCCTTTAGCCTTTCCTCAAGCCTAAGGAGAATTAATGCAAAGCAATTGCAGGACAAAAGAAGAGGAGGAGCCCAGGATTAGGATCAAGGAGCGGTGGCTGGTCTCGACTTCGATTGTAACTTGATTCGTTTTGAAAATAATAAAAGAATACTTTTCCCATCCCAATGCATGAGTTATCTATGATTTGCGTAATTTATGCTTAATTTTTAACCCTCAAGTAAAAAAGTAGCATGCATGCATGGTTGTTTGTCTTGATTGTAGGTTAACTTTGGAAGGAGCAGCGCAAGCCAGCAGTCAAAATCTCAATGGAGGATATACACCAAACATCAGTAAAAAGGTTAGTAGTTCCTTTCCATGCATGTATCATGAAAGAGGGGTTTAAGTTTTGTGTGGTAGGTTAAAAAGTCATTTCTTTACGGTCAAAATCTGCATGCAAGTCTAACCCTAGTTTGCTAGTCCGTAGGGTATTTTTCCCAACAACAGAGTTGGCGACCGTACTGGGGAAGATAATCTTTAGGGTTTTCAGATTTAGTTGAGTTTGTGGGTAGTTTAAGAGATTATATTTTCTATTTCTTTGTCTGTCTATTTTCTGTTAGGTCTGAGCTAGCAGGGAGCCTGGTTCTTTATACCAGTTTTTCCTTGACTGTTGCTTGACGGTAATTATTGGGACACACAGAGGTACACGTGGCCTGCAGAAGGCCTGCACACGTGTACCCACGCCCTAATATCTTACAGCCCACGTGTGAACGCTAGCTGTAAAGGTTTCAGTAGCATGTAGGAATTCAGAGAGCTTGAGAGGCAAGCCTCCTCTTCCCTATCAGAATTATATATTCTCAGGAGGTTTTCTAGATCCTGTATGAGTCTTGTTGGTTCACAGTCTTGTCTCAGTTTTTTTTGTTATTCATTGCAATTATTTTTATTTTCTGTTAGAAGAAGCATCCAAGCCTTCAAGAGACACTAGTTATCAATACCAGAGGCCTCTTCCTGGTCTGGGATACCTGTGTTTATTTTTTGTCTTAGAGTTTATACATACACGCGGCCTGTACAAGGTCAGCTCGTGTGTACACACGTTCTGTTTTAGCTCAGCACGCGTTCGCACGCGTGCTATTTCAGTGACAGTAGCGTGCTTGACAGGATGCTTTTCAATCAAGGTGGGGCAGTCATCCCCTCCTGTGGTGAGAAGTGTTCCTCTCAAGTGTTTGAGTCTAGGGTTGAATAGTCAATAGGTTAGGGCCTCTTACCCTTAGCCTGTTTTTTCTTAGTTGATAGTTGATAGAAAAGATAAAAAAGAAAATTTTGTTTTATGGTTTTTAGACAAGCATAAGAGTCTGTGCTTTCTTGACTGCTATTGTCTGTCTTTGCTCTGATTCTTTGCGATCTGTTCTTTAAGCCAGAATTTTGTTTTTTCTTGGTTTTAGGCTTGTCGGTATTTTCCCTTTGTTGCTTGATTAGCACATAAATAAATAAAAAATAAATAAAGAAAAAAAAATATTTTCATTTTCTTCTTTGTTTGAAGATTCTGTTTTTGCATTAATAGCTAGGGAGAAGTCTTTTTGTTTATAAGTTTTTTGCAATGCATTTAGAGCATAAGTAGCTCTTAGTCGAGCGAAATTCCTTTATGTTTGCTGCATGAAATCTTAGAAAAATTTAAAAGAAAAAGAAGTCTTTCTTTGTGAAAAGTTGTTGATTTTTGCATTTAGTAAAAGTCTTTTTGTTTCCATCTTTTTTCATTCGTTATTTCTTTGAGTCTTTACACATCATCAGTTTCACCTTCATACCCTGTGATGTAAAAAATCCCATAAAATCAACGCTAATTTAAAATCTATTAGACTTTTTGTTTGTAGGGTTCATACACCAGTTCAGGACTAGGGCCTTGGATTAGGTTGGAGAGGAAACTCTCCAAGGCCACTCAAAACCAAACATTGGAGTCTGTGATAGGGAGTGTAGAAATCCAGTTTCGTGGAAGTTATCCAGGACCCCCCTCTAACACAGGGGATCAAAATGAGGTCGCGTGAGGAAAGGTAGCGGAGATAACCCCTCCAAAGCCAGACCAAGCGTAGTGGAGAACACATATCGAGGGCTTGTTTTGGGATTCCGTTGTTTGCATTTTCCATGGGGCTTCGTGTGTCTCGAATCCATTTGGGGTCCTCCGTTGTCTTACGAACCATTTTCTCTCGATATCCTTGACAGGTTTTGGGCTTAATACCCTGCTCATTGTGGTCTACCCGACTTTCGACTGTACCCGCCTGGTGACTGTTCGCGTGCTGGCAAACTAGTTGCCAATCTTTTTAGGGACATACACAGGTGACTACGGGGGTATACTGCGGTACCTAGGACAGACATCGGGCCATGATTTGCAGAGTATACCCAGAGGGTGCTTCTGTGCTCGAGTTGCACTTGCACCGATAAGTTGCTCTAGTGTTGGTTGTTGTAACTGTTCTTCTAACTAGTTTAGTATTTGCTTGTCTTATCTCTTAGGGGCTTCTTTTTTAGTGTGTGTTACTGTTTGCATGTGTAGAATACCTTAGCGTGTCTTGGATCTTCTCACACAGTGGAGGATCCCGAGCTCCATCGATCACGAAGGCTTCTGGGCCTGCCGCCGGTTATACTAGAGCCACCCTCGCCACCATTGAGGCGGAAGTTAGACCAACAAGGGTCTTTCAAAGAAACCAGATTACAAACCATTGTGCCCGAACAACTCCCGGAGGAATCAACTTCCAATATTGGCTCGGTTGAAACCCCAACCACTGATACTTGGCCATCGGTCATTGTACCAATCCAATTTTACAAACGCCTATCAGTGCCTCACACAGCTATGGAAACAAACGATGTTACTTCCTCTGGGAATTCTTCCATTCCCACCACCATTGCTACCACAGGAGAAGCATCTCCTAACTTGCCGTCATCGGTCCAGGCCACCATGGTCTCGGCCACAACTACGTCGCACAGTGGACCGATCCCATCTATCGTGGCGGCCACAACTCCCTTTACACTTAGTGCGACAGGCTCTCCATTCTCATATGGTATGCCTAGTTTGGGCACAAATCCTACACTCACTCACTCCACTTTACAGACTTTGGGTCTGGGGGCAAGGAGCTCTAACGCTCCTCTACAAGGTCAACTTGGGGGCATTCTTGTCCCTTTTAATGCTTTTCCTTACACTGGAGGTCATATCTCTCCTTCGTCCCCTTCGCTTGGTGGTCTGCATCAGCAGTCCCCCGGGCAGCCTGCACACATGAGTTCATTTGGAGCCGGGAGTCAAGGAACACCTGCGCACACTATGTCGGTAGGTTCGTCACCATTTCTTTGGAACGGGACGTTTGGTAACAACACTTTCGCATCCACTGCTTTCCCATCTGGGGGCACTCCCATTTTTGGACAGTCTACTCCGGCGCAGGGTACTATTCCTGCACCAGGGGCACATATAGTAGGACTTTGAAACTCAGGACAAGGATCTGTTCCCTCCTATGGAATGTCGTTCTGGGGTAATTCTTTACGTAGTCAATGGAACCCTGGACAGACTATTAAACCTCTCCCATCAGGACTGGCATGGGGTAATCCTTCCCACAGTCCGTCAAACATGATGAATGCCCAACATCCTATGTCCTTTATGGGGAATCAGTCGATGATGTCTCCACAGATGCAAAATCCTTATGCTGGTCAGGGCTATGGTTTCTACCAGAATCTGGGCCAGCAGCCAAACTTTTCCTGGCAACCTGGTGGCAGTCAAACTCCAGGACCCTTTTTCCTAGGCTATCAACAGCAACCCAAACTACCATTCCTGGCGACGTTACACTTGCCAGATTTGACAAGGTTGTTAAACGATCCTATTTGTCACGATCCACGTTGGCCTCCTATGCCAACGAAGTTGCCTTCGGACATTCCAAAGTTCGAGGCCAAGCCTAACGAAGATCCAGGTGATCACGTGACTACTTTCCATCTTTGGTGTTCATCTAACTCATTGAAAGATGACTCCATACAGTTGCGATTGTTTCAACGTACTCTTATCAGGAGTGCTTCGAAATGGTACATCGAGCTCGATTGCTCAAGATACTCTTCTTTTGGCGAACTGGCGATGGCCTTCCTTAACCATTTCCAGTTACCTGTGAGATACGATGCTGGCATAGAGATGCTTGCCAATTTTGAACAGACAACAGCGGACCATATCTCTGATCATATCCAAGAGTGGAGATGCCGAAAGAGTCTAATCAAAGTACCAGTCCCACCAGCATTCCTGCTTGAGTGGTTCCTTAAGTCTTTAGTCCCACAATTATCCAAAGATGTCACGACTTCAGGAGTTTTCTCCGAAGAAGATGCCATCATGAGGGCTCAACAGTTTGAGTTTATCTATTCTCAGTCTAGTTTATTATACAACATCCTGCCGGATGCACCACGATCGATACTGGATAAAACTAGACAGAGAGCTGGACCACATGCCAATGGTATTGTTGGTTCAACACAAACCAAGCCCGTTGAGCAATTGACAAAACAATTGCAACAGTTATCTATACAACACTCAGCGGCCAGCCAGACTACTGCTTTGGTTGCTCCTCCTACCCAAACGTCGGAAGTACACTCCATGCAGTCGACTAACCCCAAGGCCACCCAACAGCTTGAAGGGAAGAAAAAACAACGAAAGAAGGGTAAGGGGGAGAAAAAACCCACTGATAATGTCGGTGAGGGCACCACAGAAAAACGAAAGGCGAGATATCCGTGCAACTTGTGTGCAGAAGACCACCCGATCCATCTTTGTCCTTGACTTGCAGAGGCCCAAAAGTTTGTCACACAGCAATAGCAAGCTGTGTTGACTAATCCCTTTCAGCATGGGAAAAATTTAACTCAAGCCTCTACAAGTGCCGAAGGAGGCAGCCAAGAAACCTGCCCTCCCCCAAACAATTCCTCATCCGTGAACGTATATATGGTTAGGGGTGATGCTTTAATAATGAATAGAGCACACGACTATAGTAAACCAAGCACCTTTGAGAAGGGTAAAGAAGCTGAGACCCAATCTCTTCCTCTACAGATCAAGAAGACGTTGGGTGAAACAATGACACGCATTCCAAAGGGTGCATTTAAGAAAGCTTCTCACAACCCAAACGCAAGGGCTGCCTAGAATTACTCTGTGGTGGAAGATTTATCACAAACCCCTTGTGTGATGTCCGCTTTGGAGGTCCTCCAAAGTTGCCCTGCTCAGAGGAAAGCCTTGTTAACTGCTTTAGGCTCTACTGAGACTTGTAACCCGGGTACCATCATGCTAGATACAACCGACTTAAAACCTCGTCTGCCTTACCATGTAGCATTTCAAATAGTAGTGGCTCATCCCACGAAAAATTCTACCGGCAATATCTTTCACACGGTGGTCGATGAGGGTGCCTCGACATGCATTATGTCGTTATCATATTGGAAGGCCATTGGCCAGCCCGCTTTGTCTCTATCACCTACTCTCCTCACTGCGTTCGACGGTCACTCTTTCCGACCACATGGCATCGTCCCTTCTTTCCCTGTGCAGTTAGGAGGGAAGACCGTGTGCGTCGAAGTAGAGGTAGTCGATGCCCCCCTCGACTATAACCTCTTGTTAGGTCGGAGTTGGACTTATGCTATGCAAGCTGTGGTTGCTACAGTTTTTCAAGTCTTGTTTTTTCCACACGAGGGTCGGATAGTGATCATTGATCAATTGTTCTTCTCTAGACCTGACCCAGCTTTGGGGGCATCCACAGTTCCCATGATTGATAATCTTCAGCCCAGTGTCGTTAACGTAGGAGTTGGTTTGTTCCCATCCTTGATGGGTACCTTCGATTACCCACCTCCTCATGACGATGTCAAGCTTATATCTAATCACCACAAGGCTGAGATTTTTCACGTTTCGTCGTTCCGCATGACTTACTTTGAAGATCCGTGCATTCTTCCTTCCCCATCAGCCACGATGGATGAGACAGGGCACTCTGGCATGTCCATGCCCTTGTTGGCCACTAAAGTAGTGTACTCTTTAGTCCAGCAAGATTTAGCTAACCCTGATCCAACTCCCGCACAAGAGTTGGATCCACTTCTAGAGCCTATTTGGGCTCAAGGTTCTCTTGCTACCACCTATTCATTAGACTTAGTCTTTCCTTCTAACGAAGCAGTAATCAAAGAAATGACTAGTCTGGAAAAACCTTGGGATGATCTTCATCACAAATCATATTTCCTCCTAGAGTTACGTTGAATCGAGGCAGGAGAATTTGCTATCACCATGACGGGACCTCAACCATGTCCTATTAATCTCTTAGCTACCCAAGAAATTTATGCTGAGGGAAATATGGCGACTATCGCTGAAACCATACCTATTAACATCTCTCAAAACCCTAGCATCATGGAGAATGTCTTCGTCAGGGCAGATTGCTCCCCCGAAGAGATTCAAATTTACACGGATCTTTTCAAAGAATTCTGCGATGTTTTTGCCTGGTCTTATGAGGAAATGCCAGGTATCGATCCAAAAATAGTTGAACATGAAATCACAACGTATCCTGATGCCAAGCCTGTTCGACAAAAACTTCGTCTAATTAATCCTAAGAAAGCAGTGGCCATTAAGCTTGAGGTTGAAAAATTTCTCAAGGCAGGTTTCATTTATCCTATTCATTTGACTCAATGGGCGTCAAACCCTGTGCCGGTCGATAAAAAACAAGGCACGATTCATGTGTTTACCGATTTCCGTGATTTGAACAAGGCATGTCCAAAAGATAATTTTCCAACCCCATTCATTGACCAGATCATTGATGAATGTGCCAGTTGTGAATCCTTTTCGTTCATGGATGGTTTTTCGGGCTATAATCAAATCCAAATCAAACCTGAGGACCAACACAAAATGGCATTCATTTGTCCGTGGGGTAAATTTCCCTATCGTAAGATGTCTTTTGGCCTCAAGAATGCTGGAGCCACTTTCCAGCGGGCCTTGTCTTTTGCGTTTCACGACCTCAAACATATAGTCGAGGCCTATCTAGATGATTTAGCATCACGCTCTCGCAAGAGAAAGGATCATCCTATGCACCTCAGACTAATCTTCGAGCGCTGTCACTACTTCAGGATTAGCTTGAATCCCAACAAGTGCAGCTTTTGCGTCACGTCAGGATGTTTGTTAGGTTTTATCCTATCAACAACAGGGATCATGGTGGATCCTCTTAAGGTGGAGGCAATAATCTAGTTGCCCCCCCCACGCACAATCTTACAACTTCAAAGTCTTCAAGGCAAAGCGAACTTCTTACGATGCTTCATCGCCAACTATGCCGAAATCACCAAGGGCTTTATGCGTTTACTTAAGAAAGATGTTCCCTTTTTCTGGGACGAAGCCGCTCAACGCTCTTTCGATGCATTAAAACACGCCCTCACATCCGCACATCTGCTATGGCCACCTAATTATAACAATAATTTCTTCTTATATCTGGCTGCCGCAGAGTCAACTATAGGCATGGTTTTATTCCAGGAAGATGATTCGTTTTCAGAATATGTCATATATTACCTGAGCCGAGGCCTCGTAGGACTAGAACTTAATTATTCTCATCTCGAAAAACTTGCGTTGGCAGCATTTCATGCTGTTCAATGGTTCCGTCACTATGTTCTGTTTCGCAAGACCACCGTTATCGTTGTCGTGAATCCATTCCAGTACATGTTGACACGACGAATTATAGGCGGAAAAATCAGTAGATGGATGGTCATCCTCCAAGAATTTGACTTAGACTTCGTTTCAGCAAAGTCCAAGAAGTCATTGGTCTTCGCAGAACTTATTTTGGAGCTTCCGGTTGAGTCAGGTGACGTTGTGCCTAAGGAATCGCCTATCCGGGGGGATATGTTTTTAATTCAATCTTTAGACCCCTAGTACGGAGAAATACTTATCTATCTCCAGACTTTGAAGTGCCCCACCTCTGCTTCTCGTGACGACGTCGGCGGATATGCCATCAGGCTAAGAACTATCTCATACTCGATGATACGTTGTATCAAATAGGGGTAGACTGCATCTTGCGCCGATGTCTCACTCATGAGGAGGCCGTCATATTGCTCAACGATTGTCATACTGGAGCTTGTGGCGATCATTTATCTGGGTTGGCAACAGCCCAAAAGATTTTACGAGCAGGTTACTTTTGGCCCGCACTTTTCAAAGATTGTATCGAGTCGGTCAAGAAGTGCCATCCGTGCCAAATCTTCTCTCGGAAGATGAGGGCACATCCAGCTCCCATGTTTCCTGTCATCACAGTTGGTCCCTTCACTAAGTGGGGGATTGATTACACTACATACAACCCCCCATCAGCAAGGGGGTACCGCTATATCATTGTAGCTGTCGACTACTTCACTAAGTGGGTCGAAGCTATGCCAACGTTTAAAGATGATGGAGAGACCGCAACTCTCTTCTTATTCAACCAGATCATAGCAAGGTTCGGCGTCCCGAGAGAGATTGTCACTGACCATGGCAGTCACTTTCAGAATCAAATGATGTCTGAATTAACATCAAAGCTTGGTTTACGGCAGGAACATTCATCACCCTACTACCCCTAAGCCAATGGGCAAGTCTAAGCTGTAAACAAAACTCTTAATACGATTCTATAGTGAACTATCAACTCAGCCAAGTCCAACTAGCATTTGATGTTGTACTTGGTATTATGGGCTTACCGAACATCAGTTAAGACTGCAACTAGTTTTTCACCTTTCCAACTCGTTTACGGGCTGGAGGCAGTCTTGCCCATCGAATGTCAAATCCCATCTCTGAAATTGGTAGTATAGTTATTGCCAGACACTTCTCCACTTAAAGAACGGTTAGTACACCTTGAACAGCGTCGCAATGCGGCCCTGGCCAACGAGGCTCATAAACATAAGGTCAAGTGTCAATATGATAGGTTTGTTCGTCCTCGGATTTTTTCTGAGGGTGACCTTGTCCTGGTTTATGACTAAGACAAGGACCCCCTGGGGGCAGGAAAGTTTAAACTCATATGGTTCGGACCCTTCATTATCAAAGAGGTATTAAAAAAGGGTGCTTATTGTTTGGTTGATTTTGAAGGGAATGCTTTGGCGGAGCCTAGAAATGGGCTCTACCTCAAGAAGTATTACTCATAGAAAGGTCACTGTGGGTAACTTTTTGTAACATATGTATAGTATTTGTGCTATTACTTTTTTACATTTCTTTTAAAAAGTGTTATGGACGTGTCATTGATTTTATGTTTCATCAATATGGAAGATGTCAAGAGAGTCTGAGGTGTTCGTTGGGTATGCGGATGGTGCTAGTCGATGCACGCGGAGGCTTGCCTCCGCAGCTTGGGTAATCTTTACACCACAGGGTCAGTTGTTATCTTCCGGAGGTATATGCTTAGGTGACACCACAAATAATGTTGCCGAGTATAGTGCAGTTATTGAGTTGCTTTGTGATGCATTTTCATTGAGTATCTCTCATCTTCGGGTCTATCTAGACGCTCAACTGGTTGTGTCGTAGCTAAATAGAATATACTGGGTTCATGATCTAACTTTACACCGACGATTCCTTAGGGTACATCTCTTAGAACACAACTTTGATTATATTAAATATTTTCATATTCCTAGGAGATTAAACCAAATCACAGATACTCTAGCTAATCACATTTTAGATTGGCATCTTGCCCACATATAAAAAGATCATGTACATAAACATGTAAATAAATTTTTTCACACATAATCCATAAGACACAAAAAAAAGATAAAAACCATATATAAACATCATAAAATCCTCAGAGTACATAGATGGATGCAAGCGCCTCAAAAGTGGGAAAAATAACGAGTCACCGGGCTTATGCCCTCAAAAAAACATATACAACAAGGTGTTCGTGGCACATTAAGAGTCTAAAGTCTATTCAGTGCCTATGGTCCCTATTATAATCATCTACTGCACGGGCTAGACGCCTAAAAAATCGGACCCATGTCCAAGGTGCCCCCACAACATGAGTCTGCATGGATGGCGGCAGGTCCTCTATCTCTGCCATCGGGACTGTGTGAGTGAGCACAGTAAAGTTCCGCTCAATTCACCTCAGGACTCTCTCGGCCTCTCCTGCTAGGAGGTTCCCTGCTACTGCTGCTCTCCCAGCAGCGGCAGCTGCGGCTTCCGACCATGGGTGATGCCTGTTCTGTGCATAGTCGGCAGGTCGCATGGGTCCCACATCTGTACGCAATACACGTTTACCCATCAAATACTCTGGCATACAAAAAATGATATATATAACAAAAAGACATAAAAATTACATATGAAAACAAAAAAACTATAAAGGTGGAGACTTACCCATCTCCCCTCGCTCCTCACCAGGAGGCACGGGTATCTATGGATCTCTCGAAAAGTCGATCCCCGCATATGGGTAGTCCTCGATAGCAGGGATCTGTCGTGATAGCCAAGAAAAAAAGTCGTCGTCGAAGGCCTCCACGGTCCTTCCACCACCCTGTCGCGGCATTAAAACTGCCCATCTGCATACTACGGGGAAAGTGGTCAGATGTCCTCGTACTACAAGCCGAGGACTGAAGCACGGAACTCTCTCGAAAAAGAACAAACACAAGATAGTCCTGAACTCAAAGTTCCTCTGTGTCCGCTGTTGGCAATCTGTCAATTGCCTCTTCATACACTCCAGCAGTGTGGTACTCCAATTAAAAATTTGTGCATTCATGCACTGGATAGCACAGTTCATCTGTGCGCGCGAAGCCTGATGCACGGCTGCTGAGCCGGTAATCCGCCCAATAAGAAATAAGATGGTCTGTAGTGTGAGGTAGGTAATATTGCTAATAGGTACCGAGGAACCTCTACGACCAGTCCCAGCCTCACAGTACTCAGCTATCAGCTCTGAGACCTTGCTCGGCCCCGCAGGAAAAGTGTGAAAGTTGACTGGTTCCCCTCTCCTTGAGAGGCCAGTTAGAAAGTAAATATCCTCGGTGGTGGGCACCAAGGATTGCCCCTCTAGCATAAATGCCTCTGCGTCAGGGTGCCAGTAATCAATCAAGGCATTCAGTAGCCTTGGTTGCACGTGCATGAATGGACATAAAAAGAATTTTAACAAACCGCACTGCATCAACACGGCCACAACATTCGGATCTGTAGCAACTAACTCATTGGAAGCCTCGTGCTCCCTTTCTCTCCACTGGACATACATCATGCCAACACAACAAGGTAAAGGAGGGTCAATACTTCTTTCCATTTTCTTTTTCATCACTCGGGGGGGGTACACGCGGCCTGTAGAGGTGACAGTCGCGTGTACACGCGTGCAGGCTTTGCTCTGCATGCGTGTACACGCGGGCTGTCTCTGGACAGCCCGCGTGTACCTAGGGCCAACCTTTTTGAGGTCGACACCCACCCAAAAAATAAACTAAATGCTAAAATGGAAGTATTGAATAGATAGATAAGGGAGTTTGTACTTACTTGGTTCAAGTAGAAGTCCGTTTCATCCACTGCAGCTCTCGAAATCACGATCTTTGGCAAAGGGGGTCTTTTGGCTCCAGAGTCAATTTCCAAATCAGCAATGGTGATAATGAGTTGCCAGCTTCTATTTATAGACTTTTTGGCCTCTTTTTGTCACTTTTTTGGCCCCCCTTATCAGTTTCGTTATACCAAAAACCATTTAGAGTGATCCAGGAGTTATATGGGAGGAATTTGATCAGGTATTGGGACATTTTTTTTTTTGAGTTTCGAAAAAAACAAAAAAATATATATATTGACAGTCCATAAAAAAAAAAAAATCAAAAATCAACTTGAGCATATAGGTTAGGATATCACCCCAAATTTTGCATCTCGTTGCATTTTTCTTATGCTATAGGATCAATCCCATCCGGTTGTGACACAGAACTGTCATATCTGCTCTAGAAGTGTCGCAACTTGATGGTAGAGCTTACCAAAACATGGATGCCCTAGGTAGGTCATGGTTGCATTATGGTGTCCATGCCGTTTCTAACAACACTGTAGGCTCGGGAGTCCGTATAGTATTTCCTGAATACGAGTTTGAGCCTCATTTGCATGGGTCTTTTTCACTCTTTTTCTTACCCTCCAGACTCCCAAAACATAATGGGTCTCCTTTTAAGCCCTTTTCAGACCCTCTAAAAATGAAAAGATTGTCTAGTGATCTTGTGACCTTTCACGCTCATTAAACTGAAATTTGAAGTCACGTCTATTCGGTGGTAGTTTACCTCTTTTTCGGTCTGGACGGTCAACTGTACAAACAAAGGTATACTCTATCGAATTCTTATTCTTTAGAAGAGTACTCTCAGGTATAATTTTATTCCTTTTTCGGGCCTGAGGGACTAAATTTACAAAAAAGAAACCCCCACGGAGTCCATAGTTAAACTCTTTTCAGACTCCCTAAAATTGAAAAGATCGTCGACTGACCTTATTCTTTCACACTCGTTAAAATGGTTCAGAAGAACATTCCTGACGGAGTCCATAGTTAAGCTTTTTTCATACTCCTTAAAAGTGAAAAAATAGCCGAGTGATCTTGTCCTTTTCACACTCGTTAAAATGGTTTTGAATTGACGTCTAATCGGTGCTAGTTTATCCTTTTTTCGAACCGACTAGACTATTGTCGAAAAAGGTACCCCACTAGAGTCTCCTTTCATGCTTTTTCAGACTCTCTAAATATGAAAAACCACCGAGCTTACCTTCTTTGGGCTCGTCAAACTTACATCGAAGGATGTTACCATTGTGTGTTCTATTAACCGCATTTGCATACCTTATCCATCAGCCTTGTGACAGTTTGCTTCTGTGTCTTAACACCTTTGGCCACCGGAGGATTTTTCTAGAGTATTATTTCACCAGAACATCAGTCTTATCCTTGTGCCTTGAGCTTGTATGTTTGTCGTACTCGTTCCTCCATTGTAACGTAATATTCCTTTATTCTTTTTCAAAAATGATCAAAAAGAACAAAAAAATCAAATATACCCCAAAAAGAGGATGGGAAAGGTATTTTCTTTATTGGCAGCATCATGAGTCGCCCTTGGATAAAGCACATTTGTCTATTTGATCATCAGACTATGGGATGTAGTACAACCTTAGGAAGATTTTTTCGCTATATAGAGTTTTGTCCTCCATCGTTTGGTTACTCTTCCAAACATATGGAGAGTTTGTGTTGCCTCCTACTTCATAGACTTATGATTAACATATATGTTGCCTGAGTCTTATCACTTGTCATGCTATTTTCCAAGGGAAGTTTGTCACTAAGCCTGAGTCAGCCCCTCTGCAATATGTCTCTTGTCCGCATACCCGGCCATCCTGAACGTCCAATCAAGTCCTTGTTCGAAATCACTGAAGCCTTCAGTCCGATCATCAAGATTATCAAGTCCGTAACTGATGAGCCGTCGAAGACCTCGGGGTAGTGCAGTCGTACACTCATATTACACTCCTACCTGATTTTTAGAAGATTTTGAAGTTTTTTCTCACGCTCTGAAGTACAACCATCGGGCCGAATCAGCTTCGGGAAGTTGGATACTCTATATGTCTATCTTTCTGATTTTGAGATGTAGCTCTGTTGTGTATTATTCACGGCTACTCTTTATAGTTATTTGACATGGATCTACAGTGTATTTGATTGGTAGCCATGTTTCTATTTTATCCCGAGCATGGGTATGCCTGCCTCGGTGAGGCATTTTTTATTTTGCAGACGGCACCTCCTGGTTCTTGATCCTTGGGCTCACTCATTCAGCACATCAGTAAATATTGGTAAAAGATTGGTAATGTATTTCGGCCATCAGATGATTTTCTGACCTCACACATTATGGTCTATCTGTTATAACCCTAAATTGCACCACACATGCTTACCTGGCATCAGGCCAACTCATATCCCTTCATTGCCAAAACATCTGCTGAACAACCTCCTTGAACATCCTCTTGGGTCAAGTCCCACGCACCCTAACCCATTACTGCACGCGTGTGCACATTGGCAGGCCCACTACAGCCCATGTGTACCTAACAAAACACAAAAATAGGAAAGTTGTCGATGGGACAAAAAGCTATGGGTCAGTTAACTGAAACTCCCAGCCATGCATGGCCGAGAGTTCATCCAAAACCCTAGCTCCTTCTAGCCTATAAAAGAAGGGGTAGGGGTACCATTTGGAGGAAGAAAAATTATAGCGAAGAAACTCTGCCCATTTGTCGAATCCATTGTCCCAACCCTTTAGCCTTTCCTCAAGCCTGAGGAGAATTAACGCAAAGCAGTTGGAGGACAAAAGAAGAGGAGGAGCCCAGGATCAGGATCAAGGAGCGGTGGTCGGTCTCAACTTTGATTGTAAGTTGATTCATTTTGAAAATAATAAAATAATAATTTTCCCATCCCAATGCATGAGTTATCTATGATTTGTGTAATTTATGCTTAATTTCTAACCCTCAAGTAGAAAAGTAGCATGCATGCGTGGTTGTTTGTCTTGATTGCAGGTTAACTTTGGAAGGAGCAGCGCAAGCCAGCGTCAAAAGCTCAACGGAGGATCTACACCAAACATCAGTAAAAAGGTTAGTAGTTACTTTCCATGCATGTATCGTGAAAGAGGGGCTTAAGTTTTGGGTGGTAGGTTAAAAATTCATTTCTTTACAGTCAAAATCTGCATGCAGGTCTGACCCTAGTTTGCTAATCTGTAGGGTATTTTTCACAACAACAATGTGTAGACAATGAGTTTAGAGCAAGGGATGACAATGAAAGAGAGAGTGGTTGTCACAAACATTCTAATGTTGGTGCAGAGGGTGAAGGTGGATTTAGGAGGCCGTGTTATCAGGAAACAAAAGATTACATGCCTACGTCCACCTATCCTTCGGATGTTGGTGATGAACTTCCCTGGGAAGGCATTACTAAAACCATGACGCTTGAGCGATGCTCAGGTGTTAAAATGAGGTTGGAAAATGATTTGATGGTCTTGGAACTCCCCTAGGAGAGTAAACAAAGCTTGCAAATTGTTTTGCATTCATTGAAAAACTTTATGTACGCATATCAGAAGATGGGGCCAACCACTGACATCTTTGTCGATCTAATGAGACAGCGATATTTAGAGGTGATGGGATCTGATAAATGGTAGGTAGTACAAAATAGAGTTTCAAAAGAAGACGCCATTTCGATGTTCAATTTCAAAGATGGGCCAAAGCATAAGATGTTGAAGTTGTAATATTTTAAGCACCCTGACATTGTAGGACATCTGTATAACTGATTTTTGGTGGCATATGGGAAATTGTTGTGGAACGATGAGGTTCCACACTATTTTGCAAGACACTTTTATGCATATTTTTTCTTACACATGCACTCTGATTATACTAGTCTACCATCCAAATATTATGGGACTGGTAAAGGATGGACATATGATCACAAAGGGGCATATTGAAATGCGATATTGTTGAGGCCTCCACAACCTTTAGTACCTCGTCCAAGAGGAGAATTTGCTTCACATTCAGAGTTGCAAGCTACATCAGAGATTGGCAAAGAGGCTAGGAATGAAATCGGGGAAAATTTGGAAGTGATTTGTTATGGTGTTGATGGTTGCATGAACCGTCAGCAAGCGAAAGCCAATTCCCGGGCCATATTTGTTTATAAAACAAATGCAGAGTTAGATACCATATCAGCAGAAGATGTTTTGGAGTATGCTGACATCTTCTAAAGAAGGTCATTTAGAATGATGACCCGAACAACAGATTGGTATGTGTTCTAGTTAGTAAATTTTTGATGCATTTTATGATAGTTTTCTTCTAATTCTAGATTTAGATATCATTGTATCTATATAAATAATCGAGTTGCTATTGTCATTAATTGCAGTTTGGAGATATGTTAAATGAATCTCCAATAAATAAGGGACTTGATTCCACAAGTTTAAATTTGGATGGGTTGAATCAAGTATGTGTTTTCTAATATCCATATGAGCACTTTAGTTGTTAAATCTCCAATATTTTGAATAAGATATCAACAACTTTTATAATTTTGTATAAATGTGAACACATTGAATCCTAGATTTAGTTCTTGGTTGTGTTGTTCACAGATCCATATTCCATCTCCTACTACTTGGGCAGGCTTGTCGCAATTCTCATTGGGAGAGTTCAAATAGGGTGGGAGTTCACAGGTATCATTTAATGTCTTAAAATCATTTAAATTTAATGTCTTGTAATCATTTAAATTTAATTTTTCAAATTTTCGAATTTGAAATGTGTTATATAGGCTAATTTGGAGAAGAGAGTAATTGAGAGTGTGCTTGGGATGGAGATTGGGATTGAGGGGGAAGTGAAGGAAGCACCCAGATTTGGGAAGGATGTGTCCATTCAGGATGATTCATAAATGTATGTTTTTTACTTTTATCAAATTTTTGTTTTCTCAAATTTTTAGTTTAGTCTTTCCTATTCAACGCTTTGATCAATTATTTTAAAATATATAGAACCCCTAGATAATATTATCGTTGTCTTAAATGGTGTCCATTCAAACTTATTTAAGGTTAGATCATGATGAAGACCTAATTTTGAACTTGAACATTTGATTATTTGAGAACAGACTTTATCCCACATCAGAAAATAGAAAGTTTCTAAATTTTCTTCGATTGTATTCCTTTCTTTCTTGACCAAGAATGGCATAGTATGGACATTTGTGTTTTCTACATACAACGAAGTGAATTCCTTCTTGCCAGGGTAGGGTATTGTCAAACTCTTAACTAAATTGGTTACTAATCACAAAAACCAACATTCAAGTAGATTTACAAATAAGCTCACACATATTGTATATGTGAGCTAGCTCACACATATTTTATATGTGCGCTAAATCACACATATTTTATATGTGAGCTAAATCACACATAATTTTAAAGAGCATTTGATTATATGTAATAATTCACATCCCATTTAAATGGTTTTTGAATAATGACTTAATATACATGTGCAGAATTGTGTTTTCTTCATGTACATGCAAGATTATATGAGAACATTTATTCCACCACAGAAAGAGGAGATAAGTATTTTCTGGAAGAATGGTTTTTAAAATGAAGATTTATGAACCTTTTTAGATATAAGTAGTTTTTTGGAAGAGTGACTTAATATGGAGATTTATGAGTCATTTAATTTGAAAGGGCATCATGGAATTTGATTATATGACCACTGCAGAAGAGGAGAGAAGTATTTTACTACTGAGGAGACTAGTATTTTATTGTTGTGTAAATATGATCAAATAACATCACCTAGGATGAGAAATTCAGATGAAGAATTTGGGACTTTATCCACAAGGAGAATTTCACCTGAAGGATTTGGGACTTTCTCCATAAGGAGATAAGTATTTCATTGGAAGAATGACTTAATATGGAGATTTGTGAACTTTCTTCATACACGGTTCTATATTTATTCACATATTATTATATAACTCTAACTCACAATTTTTTTTACCAAGAACACAATTTTTCTCTTTAAATTTTTTAATATTTTAGATCAGATTTACAAATTGTTTGAATCATGTATGATTAATGTGGAGAGTAATTATCTTAAATCTGTTTAACTGTGGTTGGGTATGCTATTATTTCTTATTGTTTATTTAATATTTAGTTACAGTATATATGTTAATATGTGTTATTTGTTTTTCTTATTATTGTTTTTTATTGTTATAGATGTCTAAATTATATTTGGTGGAAAATATGTTTACAATATATTTTGTGGGAAAGAATATGTTGGACGATGAGACTTAACTCTTTTGGTATATATGTCAATTTTGTTTTAATCACAATTTTTGAATTCTGTTTTATTTCGCATGTTTGAATTGTAAATTTTTTATTTTTGAATTATGTGTTTTTTGCAAGTTTGAATTGCAAGTATAAAGTGATGGCTTCGAGTCCAGAATTTTGGAGTTAAATGTCTTAGTTTTTGTTATTATCCTATAATGGATGTGGAACCTATGTATTTTACAGTGTAACTATTCAGACTTTGATTATATATATATATATATATATATATATATATATATATATATATATATATATATATATATATATATATATATATATATATTTCATAAATTTGGAATTCAACAATTTATTGTCTCATATTTGATTTCTCAAAGTTGATGGAAACAAAGTGGCAAAGTTGTTAGTAATAAACTAATGTTTTGTATATTCTCTTTTTTACAATGCATTAAATTAAGCATCAAACTCTTAAATACTTTTCTGCTATGTATTAATTTAAATGTTTCATTTTATGTTCACTTTGGACTATTAAAAATATGATTCTACTCTTAAATACTTTTCTTCTATGTATTAATTGAAATGTTTTATTTTATGTTCACTGTGGACTATTGAAAATATGATTCTATTGACATATCATCAAATAATTGGCAGAATAATTTTATATTAAAAGATTTATTTTTTTTCTAGTTACAAATGACCCTGTTGGTTACATAGATGCACTTAACTAATAAAAAAAACTAAAGGAAATATAGGCATATGAGATCTACTAAATAAATGAAAAGAAAAAATTAGAGTGTGAAATAATACAAGAATGTGTTATCTATCTATTTAAGAATATGCAAAGCCAATAATACAAGAATGTGTTGTTACTTATATATTTAAGAATATGCAAACCCAATAGATGGACAAGAAAAAAGTGAATTGTCAAACATACAAGTTTGTATCATTTCATATCTATTTAAGAATATATGATAGTAGACAACACTTTAAACCATGAAAAACCTATTTGAGAATATATGGTAGTAGAAAACACTTTAAACCATGCAAAACCTATACTGGTATGAACTGCATTAAAATGGAAGAAATTTTCATGATCTACCATTTTCTTTTCAGAAAACTTGTGTTTCATTTTGGAAGACGGTAACCAAAGTGGGATTCAAAGGAGGAGGTATGCATTGAAGCATTGTGTTTTAGACATTCCAAGGAACAAAACATACCCCTTGTACAACTCAGATATCATGTATGAAAGGGAATTACATTAGTAAAATGATTTGCAGGCTATGGTTTAGTACTATTCACATAAACCCACATTTTTGTAAGGGTCATTCACTTGACTTTAGGCAAGGTTGTATTAATTTCCTTAACTTTGTTAGAGAAGATCTATTAATTACAATTTATGCAATTTAATTCTAATGATTAACACTTCTAAAAAAATTTAAATAAAAATCAACTTAATTATCAAAATGGAGATTCTAAATAATTTCAAATTTTAAATGAAAAACAACTTAATTAGAATGGAGATATTGGTATATATATTATATTATTATTAAAGTGTTATTACAACAAGTGTAAGAGATGTTTAAATTGTTTTTAGTTGTTAGAATATTAATTTAAAAAATGAAAAAAAAAATACCACTTAAAGAAGTCAATGCTCTCAAATCTATGATAGAAGAGATGTTCAACTCTTTTTTGGTTTGTGTGATAATGATAAAATAAAATGCTCAAATCAATGTGACAATAAAATAAAACCTTAAAATAGATGAGATGATCAACTCTTCTTTAATTTTATCATAGTCATTAAAAAAATGCTCAAAGCTAGAAGAGATATTCACCTCAAAGTTCATATACCCCTAATAAAATAAAATCTCAAAATGAAAGAGATGTTTGTAACTCTTCTTTAATTTTGAGAACAATAATTAAAAAAAAAAATATTCAAAATAAAAGAGATGTTCAATTCAACTTTAATTTATATAATGCTCGTAAAATAAAATAAAAATAAGAATGAGTTAATATTTAATACAATATATTATTACAATAGAAAATATAAAATATCAATACATGTCCAGCAATGAAAATAGTCAAAAAAAGTTCAACAAGTCATCAAATTTAATACAAGTCCAATAATGAAAATAGTCAAAAACAAGTCATCAAATTTAATATAAGCGATCTTCATTAAAATTTATATTGATATTAAAATTTATCATAATTTAAAGTTTTTCTAAGCCATCCATAGTCCCTTATAATCGCATGGAAATGGGTCCTAGTTTTGATATGAAGTTATCCTTTTCATATGAAAAAACATTGAACAATAAAATTGCAAATAATGAATGCATTTATTCTATATGTAGTAAATTGGTTACATGCATTAAAGGATTTGTGTATATGATTTGGATAATTTGTAGGATTAAAGTATAATCATCCAAAGTATAGGTCAATTTAGGTTCCCTAGATACAATCTATAGGTTCTTCCCAGAAATTGTAAATAAGATTTGATAAACTTTATAATTCATGGGAAATACAACTTTTCTTAATTGAATGGACCATGAAAGTAAACTAAACTGCAAATGATTATAGAATCCTAGATATTCATAAAGACATGTACTTTCAATGCAAAATAAAAAATTCTGGAATGTACATGTGCCACTTGTTTAAAAACATCGTAATGGTATTCCATCTTCAATTATTTGTTCATGATCGAATTTGGAAATTTTTCATTTTCTAACATATTTTTTTATTGAACTTCTATTAACTTTATGCACAGTGCACATACCAAATGACTATATTGACAACTTGTGACATTTGACTGGTAGTCTTGAAAGTGAACATGAGTATCGGTTTGATGGGTTTCTTGAAAAAAATATCCTTTCAATACAATGGATCCTCTTTCATATATAAAATTGTTATCATCAAAATCTTTTAATAGCCTCATCTTTTGTTATGTGCATCGCATCAAATAATATTTCATGTTTTCAGTGTTGTCTATAGGTACAACCATGGAAAATACATCTCCTACAAATAATTGGATATATTGGACAATAAATAGTTCATGTTAGATTATCACACAAGTACATCTACAAGTTATTTGAAAAAATTTAAACATAAAAATTACCTTATCTAACAAGATCAGAAACGCTATTTCCATCAACTGACACTATAGTTTCACTTGATTCCATCTCCTCTAGGCTTGAAAGTGTCATTTTCCCTTTAACATTAAGTTTAGTATGTCTCCAAGCTTTAACATATTCTGCATTTTCGTTTTCGCAAATACCTATGGATTATGTGTCCTCTATGCAAACTGAGCAAAAACAAGACTCATTTCTTCTATCAAATGCAAACACATTTTGATAACGTTTTGTTTTAACTGAATGTATTTTTTGTGTCTCGGGTATTGTACTGGCATCATATGTGATTGATCTATTTACATCCTGGATTCCAACATACCAAAAAAAATTTCACAAGACAATAACTTGTTAACTTGAAATCTCTCAAGAAAATGATTGAAGATTGAATATAAATTTGAACACATTCAAATAAAAATATATTGTGTACATGTGTAACATTTATATATAGACACACCTGCGCACATCCCTTGACGGATTATATTCATGGCTTAGCGCCATTTTGCACCATTCAAAAACTTGTTCAGTGGATTCAAATCGATCGACATGAGGGTTCATTTGATACCTTTGAAGTGCTCATTTTACACATGCCCCTGCACTTTCGTTCTCTCCTTTTCCATGACCAGTCTCAAAAAAATTCCAACAATGTGTAATGTTTGATTTTTTATGAAGAACACATAAAGAATAGAATGATCGTGAAGATTTGAACTGACCCGCACACCCATCTGACTATATCTAATTTCTATCGAATCCGATATTGCGTTCTTTCAATGAATCATAAAATTTATCAAAACAATGTTGTACATAATGTGTGTTGTGTGCTTGATCACCACTTATATAAAAGTGATATTCTTTAATAACATGTCGATTGTCGTTGGTGCTTTCTATGTTATCAAGACTCTGTTGAGCATGTCTATATAGAACGTGGACAAATATCGTGACTTGATCAGAATGATAATATTCACTCTGTATTTTTTTTGTGCAGCGAATGTGTAATTCTCTGCAAAATCAACTATAGACAAAATTGTCCCTGGTGGAAACACTTCATGGGATTGTTTGAATTGTAGTTCTTTCCATCGAGCTCTATGTGAATGCTTGGTGTATTTATAAATTTCTTCCTCAAACTTCTTCAAAAAATCTATCACACAGATTTTATCTACCTTCAAATCAATGCTTTTGGAAATAGCATTTGAAGAATGTGGAGCCATGTTCTTCATATATTCATATCTCTTCCAATTGACTGTTATATTAGAAAATGATTGATCATTCATATCAATATGATACTTTGAATGAAACAAACTTAGCTTTCCACAACGATCACATTTCTTTCCACCAACACATTTGTTTTTGTAAAATAAATCATCATCTTCTCTTTAACATAGAATTTCAGATATAAAAGCACGAAATGTGGAAGGAGGAGATGAACTTGGCCATAAAGTTTTACCAAAATCCAAAAAAGTGTAGTAATACAACTCTAATTCCACATGATAACGACAACAACAAGTGTCACAAACAGTGATGGGTCTAACAAACCATGGTTTTTGTTGCACAAATGTATTAATGTAAATTTTAATTTCTTTGTTCTCTTCTTTGAACTTATTGAACGATTCTATTTGTGACATTTGCAATATATGTTTTGGATGTTCTTCATATTGTTTTTATGTTATTCTATGTCACAACACATCCCTTGTATGTGGTGAAACACGAGATTCTTCCAAACAACAATTACGGGTCAATTCTTTAACATTTTATGCAAGTCCATCTTTGTAGGGTTGTCTAGAAATCGTTGTCCAACAAGCCAGTTCATCATTTGCATCTATTTGCAATCGAAATTTTCTATGTTTGTGCAATGTTTTTATTGACGTTCCCATTGTTTTTTCCATGTGTCGTGTCAAACGATCTTTTATATTGCTAGATGAAACAACTGTTGTTTGTATCACTCTACGTGCAACACTGACATCCTTTTTTCGAGATTTTCTAAAATCTTTTAATACACTAGTTATATTGTCGAAGACATTTTGTTTCACAGTTGTATCCTTTGTCGACTTTTGAATACCCAACAATGATGTAGCTTCTTTTAACTTTCTTGACTTTATTAGATAGAGTAAAAGTTGAGCTTGTACTGTTACTGATTCATCTTTGAAAAAAGTATTATACATATTCTTAGTTCGATATCCTATATAATGCTTAGCTTTTTTCTTCCCAAAATTGTCAGTATCAACATTTTCTAATATTTCATCATCAATGTTG
>JASDQU010100720.1:150585-161790 GCA_032191745.1 Picea mariana | reverse complement strand
CTCGAGAGTTGGAGTTGGATATTTGACCAATATTTTTAGAGGTTTGATTTCTCAAATAGAATTAAATTAGACTTTATATTTCACATGATATGAGGGGTTGGAAATCAAACTTTGGACAAGTCATAGTGGCCATGTCCCCGCTTAAAAGTTTTTGGTGTATAGATTTTAATTCATGCGTAAGTTTGAATTACAACATTGCATGCCAACATCTTGAAGATGCTTATACCAATACCAAAATTGCATTAGCCTATATTCCTAAAACATGTGTTGTTGGTGAAATGTTGGGGTGTTCCTTATCAAAATTACTTAAAATATATCCATTTTCACCTAAAATCTAATAAAAATGGTCAAAACTCCATCTCAAAGTTGACTAATCTGCTTCACATGGTATACAAGTATATGCCATTGTCATTGAAGTGGTTAAGCTCTAAATTTACATTCACTATGTGCATATCCAACTCCACTCGCCTCATGGTACCCGAGATTAAATCAGTGGTCTAGATTATTGTTAAAGAGATCACAACCAATGGAAGAGTTAGAAGGCAACAATGGAACTTCGTTCATGGATGGTCTACCAAGAAGTGTAGATATGGGTTATGATTGTATGCATATAAATATATGCGAGTTATAGCGAGTCATAGAGGTAGTCTGACTAGGGTATATATAGAGGAGGAAACTCCTAAAATATACTAGGAGATAACAGACACATAGATGGAAAAAAGACGTTGGGTGAGAAAGGAGACATCAAACCAAAATGAATAGTCAAAGATAGCAAAGATTGCACAGTGGAATGTTGATAACTGTAATTCTGTTACAAATTTGGTTACAAGATCGTTTAAAAACAAATATGTAGCAGCATTGCACTTCACATCCAATATATGACATCACATGTATTTATTCCACTCACATGAATTTAATGACCTCAACGAATAGATGCTATAGTTATTTAAGATTAAAACTCCAAACTTAGGTTATCTAAGTTTGGAAAAAAATTACTGTGTGTGAGTGTTTTGTGATTAAAACTCAAAACTTAGGTATAACCTAAGATTGAAAATTTTGCATTTGGTTAGAGCTCGAGCATAAGACATTGAATTGGTCAATGAATCAGATGTGTGATAAAATTAATTTAAATATTATGAAAAAATAATTATTTTGTTAAGCATATGTACAACATTGGACATCAAGACTCTCTTGATTCCCCCGAGGTGAGGCCCCATAATCAGGGATGATGATTTACCCACTTACCATCCATGAATCATGGGGAAGTATTTGAAGGTTTTTTCGCAACTACATTTCCTCCGAAAAAAAAAACAACAAAACATTGGACAACCTAATAACACACTCCTCTTGCTTTATAGTTTCCCATTTATGAACCAATAAAATAAAATAAAAAGACAAACCAAAAAGAAAAAAAAAATGATTTTTTTAAGTCTGGTTAGGGAAAATGTGCATGGTTTAAGTTATATAATGGATGAAACCTATAACAAAATTCTAATATACAAATGTGACTTGGAAATCAAGGATAGGAAACATTACCTTGTAATCATGGTGGGATAATCATGATGAGGAATCATGGAAAGGTCATGATGGGATAATCATGATAGATAATAATGAATCGATCATAATCATGATGAAGTGGTTAGGGTGAAATAATCAAGCAATAGTCACGGTGGGATAATCATAATGGAATAATTATGGATGAATCGTGATGGAATAATCAAGGTGAAGTAGCACAAATTCCTTGTTTAACCAGAAAATAAATTACCAAGACCAAACAAAGGATAACTTAACACACTTGAGGTATCCTGATAATAGGTAACCCTCTGACAAAGTGTAATGAACAATGAAAATATTCTCAGATAGAGAACAATGTGTGAATCATCATAAGACCTAAACAATGATAATGTTCTATCAGGAAGCATGTACCTTATGTTGGCTAAGTTGAATTAAATGATTCAGGTTGATGACATGGGTCATTAGAAGAAGTTTTTGAAAGTTATGGTGACATTAGATTTGAATTATTATAAAACCAAAGAGGGCCTACAAAGGGTAACTGAAGTAGGCAAGTTAGAAATTGTGAAATTTCATGAGCAAAAGAAAACACCTTAGCATAAGGGCAGTATGCATCTAACCAATAAGAGATTGAAGATAGTCGAGCATGGTGCTCAATTTAAATGACAACAATATGAAATTGTTGGTTTAGAACTCATGGGACCCCTTTGAATGCATGCTTGTTGGATAGCATTGAATTGCTTGAGGAATTGGAAAATATGTAATGATAAAGATGGGGGTGTCCCTCTCTTGATTAAGAGGTGTGGAATTACTACAAGCAAGTGGAAATCTCTTTCCTTAATGAATTTTATAAGTGGGTTGAGATAGTCAAGATAATGGTAGTGGGAAGGAAAAGTTGCAAGGTTGAAACTGATAAGACACTTCAAAGTGACAAGTAGTTTGGCATTGGACTTATACTTTAATGAGAGGTTCAATAGTCATGCAAATTATCATGCTTAACCTTGAGTGGATAGGAATTGATTGCTATGAGTTCATGCAAGGGCCTAAGTTGTTGATTGTTTGTAATAAATTAGAATGATAACAACCATGCAAAATCAATTAGGCATGAATAGATATGAGTTGGAAGTATCTTGATATGAATACTTGCTAGCAAGAAAAGTGATGTCAATTCTAGGTTATTTAATAAAACTAGGGAATTCCAATGGTGAAATTATATTTGTTGTGAGGTATAAGTCATTAGGGATAAATCATCCATGCGTGGTAGAAAAATTAAATAATGACGACCATGTGTTGAACTCTTTACATGCTCTTGGGTACAACGATCCTTGGAACAAGTTAAGCTAGAGATGCAATATGACCTTATGAAGGGATCAAAAGATTAAAAAACACTACAAGACAAAGCAATAAGATGATGAGTTAACAATGGATGTGTATATTAATATGATGGACATGGAAATTTGAATTTGATTTTGATAATATAAGCCATATCGATCATCTAAGGTTGATTTCATTGTTATAATAAAAGTACATGCTTAAATAGATGTGCCCTAGATAATGCTTACTCAAAGTTTAACATTGTACTCAGAATGAGGAAAAATATATAAAGGTTCTAACGTATGATTGATGTGTTGATTGTATATACATATACAATATCATTATGCTTTTATTATAAGATGAGGAATTATAGGCATAAGACTACTGATAGCTGGACATTATCATTTGGCATTGTAACCAACCTAAAATATAGATCACATGATTTAAGATCTAGTAACTAAAAGGGACTTCTTAGTTATCAAGGTAATAATGTGATTCTGAGCCTCAAGATTTGTGTGAATAGAAATGAATACAAACTTAATAAGTCCTCATAGTGGAGTTTGTAACATATGTCTGAGATCACAAGGTGGGTTAAACAACTAATGATATAAGAAGGTAATGAATAACATGCAACAGTTAGCACACAATTCTTCATTATTCATGATAGTGTTTAGGATATGATGGCATGCAATTACTTGTTATTCATGAAGGTATTTCATGATGTCCTTTTCTATAGTCAGCTTGGATCGAAAAACTTAGCAAGAACATATCCATATACAATATGGATATTTTCACGTGTTTATATGACATTAGAGGTGATATTTGGGTACTCATTGCTTAAATGTTCATGCAATACTAGTGATTCTAATTTTGTATATTCTAGATGTTGAGTTGATTAATCATGATAGGAGTGTCCATGATGTTTTCTTCTACCATATATGCTATATGTTAAGTGTTGAGTTAATCTTGACTCGGTCATAGAGTAGTTAGGATAACCTTGATACAATTAATAATAGGTTTAATGTTCATGGTTTATGGGCCCATAGTATTTTCCAATGGTATTGCATATGATAAAGCCTATTTAATGGATTGGAATACTCCATTGTAAGATGCCTCATGTTGGCCTGGAGAGGCCAGGGTGGTCAATGTAGTCTTGAGTGCATGATGTAGAATGATGTAAGCCAAGAAATAATGAGCTTGTTGATCATTGCTCATGTTAAGAGCATAGCTCTGAAAGTGTATTGTAATTGTTGTTGGTTGTTGAGGAATACATTGAGCTTTCTTTGGAGTGTGGGGTTTTTCTACCACAAGGGTTTTCCCAAATAAATATTTTTGTCTAATGGTTTGTTTCTTATTTTATTTATTGCAACTAATATGTTCTAAGTTTTTGCACATTGTTCTCTCATGGATTAGTAGAAAGCATATTCTGCACCTTTGCTTCCTTTCATTAATATAAGTATTATGATAGGAGTATTCATGTTGTTATGCAATGTTATGCTTCTTAGGAAGACATGGGTATTTAGCATGCAATTCCATTCTACTTATGTTGTTATGACATCATGTGATAGTGGCATGCAATTCTTGCTATGCATAATGGTATTTCATGATGTGTTGTTTCTTAGTCTTTGCTATCTCACGATGATATCATGACATGATGTTGTTAAGATATCATTTCATGCATTTCTTTCTATACATAATGATATTTCATGATGTGATGTTTCTAATGATGACATGTAGTAGTGTATTTCATGTTGATGGTAAAATTTCATGATGTGATGTTCTTATAAGGGCACATAGTATTTAGCATGTGGTTCTTCGTTGTTATTGATGATATGGTGATTAAAAAATAATTTTTATGATATGAGTGGGAGCTTGGTAGGAAATCCACCCACGGGCCTAAATGGTTGATTCATTTAGTGATCATGTGAGATCCATGCCAATTAAGGATAAATCTCTGCAAGAAACACCATATGGGTTGGGGACAATCTCAATCAATAAGCCTATGGAAATGGTTATTTTATCTCCCAAGACATTGCAAATTTGGGAAAATGGTTGGATTTATACTTGCAAGTGGAGTTGTGATGTTAGAATTTCGATTCCTAGGGATGATTACTTGGTTAGCGTTGTGGAGGGAGTTTAATCTATCTTTTTTATATGCCTGGGGTATTGAAATTAGTGTAATGAGATAGATGCCTAGTACCATCTAGATGAGGTCTTGAGGTTATAGAGCATAGATCGAGGGGGATAGAGTGTTTGATACCAAAACTCTAAAAAGATGGTACGGGTTATACTCACCAATGGATTTGTGATGTTGGTTTTGATGCCTGTAGTTGATTGCTTTATTTGAGTCATGGAGAAATTTTTTGGCTAGCCTTTTGATATGCCTAAGATATGAAGGTCAACATACCAAAGAGGAGGGCAATAGTACCATCTAGATGAGGCCTAGGGATAGAAATCCCAATGAGGTTAGGAGGCCAAAGAGCTTGCATTAGGGGAATTTTGAGGTAAGAAAAGGACTCAAAACAAAACAAATGTTCTATCAAAATCAACTTTAAAAAAACCAATATAATTCAAGATGATGGTGTCAACCATAAGGGTAAATATTTTTGGAGGGAAAGGAAGAAAACTACTATTTAGTCATATTTTTTTACTTATCTCGTTATAGGTTTACTCAAATTTAAAGTGCAGGCACTCAATGGATGCATAATTAAATTCAAAATCCAATGACTGCCTATGCTTAAAATTTGAGTAATCCTATTAGGAGTTAAGTAAAAAATACTATTAAAAAGGTAGTTTTCTTTATTTCCCTTCGAAAATTCATAACTATTACTTTATTATTTTCCTTAGGAGGCCCATTTTAAACCTCAAATTTCCCCTAATGGATACATCAAAGTCAAGAAGGTCATTGGAGTTAGAATCACACTCCCCCAGAGCTTTGATGATAGACCTTCAATGTATGTTGTAGATGCATTGATATAAGGGGACATGTTTTATTGTAGTAGAGGGACCCATGCCATGACAAACAAGAGAATTCATGAGGGGGATAGGGGGAAAAACCTAGTGGTTGTTAATGGTATGATTTGGAAGAGTGTGTAAGATAAGGAAATGAAGCAAATTGATTTGAAATATAAGGGAATGGAGTGCTTGACTTGATTTGATGCATGATTGTTTCTTCTTATTGCATATTAGGAATTTAGAAAGTCTAATAAAGAGCATGTAGTTATATTAGGGAACTATATTTGTTAATGGTGCAAGTGAGAGATTTATTTGTGATGGATAGGAGAGTAACTCTCTCACCCACACAATAGTACTAGATTTTTAGGTGCATATTGTGTGATGGTTGTACATATCATATAGTACCTTGCATATGAATAAGTAAAATATGATGTAACTTTGAGATGAAGTTTCCTTAAGGGGGGTTGTATGTAATTCCCCATCTCTAGTAATACATTTTACCTAGACATATTTATGTATACATATATTATAAGGTGCATACTAAAATAAATAAGATATTCTAAATTATGGAAATCAATAAAAGGGGTACTAACTAATTAATAATTACTTAATTAAACAAGGGGAGATTAGTGCATGAAATAATATTTGCATAGATGACAAGTAGATTCATCCACACAATTGGAAGAGTAATGTTTTAAGAGAATGATGGGAGATAGTAAAGGGATTTTTTTGGTAGATTGTTTGCTATTTGTTAGTTGGGGATAAGCCGTGAGATGTGAGAAAATTTTTGTAGATTAAGAGGGAGGTAGGAAGGTTGGCATACAATTTTTTATTGAGGGCTCAAGGGTTCTCACTATTAGACTAAGAGGTAGGTTGGGAGGAGATTTGTACCCCAATTCTTAGTTTCCCATTACTATGGAGTTGTTGTTGTTTGCTTGGAGCTGGTGGATGCGAACATACTACTGATCATTTGTAAGTCAAGTTCCTATTTTCCATATCTAGGTAAGTATCTTAACTTTCTTCCTATTCATGACACTTGTAATGGTTAAAATTTACCTATAAATGATGTATTATTTGCTAAGGTTTACTTTTATAAATGGTTATTACTGTGAATAATTATCCTATGTGTTGTATCGTTGGTCCTTGTTTAAGCCCTTGTAGTGAAATATTTTCAATATCCATCGCTCAAATCATTTTTACTTTGTAGGCCTTACACTTTCCTACTGTCATAATTTGTGCTATGGTCGTGGGTCAAGTCACTCTTGTGCCTCCATCTACATGTGGTTGTTGTGGTAGAGTTGGGATGCATATTCTTCTACTGTGAGAGTTATCCATGCTCTTTTTTAGTGGCCTTCAAAATATTCTAATGCCCCTTGGTTTGATCCCTTTTCTATGGGTTCCTGCCACTTGGGAAAACCTTTGTAATAGAGCCACCCAACGGGGTCATTATTTTGGTGGAACAATCCCCTTTCCTTAGGGCCTATGTATGTGACCTTCCACATGGATATGAAATATCACAATTCATGAAATTTTGAAGGTAATAGATTTATTTGAACCATTACTTGGGAAATCCCTCCACCAGCCATAAACCACTAGGTGGCCTCCATGTAAGAAAACACCAACATTGTTTGACACCTTGCTACACACCTACTACGATGTGGGTCTGTGTCCACCTAGCACATTAGAAACAATTCAGACTCATACCTACAATGTGTCATCCAACTATAATTCCATGTCATCACCTCTACCACATTAGCAACCTAGTCATCATGCCACATGACATACTCTTTGAATACTACATATCACCTTTGATTGGGCCCCCTCTGTTGGCATTGTGGGTTTTGATGTTGATTTAAAGAAGAGAATAAATTTTTCATTCTTATTCAAGGCATGTTTTCTTATTTTGGATTAATTTTTCATTTTGTATGTATTGCAGTGGTTAGTCTTGAGAAAAATTTACTATCTTCAACTATTTTTCTTAGAAACCCCCCTCTAACTCTTATTTTTGCAAGTTCTAGAGGGAATATTTTGTTCATACGAGCACCTACTTTTAGTATTATTTATTCAAGTTGTTTATTCTTTCAATTAATGTGCATTGACATTGTCAGATTTTAGATCAAGGTCACCTATAATTAATTTACATATATTATACTTTGGCCCCATTAATGTGTTTTGGCCTCTTAGATTTATTGTATATTCTTCTAGTTCAACCATATGGATTCTTGTATTGATGTTCATGTTGTTATATAGGAAAATAAAAACTAGAAGAAAGTAATGACATGTTTTATAATAGTGTCCTCACTTCAATCATATATTCTATCTTTTCTAGAGTAAGTCGAGCCTTGAAGACTAAAAATTCCTTCATCCATAAACAACAATTGATAAGGGAACATTTCTCCAAACCTTGCAAAATAAAGCTTATAATTTGGAACAACCTTTTTAAAATGTGGAATCCAATCTTGTGTCTAATGATCCACAAGGAGATGTGACATCTTTTGAATAATGTAATCATCCACTTGATGAACTCTTGGAGAGCGAGCTTATTGCATTTTCTTTCGTTTCCCATTATTCTATTTATGGTTTACATTTGTTTTCTGATTTTGAGAAACATGCAACTAGAATTGGTTCTAAGTCACTTTGAAAAAATGGAATATAAAGATGAAGGTATTGGGAAGCACGATCAAGTAATTGTAAAATCCATCGATCTCATTTTTCAACCATTTCACTTGATCTTGTATTGGGGGAACAACAGGTTCATCCCATTTTTGGATCCTTTAGAGTTAGTCAATGTAATGTTGTTAATAGTCAAAGGTTGATTGGATAGTCAATTGGTTGGGCTGACCAACAGTGGTCCCAACTAGGTCAATTGATTCATAGTTCAAGGTAGAAAAACAAGAGATCTGGGTGCACCTAAGGTGATCAAAATTGACTATTTCTTCCTTACTTCATGTGGTTTATTTAAAAATTGGGTTATATATAGATAATCCTATGGATCAACCTATCATGGTAGTATATGGAATTATCCATTGTATGTGGGCATAATGGTTAATAACATGTGTTTCCTCCTTGGGGGTTAGAGGTTCAAACCTAGAGGAAGGTAGGGCATATAAACCCCCATAGAATTACCAATCAAATCATTTCATAGAGGGGATCCCTTGTCCCATCAACAAGGGGGTCTCATACGTCACTCAACATCTCACTAGGTTATGACCTTAAAATCATATTATTATTATTATTATTATTGTGTTGAGATATGCTTACTTGTACTTCAATGCTATAATTGTGTCTATCGAAACCACTTCTTCTTAGAATTCATTATTCTTCACTTATGTAATTCCTTATTTCTCCAAAATGGTATTAGACTTGGTGGTTTGAGACACAACTTGTTTTCTACAAGTTCATGCTTTGGAGGTTGTCACTTATACATGCTCTTGTAAATCCATGTATCCTTTTTGATAGATTGGCTCAAGGTTTTTTTACTTGTAGTTTGGATTAGGGTTTATTGAGTGATTATGATATCTAAGCAAGAAGCTGTGGTTTTAAATGGCCATAACTATGGCCTCTAGGCACAAGATATAGAAACATTGTTGAAGAGTAAAGTGATTTGACAATTTACAAAAACTTTTCTTCTAGACCCTAAGGGTGAACATGAGAATATTTATGATCCATGACAACCTATATCTCCAGGGAGACTTGATTTCATACAAAGGGGATTGAATGTCCCAACCAATTCTAGAAAAAGTTGAAGACTATGTTTGCTAAGATCAATAAAATTCAGGTTAGGTATATTGAGAAAGAGTTAATGTCCTTTAATTCTCTCTCCTTTGGCATGATTGATGTTAACACCTAGAAAACACACCATGTTAAGTATAAAACCCCTTATTAATCCCTAGATATTGAATTATTACTTTTCTAGTGTTATATTTGTATGTATACTAGAACCCTTCATTGTACCCTTTCATTATAATTGTACCCTTTGTCTCCTATATATATATATATATATATATATATATATATATACCAAGGATACTTAGTCTTAGGATCATCTCATCTCATCTTGTACATTGAATATATTGTAAAAGGAGGTTTCCCCCTCGGAGGGGACTGTTATACATTTATTTTTTATCATTCTCAAGGTGTTGGTTCATAACATTTGGTATAAAGTGCATCGATCCTAGGGTTTTGTTGTTCAAGTTATTCATCTTGTAACATTCACTATAACTTTTTTGGGGGACGCTTCATATATAAAAATTCAAATGTTACTTAGGAGACATATTAAAGTACATCTGGTAAAAATTTCAAGATCTTATTCATTATACTTTCGGATATATAGCCTATAGAAGATAGGTTTTTGACTCATTCTAAAATCATCTTTAAAAAGTCATATTGGAAGTTTCGATACAACTTTGTTTGAAATATTTTGGAGACTAAGGAGACATAGTGAGTTAACTCTGGTCCAAATTTCAGGTTATGGTTCATTATAATTTTAGAGATATATTCTTTGGAAGTTAGGGTTTGTGGCTAGTTCTGAAATTAGTCTCAAATGAGTCTTCTTTTTATTTTTTCTATAAAACTTTTTCGGTGAAGTTTCATACTCTAAATTTCCAGAATCCTGAGAATACATAGCGAACTACATGTGGATTTTTTTTATATATTTTGAATCATTTTTATTTGTGAGATATATGTTGTGAAAGTTGGGGTTGTTTACTAATCCTAAAATTAGTCTTAAACAAGACATGTTGGAATTTTTCTATAACGTCTTATTACTGAAGGTTCATACAGTCAAAATTTTAGGAGTTTAAGAAGTCATATAAGAGTACTAAAGGACAAAATTTCAGACTAAGAAGGGTTCAAGGTCTAGATAGATATCAGTACAAAGGTCAGCCATCCCAACATACTCCAAAATTAGGGTTTTAAAGGTACATAACTTACAATTGGGATAACCTTTTATTGGAAGATCTTTTTTTGGTGATTCAAAATTTGTGATAAAGAGAAAATAGAGGAGTATTATTATTTTTATCCCACATGTCTCCAAATAATATTTCAACACCAATTATACCTCCATAAATATCATATATGAAGAAAATAAGGAGTTACATAACAAGCTATCAAAATTGGAGGACTAACTTAATGATTTGAGTGTTAGGACAATAACAAGTGATAAGTTGGTAAACATACAAAGAAAAATTCAAGTGATGGAAAGTAAGATGGAATAAATGGAAAACAAGATAGATGAAAATATGAATGACATGAAAAGAAGATGGATGAAAATAAGGAAGAAATACAAAAATCCATGAATGAAATGCAAAAATCCATAGAAACCATTCTCTTACAAAAGATCCCTAATAGGGACATGGAGATAATAGGAAATCATAAAAATAAGGAGAACAAGGTTGTTGTGACTCAATCACACATGGGGAGTAT
>JASDQU010100720.1:109408-126266 GCA_032191745.1 Picea mariana | reverse complement strand
TATATATATGGGAGACAAAGGGTACAATTATAATGAAAGGGTACAATGAAGGGTTCTAGCCTACATACAAATATAACACTAGAAATGTCATAATTCAATATCTAGGTATTAATACGAGTTTTTATACATAACAAGGGGTTTTGTCTAGGTATTAACATGCCCCTCCCCTTCAAACAAGTGTTTTCCTCAACACTTGACTAACCACAGGTGTTTCTGCAAGAAGAGCTCATCTTCCCATGTCAACTCTTCCATTGGTAGGTCCTTCCATGTGACGAGGTAATCTGTAATTGCTCGATTTCTCAGTTGTTTAATACTTGTTTCAAGGATTATTTCTAGTTCTAGTATGATTTTCTCTTCTTTATTAATCTCTGGTAAAATAGTTTTGAATGGGATCTTGTTTCCGATGACCTTATTTATGCAAGTGACGAGTGTTCAAATTGACATCTTTGTAGCACCCGTCAAGTAATTTTTGTACACCTTTTTCCCATTTCCATTTCCATATTAGTACACTTTTCATCCACAACGATGCATTTTTGGTCAAGGTATAATCACTCACTCAACATGCCATTTCAATACTTGTTCTTATGCATTTCCAGGAGATTATTACCTTTTGTGCTAACAAGTGGTATACATGAACAAAGTTGCACATGTACCTTCCCAACACAAGAGATGCAATACATGAGTTCAAGTGTAGTTGTTGCAACTCTGGTCGTTGTTGCAACTCTCATTGTTGAAACTCTTGTTGCCACAACTCCCATTTCCATGACTCTGGTCATTGCTGCAACTCCCAGTGTCACGACTCTGGTTCTTGCTACAACTCTCTCAGTGTTGCAACGCTCATTGTGTTGTAACTTTCACTGTGTTGCGACTCCATGTTTGTTGTAACAAATCATTGGTCAACCACACAACTGTCACTAGGGATTGGTCAGTTAGCCAAAAACCACCCGGGAACACGAAAATGACAATTGGGTGCCAAATAGGAATGGAAAACTCAACCACCACTTGTCATGGATGATTTAGTCAGAACACACCCGATTTTTTCCTCTTTCGAAAAATACAATGTAACAAGATGAGATAGCCTGATTCTCATGGTTATCCATCGATTTTATTAGATCATTTAGGAAGAATTAATTTTGTATAAATATGTCCTCTCTCTCTGAGATGACGGATGGAGGAAAAGCAGTAGAAAGTTTGTAAACCAGAGTTGTGTTGATCTACATATTTCTGTTTAATAAAATTTCAGTTTTGTTCCTGTTCAACTGAGCACATTTCATTAATGTGTTAAGCATTTGAGCACCTATTGCATTATTATACCAATACCTCGTCTAAGGAGGCAGACGCCCATCCTTAGCTCAGTTCTATTTATATTTTCTATACTTTGTAGAAGTAGTCATAGCATATTTTACATCTTTTCATTTATTTCTAGCAATTCCTTCATTAACATCTTATTGTAACTCTAGTGTTTTCCATTACTGTAGCTATAGATTGTTGTAACTCAATGATAACATTGCAGGGTACTGTTTCCTAATTCATGAGTGAATGGTTGTAGCATCTTCTCCATATTTCCATTTATTTCCAACAATTCCTCTATTAAACATCTGACTGATTATCGCAGCTCAACGTTGATATTGTAGGGTATCATTTTCTAATTGATGAATGCGTAGTTGTAGCCTCTCTTCCCTATTTTCATTTATTTCCAGCAATTCCTCTATTAACTTTGCTGTAAATTTCCCTTGTTTTGATTTTGGTTGCTGCAATTTGTGATTGTTGTAACTCATGTTTCTGCAACTCCTATTGTTGTAACTTCGGATGCTGCAACTCTCGTTGTTGCAACTATCATTGTTGCAACTCTACATCACAACATCTAGCTCTCTAGTTAGCAATTGTGTGGTTTGCAAATCGAAACAATTTATTTCTTTTGTTTATAAGCATAGTGTGGTTTGATCCTGAAGCTTGAGTACATGAGCCATAACACAACTGTCACAATAATAAAGGTCATCTTAAATACTTCAACAAATCACCTTTAATTTTCCTACAAGTGTGATCTTTACTTTCTTATAAGAGTGATATTTACTTTCCTACAAGTGTGATTTACTTTCTTGCAAGTGTGATCTTTACCTTCTTGCACATATGATTTACTTTCCCGCAAGTGTGATCTTTACTTTCCTGCAAGTGTGATTTACTTTTCCCACAAGCGTGATTTAATTTCCTATCAGAGTGTTTTACTTTCTTGCAAGTGTGACATTTACTTTACCACAAAAGTGTGTTTCTATTCCTGCAAAGTGTGGATTTGATTCAGTGATTTTCTAGAACATCGCGATATCCTACCTTGTGACATTCAATTGAAAGTACTACAACTCATTAGCAATTGCAACATTAAACTTGCATATACAGTGCACGAAAGTTTGTTCAATATGTTGATTTTATAAAGCGGATTCAACCCTTGGTATGATCTGATACCATGTCAAGATTTCCCTTCAACCTAGCACTACGTAGTTATTTCCAAGCAACATATATTTTCTGAATCAAAGCACAAATAGGTTACTCAATGAAACGTACAATGGAAGCATAAACAAGGAAACCAAATAAAGCACATAAGAACACCAAGATTTAGGTAAACCCCTAGAAAAACCCCGGAGGGAAAACTAGTCCAATGATGCTTTTATTAAGGTCAAATCAAGGCTCCCGTAACAGGGATAATGGCCCACTAAGATAATTATACACTACAGAAAAACCTGGAAACTCCTGTGATTCTATATGGTCTTGTACCAACACATTTCCCAATGCACCCGCGACTTACCCTTCTTTGTCTTGTAGATGTATGAGCCTTTCCCTTCTCTGACCCACGGATATCTGCGCCTGTCTCCTTTGAGACTCACGGATGTGTACAAAAAGTCCGTACAGAAACCTTCGTATGAATCTTCTCTTCCCTTTGGTCTCTGTCCTTTGAGACCCACCTGTGGATACTTATGCTCTCTCTCCTCCTTGACCTGTATGACCTCTAGATCGTAGTCCTTCTCCACCTATCAAGATCTTGAATCACGGTCCTTTGTGATTCAACCCTCTCATCAATACTTGGATGAACTCTCTTCACCCATCTAGTGATATTTACTCAATCTAGTGTAAGAAAAAGTCCTTCTTTGCTCCTACAATCCTTACTAGAAAATATCCTTCTTTGTTATCCTCAGCCTTGGTATCTCACAAGTCTCTCACAAATGTATCTCACACAATTCTTTTAACCTCGACATCTCGTCAAAAGTGAATTCTCCTATACCCTAGCCTTGCTTTTATAATCACGAGTTAAAATCTATTTCTAATCTTCAAATTGATCTATGGTTGAGATTACTTCTCACACCCACTTAATATTTAGATTACATGATGCATGCTAAGCATGTCCTTAAATAACTCAATTCACTAATAAATAAAATTTTACTTTAACTAATTCCTTCTAACTAAATTAAACTCAACACTAGAATATTTTCGACTACTTCCACATGAAAAACACATGCCTATGTGGAAGTACCTATTCGATGCTACCAAAAAATCAACACTCCCTCTTAGTGGGGAAGGTACTTCTCCCACCTGGATTTTTCTCTATCTTCGTTGCTAGATCCGATACCATGCTTGCTCTCCAATAACCTTGATTGGATGCTCCCTCTATCACATAAGCTATCCCTACCATGATGGTCTAACCTGTCTCCGAAGACTCACTGCCTCTGAACATGCTCCTAGAAGTCTCCTACTCCTGAGCATCATGCATGGCCATATCGTACCATGAATCCTTCTTGATTGAATTGGAAGGCTACTCCTTCCCACTTAAACTTGAAAGTTGACTCCCTCTGAGTTGCTCAACCTTCGAAAAACCATCCATGAATGAATAGACCTCACAACCTGCACATTCATCGACAATTTGATCAATGAATGGGGTGGGAAAATTATCTTTTGGACATGCCTTATTCAAGTCATGGAAGTCGATGCACACGCGAATCATACCTTGTGTTTTTTTAAACAGAATGGGATTTGACACCCATTGCGTCAATTGTACGGTGTAGATGAAACCGACTTTAAGCAATTTCTCTTCTTTAGACTTTATTGCTGCCGCTTTCCGAGGATTCACTAGACGAAGCTTCTGTCGGAATGGCTAGGCATCAGGATAAGTTATTATCTCATATTCGAATATTCTTGGATCGATGTCTGGCATTTCCTCGTAAGACCAGGCAAAAACGCCGTGGAATTTCTTAAATAAGTCCGTATAAATTTGAATCTCTTCGGGGGAGTAGTTCACTTCGACGAAAACATTCTTCATGACACCAGGGGTTCTAGAGATATCTATAGGGATCATTTCAGCGATACTCACCATATTACCCTCAAAGTAAACTGTGTGTGTAGCCAGAGGATTAATAGAACAAGACCTATCTCGAGTCATAGTCAACACAAATTCACTTGCCTCTATTCTTCTTAACTCTGGGAGGAAGTATGATCTATGATGGACATCATCCCAGGGTCTTTCCAGACCAGTCAATTCCTCAAGAATTGCCTCATTTGAGGGAAAAACCAAGTCTAAAGAATCTGTAGTGGAAAGGGAACCTTGATCCCAAATAGGCTCGAGAACTGGATCTAAATCCTGTGCGAGAGTCGAATCGAGGTCGATGGAAGCTTGCTGGACAATGTTGTATGCAAATTTTATCACAGAGAAGAGCATGACCATGCCAGAATGCCCTGTACTCTCCATTGGGGGCGATGGGGAAGGAAGAGTCCACAGATCGTGAAAGTAAGTCATTCAGAACAACGACATTTGAAATATTTCAGCCCTAGGCTGGTCAGGGGCAGCCGATATAAACTTGACATCACCAGAAGGAGGCGATTAATCGAAAGTACCCATCAATTATGGACACAAAAGAACCCCTATGTTGACACTATCAGGATGAGGGTTATCAATCATCAAGACTGTGGATGCCCCCGATGAAGGGTTAGGATGTGAGAAGGACAACTAGTCAATGGTCACGATTTGACCCTCGTGTGGAAACAACAAGACCTGAAAAACTGTTGCAACCACTGCATGCATTACATAGGTCCAACTCCTTCCTAATAGAAGGTTGTAGTCGAGAGGCGCATCGACTACAACAATTTCCATGAGGTATGAATGAACAACTGTCAAAAGCAGTAAGAGAAGTAGGCGACAGAGACAAAACAGGTTGGCCAATGGCCTTCCAACATGCCAACGACATCACACAAGTCGAGGCACCCTTATCAACCACTGTACCGAAGATATTCCAAGTAAAATATTTCTTGGCGTAAGTCACTACTATCTAAAATGCAATGTGGTAAGGGAGACAAGGTTTCAAGTTGGTTGGATTGAGAACAATTTCTCCCAAGTTACAAGTCTCTACAGATCCCAAGGCAGAAAATAGATCCTTTCTCTACGAAGGGTAGCTCTGGAGGACTTCCAAAGCAGACATCGTGCAAGGAGTCTATGCCAAATATTCCACCACATAGTAGTTCTAGGAAGCCCTCGTGTTCAGATTGTGAGAATCTTTATTGAACACACCTTTCGGAATGTGTGTCATTGTTTCACCCATCGTCTTCTCGATATGGAGAGGAATTGGTGGGTTTGTGGCTTCTTTATCCTTCTAGGTAGATTTTGACGTTCCATAATATTGGGTCTTGGTCGCTATATGAGCATTACCTTTTACCATATAAACATTTGTGACCGAGGTATTACTAGAAGACACGGGGGGTCCCCGACTGCCCCCATCTGTGCTCAAAGAAGATGAGTCTTGAGCCATGTTTTGCCCATGTGGAAATGGGTTTGTCATCACAAAAGATTGTTGCTGCACCAATAGCTTCTAGGCCTCCGCAAGTTGAGGGAACAGGTGAGTCAGGTGGTCTTTTGTGAAAAGGTTACACAAATACTTCGACTTTATCTTCTCCATGTTTCCCTCGTCAACATTGTTATTATGCTTCTCATCCCTCTATCCTTCTTGTTTCACTATTTTTTCTTTCCTTCAGCCTGTTGGTTGTCCTTCGAGTTTGTCGACTGCACACTATGTATGCCCGACGTTTGTGTAGGGGGAACAACCGAACCAGAGGTCTGGATGGCCGCTGTCTATTGTATTGACAATTGTTGCAATTGATTTGACAACAGATTAATGGAATTTCCTTGTGTTGAACCAACTATACCATCGACATGTGGTCCATAATTTTGTCTGGCCTTGTCGAGGATGGACTGTGGCACATTTGGAAAAATCTCATAGAGTAAGCCAGACTGAGAGTAAATCAATTATAGTTGTTGCGCTCTCATTATCGCCTCCTCCTCTGAAAACACTCCTGAAGTTGAAACGTCCTTGGATAAAACTAGTACCAAAGACTTCGAGAGCCACTCCAACAAAAAATCCAGTGGGAACTATACCTTAATCAATCTCTTCCAACATCGCCATCATCGGATGTGATCGGAGGTATGATCGGCCTTAGTCTGCTCAAAGTTGGCCAACAATTCAGTGTCAGCATCGTATCTCACGAGTAGTTGTAAATGGTTTAGAAATACCATCGCCAAGCCGCTAAAGTAAGAATATCTTGAGCGGTCGAGCTCGATGTACCATTTCGCAGTACCCCCAATAAGAGTGTGTTGAACAGGCGCAAATATACGGAGTCATCTCGCAGCGAGTTTGACAAGCACCATAGGTTGAAATTTGTCATGTGATCACCCAGGTCTTCATCAGGCTTGCCTTCAATGTTCAGAATATCCAAGGGAAACTTAGTCGACATGGGGGGTCAACGTGGATCATGACAAATCGAGTAGTTAAGCAACCTTGACAAGTATGGAATATGTAACTTTGCTAGAAATGGTAGTTTGGGTTGGGTACTATGTACAGGAAAAAGGGGGCCTGGAGTTTGACTGGCACCAGGTTGTCAGGAAAAGTTGGGTTGCTGGCTAGGGTTTTGGTAGACACTGTGGCCTTGACCAATGTACAAAAACTACGTTTTATGGGATATCATCAGCTGACTCTCGTAATTGGATGACGCGGGTTGGGTGTGGATTACTCCCTACGTTGTGTTCCAAAGATTCTAGAAGGGGATGCCCCCAACCGATCCGATGGGCATAGGTACTGAGCCTTGCTCGGGGTTCCATTGACCATGGAAGGGGTTGCCCCCGACTGACATCCCTTGCGAGGGAACTGATCCCTGCAAAGGATTCCAAAGTCCTTGTGAGGAGAAAACTCCTGTACTTGCCCTCTATGTAGGAATAGTACCATGCACAAGATTCTTTTGTCCAAAACCAGGGTTGCCCTCGGTCAAGACGACAACCAAAGAAAAAAAATTATTACCAAATGCATTGAACAAAGAAAATGACATGGATCCCACTGACGTAGTGTAAGATGAAGGTCCTAAACTACCTTCTCCAAACAATTTGTAATTAGCACTTGGCCTGACGGGTTGTTGGAAAGCACTTCCGAGTGAGGGGGACGAAGGAGGTATATGACCCCCACTGTAAGGGATAGCATTGAAGGGGACTGAAGTTCCCTCGGTAGAAACTTACATGGGAGTGTTTGAGATCCCTACCCCCAGACCCATTGTTTGTAAGGTGGAGTAGGTAAGGATGGAGTTTGGATCAAATCCGGGTATCCCATATGAAAATGGAGGGCCCGTTACACTCTACGTGAATGGAGTAGTGGTCGCCGCCGATGAAGGTATCAAACCACTACCTGAGGTAGAGGGGGTCGATACCACTGTGGTTCAGATCGGAGAGGGTGGGTTAGGAGGAAACATACCCCCTGTAGTAATATCCGAAACAAGAGTATGAGGACTCCAGAACGAAGTAGCAGGCTATCTGACACTTGTAAGGTGTTACCCTCGGAGGGAAAACTTGTCCCAATATTGGCGAGAACAAGTCAGTGATCGGAGGGTTGGTTGGTCTGAGAGCTTCTGCTCCAAGGTTAGAAACAGTAGGTTCCTTCGGATTCGAGTAATCTCCTCTTAGAGAAGGCTCGAGCACAATTTCCTGCGGCCTGGTTGCTTCGAATGACCCTTGTTGGTCAAGTCTTCACCGTAACGGTGGCGGTGGTGGCTCTAATGTAACCGACGACAGGACTTGAAGCCTTCATGACCGACGAATCTCTTGATATTCCACCTTGTGAAAATATCAATGAAACAATAAGGCTTTAACTAATGTTTAAAACCAAGCACACACTAGAAAAATTCCTATAAGATAAACCAAGCAAACCACTATCTAGTTGGAAGAAGAGTTACGCCAACCAACACTAGAGAAACTTACTAGTGCAAGTGAAACTTGAACATGGAAGCACCCTTCGGGTATACTCTGACCCAATGTCTGCCCTAGGTACCGCGGTATACCCCTGCAGTCACCTGTGTAAGTCCCTAGAATAAACGCAACTAAGTTGCCAGCTTGCAAACAGTCACCAGGCGGGTATAGTCGACAGTCGGGTGGACCACAATGAGAAGGATAAAAAGTATGAAACCTACTAAGGGTATCAAAATCAAGTGGTCTAGAATACATCAAAGGATCTCAAACAGATTCGAGGTCCACGAAGCTCCGTAGGAAAATGTGAGCGATAATATTCCCATGACAGATCCTCAATATGTGTTCCCCACTACGTTTAGTCCATATTTAGAGGGGTTATCTTCGCTACCTTTCCTCACATGACCTCGTGTTTAGCCCCTGTGTTAGAGGGGGGTCCCTTATAACTTTCACGTCACTGGAATTTAACACTCCCTAGATCTGACTCCGATGTTTGTTTAAAAGCCTTGAAGAGTTTCCTCTCCAACCTAATTCAAGGCTCTAACCCTAAACTAGTTGGTTGACCCTACAAACATAAAAGTCTAATTAATTTTAGATTTAGCATTCATTTTAATGGCTTGTTTAACTCAAAGGATATGGCAGTGAAACTAGTGATGTTTATGAGAGATGAAAAGAGGAGAAAAAGATGAAACTCTGAAAGCAAAATTACTTCTAGTGAAAAATAAAGATACAACTAACTCTTTGTAACCAACTTTTTCATAACTAACTTTTTCAATATCTTTAAAAAGAAGACCTAAAATGAAATTTTTCTCGACTACGAGCTACTTAAGTTTCAAGAAATCAGTAAAGACTTTAAAAAAAATGAACTCTTTTTCCTATGAAGTAAAATAACTAACTCCAACTACTTTACCAAACTAAGAATGAAAAATCTTTTTCTTTTTTGAAAATGCTTCAAATAGGAAAAACTTGAAATGGATATTTTTTTCTCTTTTTTCAAAGCAAATGAAAGGGGGAAAAGAATTACAAGACAAGACTGAAACAAACCTTTGACCTACTGCAGATTGCAGGGAGTCACTAAAGACACCAAACAGGTTGATCAAAAATTCAAAGACTTGCTCAAAACCCTTTCAGAAGTAAACACAAGAAAATTCAAAAAGAAAAGCAAACTTAAATCTAAACCAAGCTATGACTGTAAAAATAGGGACACTGAACTCTGTCAAGAAACCCTAAGAAGTATAAACCTCAATAAGGAAAGAGGTTGGCTGCCTCTTTTTCAAAAACAATTTCTTGAACCAGGTATGCTACTATTGTTTCAAAATCCTTCATATGTACGTGGGATGTTTACTAGATAGGGCGCGTATGTACGTGGGATGACCCACTATAGGGCATGTACACCTCTATATTTACTCAAAAAATAAATAAAACAGACTGATTGATGGGGCAGGGAGAATTGTTATGGCACAAAAAGGTGACCAAAATCTCTTAAAAGACTCAGAAGACTCAACATAAACTCGAAAGGTAGAAAAACCAATCAGACACCCAAAATCCCCTAAAACCCTAGAGGCTTCCCCAATATGGTCGCCAATTTTTCTAGCGGGAAAACCCCCCCATGACTACACTAGGGTTTAGAATGTAGGTAGATAAATTAACCGTCTAAAAGTCAACTACTTCTCCAACTACTCCAAACATGCCCAAGACTCATACAAGAAAATCAAAGATGAGAGAGATCAGGTAACTATACCTCTACTTCGCGTCCGATGATGATCCCCTCGCGTTTGAAAGCTTCGATGACTGCATGCCTCCTCCCAAGGCTAGATTGCATTCAAAGATAGACAAACAAAAAGCTACAAGAATGCTATTCATATACAAATTAGGGTTAGATGTTAGAATGTCAATACATAAACCATTAAAAGCATTCAATACACCATGATTTGGGACAAGAAAAGTACTTCTTTTATTAATAACTCAATAATTATACTTTTACAACCAAAGTCAACCACTGCTCCACGAACCTGGCCCGAGCTCCTCTTCACCAAGCTCCAAGTGTGTAACATACCCACGACAGGGCATATTTTTTTTGCTTTTCTTAAAGGACAAATTCTCCATCCATGGTTTCTAATTTGGAAAGTCGGGGAACCAGTCCAACCTCCCGGTCAAGGATCTTCGATCCTGAAGCCAAACGACTCTCTGAGACCTTGATGGTCTCATTCTGTAATTAAACACAGACCCTTTTGACTTCCTGGTGTAGGTTTGAAGGTACCCGCGACCCTCCTCTTCACACCTGTGAAATCTCGGAGTCTGGGTGCTAGCTCCTTTTCTAATAATCCCCTTCCTTGATATGACCCTGGGCGATGGCCTTAAATAACCACACGATTGCGGGCGTGACCAAGGGTGGTTTGAAACCAAACTAATTTGTTCCCCTTAATTCACCTTGGGCCTCCACGTGTCCTTTCTTCAAAATCGTGGTTTGGATTTCGGCTCGCCCTCAACTTTTTAAAGTTCACGCACCTTTGGTCCCCGCAATGCGACAAGACCGTCGATCTCATAGAACTTGACAATGCTTCCAAAACGACGGCTCAGATCCATACTTTCTGAATCTACGAATCAGATCTAACCTTTCTAAACTCAATAGATGTGATTTATTTTGTGATTTGGGTTTTAGGAGTTTCAACTCTCAACCCTCGCTTCCTCCTCTGTAGCTATCCTCCAGAGTGGAATATATGCTGACAATTTTCACTACAGATGTGTGGCTATGATTTTCTCTATGATTCCGGCCTTTGGGAGTTTCAGTTCTCAAACTCTCATTTCTTCCGGAGATATTTCTACGGAACAAAAGATCGTTTGCCATGCGTCCTCCTCAATTGATGGTTCTGCTCCCGCTTCGAGACTTTGGCCTCCTTAACTTGATCAACGGTCCTTTAGATCCCTTCTCGATCAATGATCGATATCTTCTCTGGCTCTTCAGACCTTTTCCTCCTCTCTCTTCTTCCGGAGTTCTATATTTGGCGTCGTGTGTTCACCTTCACATCAACAACTCTCGTCGCTTCAGATTTTCGGGCTTCGGAAGTATCAAATCTCAACTCTCGCCTTCCTCCAATGAATTTTATCCAGAGTTAATAATATAATGACATGTTTCTCCCCTTGGATTAACGATCACGATCCCTTTGTGTCTCCGGACATCAAAATTCTCAAGTCTCAACTTTCACTCCCTTCGAAGTATGCGGATTTCTACCGCATGTCCACTTCAATCAAACAGTTGAAACTTACTTCGGGTCTTTACCCAAAATCCATAGATTCACGCCACCTTTTCTTTGGATCTAATAGTTCAGATCTACTTTGGACAATCCGATGGTTGATGTTTACTTTGGGTCTTTACCCAAAATCCATAGATTCACGCCACCTGTCCTCTGGATTTGACAGCTCAGATCTACTTCGGACGATCCGAAGGTCGACGTTTACTTCGGTTCTTTTCCTAGAATCTACCGATCGACGCCACTCCTCTTCTAGATCAGATGGTCTAGATTCACCTCAAACAATCCGATGCTTGAGATTTACTTTGGACGATCTGACACCTGAGATCTACTTTGGATGATCAGGTGGTTGAGATTCACTTCAGCTCTCCGTCTCTCTGGACTTTGGGAGACTCAAATCTCAATTGAAAAATCTCGAATAGATTTCCCCAAAGTCCACGATCTATTGCCACACATCCCTCTGGATCTGGCGGTCCAGATTCACTTCAGGTATTCAGGGTTCGACAATATCAACTTTCAAGTGAAACTCCAATGCAATTTACTCGAAGCTTGCGATCTATCACCACGTGTCTCTCTGGATCTAACGGTCCAGATACCTTCGGTGCTTTAGCTCTTCATCTCTTTGTCATGTCGGTGCTTCAACTCTTCGGATATTCGACACTTCGGCGTTTCAAACTCTTATGCACCCATTTCTACGTAGTGCTTTTAGCAAAAATAAATGATCCCCTGACATGTATCCCCATGGCAATCAACAACCATGATTTACTTCGACTGTTTGTCCTCCTCGTTCGTAAAACTCCAAAGTTGTGGATCTTACGCCACCTGTCCTCCTTGATGATGGATGGTCCCAAGTTACTTAGGGAATTTGACAAGTCCACTCTCTTGTGCACTTTCAAAGGGTTAAGCCTCGTGCACTTTCCTTGGGATCCAATGAATGTTAGTCCTCGCGCTCAGATATGATCTCCTCCTGTGCGTACTCCTAAGTGTCTGGATGTGGGATCCAACGGTCCAGATATTTTATAGTGCTCGATCCAACAGTCATTGTTGCTCCTCCTGAGCTTTCACTTTCTTCCCTGACTTGAAATATTTCAGATGTTTCTAAGGTCTCGACCTTCGATTTACTTCCTGCAAGCCCTGATGTATGGGTCTCGACTTCCACTTTCCCTCTTGAGCTTATGAACTTGAAACAAGTTCACCTCTTGGACCTCATATGTGATTTTGAAAAGCGCTTGTCTCTTTTGAGCTTGGTCTATAGGGAATTTCAAATTCCCACATACTCCTTGCATTAATATTCTCGCGTCAAATCAATGGTCCATGACCTTCCTCAATCCAATGGTCCAGATCACATCGCAACTTCGGGTTTTAGAAGTTTAATCACACCAACGCGCGATTCTCCGTTGCACAAACTATGCACTCACAGATCCGACGGTCAAGGTCGGTCCCAATATATCCTTGGATCTATGGTCTAGATCACATTACGACTTCAAGTTTCAAAGGATCCATCCCCTTCACGATGATTTCCATCATTTGTTTATCTTGCGAAGACTGAAGGAGTCGAGGCATTAACACCTTCTCTTCTTCTTCCAATCTAGCAGTTGCGACAGACCTTGGATCCTCCCGAAAGGTCTCGTCTGTTCATCTTCCAAACCAAAGGATATCCCCTTTCGATACTTGAATCTCTCTATCCTTCCCGATCTTTCATCAGTTATGAAGGATTTAAGAGAATTGCGCTCTTTCCGTTGGACTTAACACTTAGAAGGGTCTTCTGCAGAACTCTTGCGCTCCTTCATCAAGTTTAAAACTTAAGTGGTTCTTGGTCTCTGCTTGCCTTGCAGAGAGCCTGTGCATATATGCACTACCTCTCCTAATCTTAACAAACTCCGTCCTCCAAAGGACTCAAAACGACTAGGAGGGTCGACATGCGTACATGAAATTGTACCTAAGGTCGACGAACTCATAGTTCGTGGCTCTAGCTAAAGTCAAGATAGGATGCAAGCATTTACGAGTATAAAAACATGTCCAATTCATACAATTTCCTACTTGCCTGATTACAAAATCAAGTAGACACAAAAAAGGTACAGTATAAATTGTTAAGCAAACATATCCATCCCTGCAACATTCATAGGATATCCAACTTTAATTCACAGTACCACTTAAATACACAAGATATGAGATTAATTATCTATTACAGGTGGTAGCCAACCAACTAACTATGAGTGTTCGTCCTTCCACCCGATCATAGGCTCAGAGGAATTCATTCTTAGCACTCTGGCCACCCCCGTGCCAAGCCATGATATCACCAGGGAACTCTCGCAGTTCTCAAGGATTCTTTCTCTGTTTCAGCTTCTTCTCGGGTTCTGTTCTCTGCAAACTTTCATAGATTTTCCCTTCTCTATTATGGCCCTGGGAGAGGTTTATTAGATGCTCACCTGGCATCAAGATCGCAACCTTCTATTCATCATTCGTTGGAGAGCTCCCGACATTCTCCTTACTAATTTTTATTATATCTTTTCCCCAGGATGGTTCTCGACAACAAGCATATTAATCATAGTCTCATGTGATAACATTGTATATAAACAAAATTTCTAGGAATTTTTTTTTCTAATCTTAGCACAATAATTATATACACAGTTTGTGGATTTGTATCCACATGGGTTTTTTGTTATCCACGCTCATTTTTTTCCTTGACATACCCATTGGGTGCACGATCTCAATCAATAGTTTACAAGAACTATCAAGGTTCCATCTTCCTTGTGGTCACTCACCCTCCAGGCCCAGGCTCAGGCATTCCCTTCTCTGCTATACAGTCCCTCGGGTGATCCATCTTGCCTTGCCAAGGTTTTCTCGCAGAGGAAGAATTACTCATCATGTGCATGATCCCAATCAATAGTTTACAAGAACTATTAAGGTCTCCTCTTCCTTGAGGTCACTCACCCTCCAGGCCTAGGCTCAGGCATCCCCTTCTCTGCTATATAGTCCCTCGGGTGATCCATCTTTCCTTGCCAAGGTTTTCTCACACAAGAATAAATCCAGAGACTCTATCGAGTCTTAAAGTCGGGCATCCCTTAGACTTGATTTGGTGAGATGTCCCTCCAGATTGTGTTATCTCTACATAACATATTCTAGGCAATCATGGCTTACCACGGGGTTCTCATGGCTCAACAATAGCCATTTTTCATGATTTTACATCTTGACAGCCTTCTGGCTCAGCTAAAGATAGGGATGAAGGTTACTCTCCTTCTCTCGGTACCATAATAGATAGGGATGAAGGTTACTCTCTTTTTCCCAGTACCGTAATAGATAGGGATGAAGGTTACTCTCCTTGTCCTGGTACCGTAATAGATAGGGATGAAGGTTACTCTCCTTCTCCTGGCACGAGAATATTTAGGGACAAAGGTTACTCTCCTTCTCCCGACTCAATCATAGATAGGGACGAAGGTTACTCTCCTTCTCCCGAGTCAGTCTCTATTTCATGCGATCTGATTATACTCTTTCTCACAGTTTTCCCTCGAACCTGAGAGCTCAGTTTCTCATCTTTGCACTTCTTAACAGATCTTTCCCTTTCACCTGTATCACAGGTATACAGAAATTCATGAGACATCATAGATTTTTAAATTCAAAATTCTATTGTAAATATGTCACCTACAGATTTCCAATTCCACATTTTATTTCCATATTTGTTCCACACAGGAACTAGATTCATAATTATGGGACTTTCCTTCCCATGACGGTTTGGCTCAGCAGAAAATTGGTATTCCTTATGGTATTACAACACTACCATATCCAATACCTCTTTGCTTCCTGCACTTTCAACTTCAATCATCCAAACAAATTGTTAGCTTTTTCATGCACATACATTTTTATTTCACCTTTACAACGTCATCACAAACAATTTCAGAATTGTGCATACTAACAATCAAATTCAATTTCTCAAAAATGAAATACCATTCCTTGCAATTTGGCTCAGTAGGAAATTGGTCTTCCTTATGGGCTTACAATACTGCCATATCCAAGACCCATTTCCTCCTTGCAATTCATTCTTTACACAACCAAACAAACTGTTAGTCTCTCATGCATCCATTTATATATATCTATATTCAAAACCATGCATACTAACAGTTCATCACATCTATATAAACATAAAAAGGGAATCCCATTCCTTGCCTATGCCTCATTTCAACATACCAAACCTTTCAAAACGTAATTCAACATTTCAAAGGATTTTAGCAAATGTGCCAATTATTCATGGCCACATTCATACCCAATGCACTCTTGCATTGTTTTTCAAGTTTGCCACACTTTATGACTGGTTCTTGGCCATGGGGTGTTGGAATTTAACCAACCTTTTCCTCATATGGTTTATTAGTTTCTTTCATTCTTACAATAGGACCATACTGCCTGCTATAGGCTGATCACGATCCCAAATCAGTACACATGAACTCAAGAGTTTCACATGAATGCCTTTAAGAATTCCTTGATTGGTCCATGTATTAATGACATATCAGTTTATGAATTCTTCCAAGGGTTACAAATAGTCTTTACTACCAGAGGTTCACACCTCCATCATTCACGTTCTCCTTCCTGAATCATACCTTACTTGGGTATCCAAGGCATGCAACTGCACTTTCAAAAGTTCATGCATAACACTAAGACAATAAAATATTTCAGAAGGGGTCAGAAGGGGTTCTTACCAAATCCCTTCCTAACTTGTGCCACATATGCACGACTATATTTATACCGGTTCTTGGTTGCTAGCACCCTCTTTCTGATTTTTACCTCATCAGTAGTGCTTTATGGGGAATTTTACAACCCTGTCAACAATCTTTCAACCATAGCCTTCTTTTGGTCATCCTCTGCTTGAGGTTTCCCATCATTGGCAACTGTCTTCCTCAATAGCTCCAATTCCTTTCTATACATAGCATGCATAATCATAGTCACAATTACATTAGTTGTAATATTAAACCAAATGCATGTATCGTAAAATTCATAAAACATCTTCAAAATGTCCTAGCATATCTTTATGCACTTCATCACATTATCCTCAAATGTTTCCACAAGTGAAACACAAACAGATTTCGATTGTATCTTCAGCAATACAATCCTTATTACTATGGTGTCAAAACCCTTTTACTTTCATTAGCGTACCAAATTTCTCATTCCAGAGGAAACATAACAAATAGCGAGAAAGGAGTTAGGGGCTCTCCCCTTCTTCCAATTCTTTCTACACCGCCTGGGACTTTTCAGCCAGCTGAGTTTCTCTAAAGGCCTCATTGCCTTTTCTTAACATGGCTTCAACCAAGCCTATTCAATCAAATATACTCATTTATTCATTCATTAGTCTTCTATTCAT
>JASDQU010100720.1:83354-106383 GCA_032191745.1 Picea mariana | reverse complement strand
ATTTAAAGAGCATGGAGGGTCATTTACTGATGATCGATTGTGAGAAACTCTCTTGTAAAATCTCTCTGTAATCTTTTTCTTTGCATTAATAAACTGCTCCAAGTGGCCGCGTTGGCTGGGGTCGTGGATGTTTCCTCATAGGGGTTTTACCATGTGAAAAAATCAGTGTGTTGATCTTTGATCTGGTTATGTGAGTGGTTACAGAAGGTGTTCGTCCTCTATTGGAATACCCGTGTTGTCGAACAAGAACTTCCAGTGGTCCAGGGCATACTTTTACTATTCATCCCATTCTGCCCAGAACGAAGTGATTTGGACCTCTGGAATCACTCATGCAGGATGCATCCCTGACCATTTTGACCGTAAGGAGGTGGTCTCTTGGTGCACTGAAAAATATATTCCAGGACAAAGAGTTATTCCACTGCACGACCATTCTCCTGTTTCTTTGTCACCTCAAGTCTTCCGCGAGATGTTAAATTTGTTGAAGCCAACATTGATGTTCAAAGGACAAGATTGAAAGCAGTTTCTAGAAAAACATCATAATGGGTTGGACATCTTAGCCGACTTCCTTGAATACTCGACAACAGTTCCTGAAGATATCATAAGGTTGCAGGTAATTTCCTTTAGAAATCCATTCCGGGAAATTACTTGGTTGTTTACAAGAATAACAGGACATGCATCCACAACAAGAATTTCCCATATACTTATTTATATTTTGTATTTCACAGTCAAGGAACAATACATTTTCGATTGGGGGAAGCTAATTTCCATTAAGCTTTGTTCACAATTGTCATGATTCAAAGAATCGAATAAATTTTATATGTCATCCTACTTGATTTTCACAATTGTGTATTGCTGCCCATTTCCAAAACTTTCTCTTTCCAATAAAATAGACTGTGGATTCGACTCAGTAACATTCTGGCACAAGGCCTTGTGGAGGCACAAGGATTCCCATTGTTTTTATGAAGTTTTTAATGGCTTTGTCTTAGTTTTCAAAGATTTACTGTTAGGCAAGGATGCTCCACCGATTTCTGGCTAGGCAACCGATTTTTTGAACAAGAAGGGCACACTTGAGCAAGAGGAAAGTCATAGTGTCCTCATGGTCTTTGGCTCTAAGGAAAATCCTTCCTTCCTTCCATGCCACATCATAGACAAGATGTTTGTTGCAGAAATAACAAGGCAATACAACCACTGGTTGCATTTTTTCCATGACAAGAAAAAAAAACAGGTCATTCCTTTGCCCTGGAAAGTCGGAGACTTCGTGTATAGAAACATCAACAAGATTGAGGAGTTTTCTGCCCATTTCAAGAAATTGAACCTAACGTACGCTGAAAGGCTAAAAGGATTTGACCCTAATGGAATTTTTCGAGAACATTTGTTGGGTGTTGTCTTTAACACCTCTTTTATCCATAGACACCTGACCCAAGACAAGGACAGTGTCGACAACAATCCTGCTTGTGCCAATTTCGACGCAAAGACATTGCTAAGCGCGACTGAATTGTACAGACAACATGGAAAAGTATCCAGTGAGAAGAGTACCCAGTCACCCGCCAGTACTCCCAAGAGAATGACATCACAGAGCATCGCTTCGACGGTCCACCCCAGTAAGAAATCAATCCAGAAATCTTCGAATGAAGGAGGAGATAAGAAACCAACTCACATAAATATTGATAGTTCTCACAAAATTCCATTGACGAAGAAGAGAAAAAACAATGTAGGGCAGGCGGAGGAACCCAAAATTGAAAGTGGAAAACTGCAACTTGAAATTGAAGCTGAGCACATGCAGAAAAATGGATCATCCGTGATGGAAATATCTGAGACTGACTTTTTTGACATAGATGAATCCTTCGTAATTCAGAGCGCTATTTTTGACAGCCAATCTAAAAGTATGGTCATTGAAAAGAGAGATGTAACAAAAAGGAAAGGAAAATCTCGCACATATATTAACTTTAGCAAAATTTCGTTGTCCCAAATCTGCTCATTTCACCAGGTAATCGATGAAATTATTTGTTATTCAATTGGAGGAATTGAGACAGAAAATGCCAATCTGAAACACCGCCTCAATGAATTTGAGAAGGCTTTCATTGCAACCCCAGAATTTGCCAGTCCTTTGGCAAAAATCGTGCCTGCTACCACTGCAGCGAAGATGAAAGTATCCTCTACCCTCCTGGCATATTGCTCTAGATCACTTGTAGAGAATAACATCAACAAAAAAATGTAGCTAGTTACTGAAGCCTGGGAAACATTGAAAAATTTAGTTTCCTTAGGAAAGAAGGCCAATGATTTGCTGCAACATTTGGAGGCAAATTTAAAACATGAACATATTTTCTGTCATCAGGTACTGGCCCCTTTTGTCGATTATGCCATCAACACATTGGAACTGAAAAGAAGATAGGAGAAACTCCCCTCCCCAAAGCACACCAAAAAAGTAAACGCATGATGGCAAGATAAAGTTGACAACCTAGAGCTCATTTTCAAATCATGTAAACAAGTCATATAAGAAAAGGAACATTTATTCACAAGCCTACTCCAGATGGACTTAGTGGGAACTACCAACGACGTTCAAGATCATAACTTAATTCTCAAATCCTTGTCAATCACCAAAGAATCCTTCCAGGAACAAGTTGATATTTTAAAGGGGTTGTCTTTCGAAAAGTTTTACAACATACTTGAACATCGTCTAGATGAGCACGAGAGCTGTGTACTGGACTATGCCTCACACAATGAAGAAATTGAATAGAGTCTGCATAGTATTTCAATGGATATAAGGAAATTAGAAAATGACCTTTATGACATAGAAATCTAGGAAAAAATCAACACGCCCCCCATGAAAAGCTACATCGAGGAATGGTTCCAACAGAGAATGGACAGCCTCGTCCAGGAAGGGCTACAACCAGTCAACATGACTCCACTGACCATGGACGACAACAACAAAAATGCATCGGCTTCATAGTAAGTCTATACTGGGATTTTGTTTTCTTTATCAATCCAGTTTAACTCTATGCTATCATCTTATTTTCTTTATCAGTCCACTTATGACCTCTTTATATAGAAAACTGTAACCAAAGACTCATAACTTACAATTTCTTCTTTTCAAGTCTTCCTCTCCACCGTCGTGCTCTTCTTGTACTTATTTATTTTTATGGTCCATGGGAGCCCCAATCCCAGTCTATATGACAAACACATTTAAATTTCCATAAACATGTAACGTAAATTATTAATTTTTGATAAATTCCAAAGAAAACTGATTCGACAATGCCTTTATTGTATACTAAATTTTGGGTTTCCAGGAACTTTTCTTGTTTTTTCCAAAGAAAACAAATTTGGATCTGCTACATTTCTTCTGTCCTCTTGTATGATAATTTTTTTGTCTTGAACCACATTCTTACTATTCTATTGTATGCTTTTTAAATGTTCATGTAATTTCCAGAGATGTGTAACAAACATTATTTATTTTATAATAAGTTTCTATAGTTTGCAAGTCCGCTTGTCAATTTGTATATCGCGAAACTCTCGCTGCTATTTGTAGGGCACAAAACAACAGAGGCCCATTTTTTAGCCCAAGAACCCGTGATCCAAAAACTGCCTAAGTATGGAATGAGGGCTCCATGCATGCTCTATAAAACATGTGCAAAGAAAACTAATTCGGCAACGCTATATTATTTTTGTCCAAGAAAAGCCTTAGTTTTAAAGCAAACTAATTCGGGAATGCATTTTTTTTTTTTGTGTTTTTCTCCATGAACCTATGCAACAGACGTTATTACTATTCTATCATATGCTTTTAAATGTTCATGTCATTTCCATAGATATGTAACAAACATTATTAATTTTTGGTAAATTTCTATAGTCCACAACTCCACGTTTGATTTTGTATATCACGGAACTGTCGGTCCTATTTGTAGCGCACAGAACATATGAGTCCCAATTTTAAGCCCGCCAGCCCGAGAACCCGTGATCCAAAAACTGGCTAAGTATGCAATGAGGGCTACATACATGCTCTATAAAATCTCGTCTCCATATTTTATAAAAGCACAAATTTCGTATGTATAGAACTAAATATCTAGTTTATAAAAGTACATATTTCGTATGTAATTATATATATTTCTCTTAAATTTCTATAGTCCGCAACTCCACTTCTCAATTTGTGTATAACAAAATTGTCAGTGCTATTTGTAGGGCATAGAACATCAGAGGCCCAATTTTGACCCGCCAGCCCAGGTCCAGGAACCTATAATTTCATAAATTTCAATTTCTTTTGTGTCCACGAGTCCATGTTTTAAAGATAACTAATTCAGTAATACTATTTTTTTTGTGTCCAACAACCTTTCAAATGTTGATAATTTTTTATATTTTTCAAGAAGAACTAATTCGGGAATACTATGTTTTGCATGCAAACCACATGTATTTCAACTTTCTAGCCACGTCTCTGTACTAGGTCACATTTACTCCCATCGCAACCTGGTAGGGACTTCGTTTCCATGCAACACTTGTTGTGTTTTGGCCTCTTATATTTATTGTATATTCTTCTAGTTCAACCATATGGATTCTTGTATTGATGTTCATGTCATTATATAGGAAAATAAAAACTATAAGCAAGTAATGACATGTTTTATAATAATGTCCTCACTTCAATCATATATTCTATCTTTTGTAGATTAAATTGAGCCTTGAAGACTAAAAATGCCTTCATCCATAAACAACAATTGATAAAGGCACATTTCTCCAAACCTTGCAAAATAAAACTTATAATTTGGAGCAACCTTTTTTAAATGTGGGATCCAATATTGTATCTAATGATCCACAAGGAGATGTGACATCTTTTGAATAATTTAATCATCCACTTGATGAACTCTTGGAGAGTGAGCTTATTGCATTTTCTTTCGTTTCCCATTATTCTATTTATGATTTACATTTGTTTTTTGATTTTGAGAAACACACAACTAGAATTGGTTCTAAGTCACTTTGAAAAAATGGAATATAAAGATGAAGGTATTGGAAAGCACGGTCAAGTAATTGTAAAATCCATTGATCTCAATTTTCAACCATTTCACATGGTCTTAGATTGGGGGAACAATAGGTTCATCCCATTTTTGGATCCCTTAGAGTTATTCAATGTAATGTTGTTAATAGTCAAAGGTTGATTGGATAGTCAATTGGTTGGGATGACCAACAATGGTCCCAACCAGGACAATTGATTCATAGTTCAAGGTAGAAAACAAGAGATTTGGGTGCACCTAAGGTGATCAAAATTGACTATTTATTCCTTACTTGATGTGAGTTATTTAAACTTTGTGCTATATATAGATAATCCTATGGATTGACCTATCATGGTAGTATATGGAATTATCCACTGTACATGGGCATAATGGTTAATAACATGTGTTTCCTCCTTGGGGGTTAGATGTTCAAAACTAAAGGAAGGTAGGGTATATAAACCCCCATAGAATTACCAATCAAATCATTTCATAGAGGGGATCCCTTGTCCCATCAACAAGGGGGTATCATACGTCACATCGACATCTCACTAGGTTATGACCTTAAAATCATATTATTATTATTATTATTATTGTGTTGAGATATGCTTACTTGTACTTCAATTCTGTAATTGTGTATATTGAAACCACTTCTTCTTATAATTCATTACTCTTCACTTATGTAATTCATTATTTCTCCAAAATGGTATTAGACTTGTTGGTTTGAGACAGAACTTGTTTTCTACAGGTTGGTTTGGAGGTTGTCACTTATACATGGTCTTGTAAAGCCATGTATCCTTTTTGATAGATTGACTCAAGGTTTTTTTACTTGCAATTTGGATTAGGGTTTATTGAGTGATTATGATCTCTAAGAAAGAATCTGTGGTTTTAAATGGCTATAACTATGGCATCTAGGCACAAGATATAAAAGCATTGTTGAAGGGTAAAGTGATTTAACAATTTACAAGAACTTTGCTTCTAGACCCTAAGGATGAACATGAGAATATTTATAAGCCATGAAAACCTATATCTCTAGGGAGACTTGATTTCATACAAAGGGGATCGAATGTCCCAACCAATTCTAGAAAAAGTTGAAGACTGTGTTTGATAAGATCGATAAAATTTAGGTTAGGTATATTGAGAAAGAGTTAATCTCCTTTGATTCTCTCTCCTTTGGCATGATTGATGTTAATCCCTATAAAAAGTGCCATGTTAAGTATAAAACCCCTTATTAGTCCCTATATATTGAATTATCACTTTTCTAGTGTTATATTTGTATGTAGACTAGAACCCTTCATTGTACCTTTTCATTATAATTGTACCCTTTGTCTCCTACACACACACACACACACCCAGGATACTTAGTCTTAGGATTGTCTCATCTCATATTGTACATTGAATATATTGTAAAAGGAGCCCCCCCCCTCAAAGCGGATTGTTATACATTGATTTTTTACCATTCTTAAGGCGTTGGTTCATAACATTTGGTATAAAGAGCATCGCTCCTAGGGTTTTGTTGTTTCAAGTGATTCATCTTGTAACATTCGTTGCAACTTTTTTTAGGGACTCTTCATATAAAAAAATTCAAAGGTTACTTAGGAGACATATCAAAGTACATCTGGTAAAACTTTCAAGATTTGATTCATTATACTTTCACAGATATAGCCTATAGAAGATAGGTTTTTGATTCATTCTAAAATCATATTTAAACAAGTCATATTGGAAGTTTCGATACAACTTTGTTTGAAATATCATGGAGAATAAGGAGACATAGTGAGTTAATTCTGGTCCAAATTTTAGGTTATGGATCATTATAATTTTAGAGATATATTGTTTGGAGGTTAGGGTTTGTGGCTAGTTCTGAAATTAGTCTCAAATGAGCCATCTTTTTATTTTTTCTATAAAACAATTTCAATGAAGTTTCAGACTCTAAAATTTCCAGAATCTTGAGAATACATAGCGAACTACATGTGGAATTTTTTTATATTTTGAATCATTGTAATTTGTGAGATATATGTTGTGTAATTTGGGGTTGTTTACTAATCCTGAAATTAGTCTTAAACAAGACATGTTGGATTTTTTTCTATAACATCTTATTAGTGAAGGTTCATACAGTGAAAATTTCAGGAGTTTAAGAAGTCATATAAGAGTACCAAAGGAAAAATTTTCATACTAAGAAGGGTTCAAGGTATAGATATATATTAGTACAAAGGTCATCCATCGCAACATACTCCGAAATTAGGGCTTGAAAGGTACATAACTTACAATTGGCATAACCTTTTATTGGAAGATCTGTTTTTGGTGATTCAAAATTTGTGATAAAGAGAAAATAGAGGAGTATTATTATTGTTATCCCACATGTCTCCAAATAATATTTCAACACCAATTACACCTCCATAAATATCATATATAACTCATGAAGAAAATGAGGAGTTACATAACAAGCTATCAAAATTGGAGGACTAACTTAATGATTTGAGTGTTAGGTCAATACCAAGTGATAAGTTGGTAAACATACAAAGAAAAATTCAAGAGATGGAAAATAAGATGGAATAAATGGAAAAGAAGATAGATGAAAATAAGATTGACATGAAAAAGAAGATGGATTAAAATAAGGAATAAATACAAAAATCCATGAATGAAATGAAAAAATCCATAGAAACCATTCTCTTACAAAATATCCCTAATAGGGACATGGAGATCATAGGAGATCATGAAAATAAGGAGAACAACGTTGTTGAGACTCAATCACATATGGGGAGTATTTTGGCACATTTGGACAACACAAATATTGAATCTCATAATTATGATCATTCATTACTCCAAATGTTATGATCCAATGCCTTAAAAATGATAAAAAGTCAATGAATATAGCCCACTTCGAGGGGGAAACCTACTTTTACAATATATCCAATTAAGAATACAATATGAGATACCATAAGATGATCCTAAGACTAGGTCTCATTGTTATATATATATATATATATATATATATATATATATATATATATATATATATATATATATATATATATAGGAGATAAAGGGTACAATTATAATGAAAGGGTGCAATGAAGGGTTCTAGCCTACATACAAATATAACACTAGAAATGTAATAATTCAATATCTAGAGATTAATAAGGGTTTTTATACATAACATGGGGCTTTGTATAGGGATTAACATGCCCCTCCCCTTCAAAAAAGTGTTTTCCTCAACACTTGACTAACCACGAGTGTTTCTTCAAGAAGAGCTCATCTTCCCATGTCAACTCTCCCATTGGTAGGTTCTTCCATTTGATGAGGTACTTTGTAATTGCTCGATTTCTCAACTGTTTAATCCTTGTTTCAAGGATTTTTTCTAGTTCTAGTATGATTTTATCTTCTTTATTAATCTCTTGTAAAATATTTTTGAATGGCATCTTGTTTTTGATGACCTTCTTTAAGAAAGTGACAAGTGTTCAAATTGACATCTTTGTAGCACCCGACCAATACTTTTTGTACACCTTTTTCCCATTTCCATTTCTATATTAATACACTTTTAATCCACAATGATGGATTTTTGGTCAAGGTGTAATCACTCACTCAACATGCCATTTCAATACTTGTTCTCATGCATTTCTAGGAGATTATTACCTTTTGTGCTAACAACTGGTATACAGAAACAAAGTTGCACATGTACCTTCCCAACACAAGAACTGTAATTCTTGAGTTCAAGTGTAGTTGTTGCAACTTTGGTCATTGTTTCAACTCTCACTGCTGAAATCTCGTTGCTGCAAATCCCAATGCCGTGAATCTAGTCGTTGCTGCAACTCCCAGTGTCACAACTCTGGTCGCTGCTGCAACTATCTCAGTGTTGCAACTCTCATTGTGCTACAAATTCCACTATTTTGGAACTCCATTTTTGTTGTAAAAAATCATTGGGCAACCACAAAATTGTCACCAAGGATCGTTCAGTTAGCCAAAAACCAGTCAGGAACATGAAAACGAAAATTGGGAGCCAAATAGGAATGGAAAACTCAGCCACCACTTGTCGTGGATGATTTAGTCATCACACACCCGATTTTTTCCTCTTCCGGAAAATACAATGTAACAAGATGAGATAGCTTGATTCTCATGGTTTTCCATTGATTTTATTAGATCATTTAGGAAGAATTCATTTTGTATAAATATTCCCTCTCTCTCTAAGTCGAGGGATGGAGGAAAAGCGATAGAAAGTTTGTAAACCAAAGTTGTATTGATCTACATATTTCTGTTTAATAAAAGTTTAGTTTCATTCCTGTTCAACTAATGGTGTGTTAAGAATTTGAGTGCCTACTACATTCTTAGACCAGTACCTTGTCTAAGGAGGCAAGCCCCCCTCCTTAGCTCGGTACTGTTTATATTTTCTATACTTTGTAGAAGTAGTCATAGCATATTTTACATCTTTTCATTTATTTCTAGCAATTCCTTCATTAACATCTTATTGTAACTCTATTTTTCTCCATTACTTTAGCTTTGGATTGTTGTAACTCGGTGATAACATTGTAGGGTATTGTTTCTTGATTCACGAGTGAATAATTGTAGCATCTTCTCCATATTTTCATTTATTTCCAACAATTCCTCTATTAAACATCTGACTGATTACTGCAGCTCAACGTTGATATTGCAGGTATCATTTTCTAATTGATGAATCCGTAGATGAAGCCTCTCTTTCTTGTTTTCATTTATTTCCAACAATTCCTCTATTAACTTTGTTGTAAATTTCCCTTGTTGTGATTATGGTTGTTGCAATTCACAATTGTTGTAACTCCTATTGTTGCAACTCCTATTGTTGTAAATCCAAATGATGCAACTCTTGTTGTTGCAAATCTCATTTCTACAACTCTTGTTGTTGCAAGTCTCATTGTTGCAACTCTACATCACAACATCTAGCTCTCTAGTTAGCAATTGTGTGGTTTTCAAATTGAGATAGTTTATTTCTTTTGTTTATTAGCATATTGTGGTTTGATCCTAATTCTTGAGCACATGAGCCATAACGCGACTGTAACAATAATCAAGGTCATCTAAAATACTTGAAAAAATCACCTTTACTTTTCCTACAAGTGTGATCTTTAATTTCCTGCAAGAGTGATCTTTGCTTTCCTGTAAGTGTGATTTACTTTCTTGCAAGTGTGATATTTACCTTCTTGCACATGTGATTTACTTTCCTGCAAGTGTGATCTTTACTTTCCTGCAAGTGTGATTTGATTTTCCCACAAGTGTGATTTAATTTCCTATCAAAGTGATTTACTTTCTCGCAAGTGTGACATTTACTTTCCCACAAAAGTGTATTTCTATTCCTGCAAAGTGTGGATTTGATTCAGTGTCTTGCTAGAACATCGTGATATCCTTCCTTGTGACATTCAATTGAAAGTACTACAAATCATTAGAAATTGTAGCATTATACTTGCATATACAGTGCACGACTGTTTTTAAGTTCAATATGTTAATTTTCTAAAGTGCATTCAACCCTTGGTATGCTCTGATACCATGTCAAGATTTCTCTTCAAGCTAGCATCGGGTAGTTAATTCCAAGCAACATATATTTACTGAATCAAATCACAACTAGGTTACTCAATGAAACATACAGTGGAAGCATAAACAAGGAAACCAAATCAAGCACATAAGAACACCAAGATTCAGGTAAACCCCTGGAAAAACCCCAAAGGGATAACCAATCCAATGATGCTTTTATTAAGGTCAAATTAGGGCTCCCGTAATAGGGATAATGTCCCACTGAGATAATTATATACTACATACAAACCTGGAAACTCTTGTGCTTTTGTACGACCTTGTACCATCACATTTCCCAATGCATCCGTGACTTGTCCTTCTTTGGCGTGTGGATGTCCAAGCCTTTCTATTCTCTGACTCGTAGATATTCATTCCTGTCTCCTCTGAGACTCGCGGATGTGTACAGAAGGCCCATACAAAAACCTTTGTACGGATATTCTCTTCCCTCTGGTCTCTGTCCTTTGAAACCCTCCTGTGGCTACTTATGCTCTCTCTACTCCTTAACCTGTATGACCTCTAGATGACAGTCCTTCTCCACCTATCAAGATCTTGAATCACGGTCCTTTGTGATTCAACCCTCTCATCAATACTTGGATGAACTCTCTTCACCCAAATAGTGAGATTTACTCACTCTAGTGTAAGCAAAAGTCCTTCTTTGCTCCTACACTCCTTACTAGAAAAATTCCTTTGTTGCTATCCTCAAACTTGGTCTCTCACCAAGTCTCTCACAATTGTATCTCACACAATTCTCTTGACCTCAACATCTCATCAAAATTGACTTCGCCTATACCCGAACCTTGATTTTATAATCATGAGTTACAATCTATTTCTAATCTTCAAAGTGATCTACGGTTGAGATTACTTCTCAGACCCACTTAAGATTTAGATTACATGATGCATGCTAAGAATGTCCTTAAATAACTCAATTCACTAATAAAAAAAAATTTACTTTAACTAATTCCTTCTAACTAAATTAAACTCAATAATATAATATTTTCGACTACTTCCACATGCAAAACACATGCCTATGTCGAAGCACCTATTCGATGCTACCAAAAAATCAACACTCCCTCTTAGTGGGGAAGGTACTTCTCCCACCTGGATTTTTATCTATATTCTCTGCCAGATCTGCTACCATGTCTGCTCTCTAATACACTTAATTGGATGCTCCCTCTGACATAGAAGCTATCCCTACCATGATGGTCTAACTTGTCTTTGAAGTCTCACTTCTTATGAACATGATCCTAGAAGTCTCCTACTCCTGAGCATCTTGCATGGCTATCTCGTACCATGACTCCTTCTTGAATGAATTGGAAGGTTTCTCCTTCCTACCTAAACCTGAAAGTCGACTCCCTCTGAGTTTCTCAACCTTTGGAGCTACCTTCTCCTGATTCTCTATCACCATCTTGATGGAAATTTCTCTCATAGGCTAGCCCTTTAGCCTATACAAGTTTCTATCTCTAACTCCAAATACATCTGCTTTTTCTGAGCTAGATCATATGGGAATAATGAGCACCTTTTCTTCCTAGAACGCTACGTCAAATTGCTTCTTATCAATAATTGAGACCGATATCACACTCCTATTGATTTCTGGCACCCACAACACATCCTAAACTCTCAATGTGTCTCTTGACTCCATCCAGACAGACACTATTCTAAATCCATTCACTGCATGCTTGGTCCCCATAGCGAACTCCACATGTGTCTGGGTCAGACTTTGTGAAGCTCTTGAACACCTCTCGTGCTCCTGTCATATGACATGTAGCTCTATTATCTATTAACCATGCATCAACTGATATGATTCCCATGAAAGTTTGAGAAACCAGTAAGAACTTTGCATGTTCAAACTTCTTGCAAAACTCGTCCACTTGATCCTTTGCCGACACAACTACCTGTGATTGCATTTTGTTTCCCCCCTTCTTCCTGTGTGGACATTGCCTTGCATAATGTCCAAACTTGTGACATGCAAATAACTTGACTTTTGTCATGTCCTTCTTCTTCTTTCCATATTGAGTGGTCGAGTCTCCACCGTAAATATTCTTTAACTTTCCCTTCCTTTCCTAACTGACAAAAGAAAATTTCTCATCATGGCTCCTCTTCAAACCATCCCTAGACTCTAATCGAGTCTCCTCCTGAATAAAACCAGTTCATAGTATATCGAACCCTAGCATTGTCTCTTGTGCACAGATCCCCTGCACAAAACGTTCCCAAGGCTTGAGAATACCTCTCAATGCTACATTCACCAACTCGACATACTATATTGTCTCACCAATCGCTGCAAGATGATCTCGGATCTATTTAATATTCATAAGATAATTCACAACTGTGTCTTCACTGGACATCCTAACAACTTGAAGATGGTGATTCAAATGTAGCAACATGCTTGTATTCTTGTTTTGGTATAGACTCACCAAAGCATCATACATTTCCTTGGTAGATTGCTTCTCAGAAATGTGCGGAATCAAGTGATCCTTTACTGATTCTAGCGACACCCACTTGGCCTTCACTTCCTTCTTCTTGTGAAATACCAATTCTTGTGGATCCTTAGGGTTTGCAACCACAACCTCAACATACTATTTGAGGTCATTCTTGTGAAAGGCACACGGGTTTCGTAATGGATAGCTTCACTCTGAATCCATAATAAGATATATATAATAATAATTGATTGTAAAAATATGATTATATTACAAAGATAGGGCATGCCTATATAAATGCCCTTTTTGGTTTTATGAAGAGTCATGACTTTTAGTCATGACCTTTTATTACATTAATGTTTAATTTTACTTTTATTTATTATTTTAACGTCTTTATATTATATTATTGAATTATTGTGACATTGCCTTTCCCTTAAATTTTTCTTTGTCCTCAAAGAAATGATAAGGAAGGATGTAAGTGGAGAAAGTGATATGACTCCCATGCAATGTCTTCTTTTGGTATATTTTTCCATTTAATCAGATATTCCTTGATTACTCGAGAACGTAATCTCTTTTCCTGGGTGGCGATAATGGATTCAGGCTCTAAAATGATTCTTCCTTCCTCATATAACATAGGAAGTATAATTTGTGCCTTTTTTTGTTTCCCCAAGACTCTCTTTAGACATGATACATGAAAGATGTTGTGGACATGACTTTTATCTGGTAAATCCAACTGGTAAGCTACGTGACTGATTTTTCTATTTATTTGATATGGTCCATAAAATTTTGGAGCCAATTTATTCTGTCCATGTTGTTTAAGGGATAATTGTTTGTAAGGTTGAAGTCTCACAAATACCCAATCTCCTACTTCGAACTCTCTTTCTATTCGGTTTTGGTCAGCTTGTTGCTTCATTCGGTTCCTTGCAACTGTTAAGTTTTCTTTGAGTAACTGAAGGATTTTCTGACTTTCGTCTAAATGGTTTTTTACTGATGCAAATTTTATGTGGCCGAGGGCCAACTCCTTCCATGATGGAGGTTCGTAACCATAAAGATCTTGGAAAGGTGTCATTTTAGCTGATGTGTAATAAGTGGAATTATACCACCACTCAGCAAGGTGAAACCATTGAATCCATTTATTTTGTTTGTCGGAGATAAAAAAAATGAATATAGGTTTCTAAACATTTATTGATGACTTTTGTTTGACCATCTATTTGAGGGTGCTAAGCTAAGCTCATATTGAGAGAGGTTTCGATCTGTTTGCAAAATTCTCTCCAAATATTCCCTTTAAATTTGGCATCTCTATCGCTGACGATAACCTTAGGGAACCCATGTAGTTTGTAAATATTTTTACAAAATATTTCAGCTGTTTGTTTTTCTGAATCTATTTTCCTTACTCCAATAAACTATGCATACTTATTTATTCTGTCTACTACTGCTACTATTTTATATTTTTCCTCGGATATGGGTAGTCCTTCAATGAAATCCATTGAAATTTCTTCCCATTTTTTGTTGGGAATGTGTAATGGGTGGAGTAACCCAAGGGTCGACACATTTTCATTCTTGTTCCTTTGACAAAGATCACATTCTGTTACATATTTTCGAATATCTACACTCATCCCTTTCCAAAAAAATGATCTTCGTGCATTATAGTGTGTTTTGAAAAATCCTACATGACCTGCAACTGGGCAATCATGAGATTCTTGAAGAACCCTGGCTTCAAATCTTGATTTGGTATTTAAGTAGATTCTCCCTTTATACCATAATATGTCATTTTTCCATTTGAACTTAGGATAAAAATTTAAATTGTTGATTATAAAGCAATTCTCCAGGTTTTTTTCATACTCAGTTCTGATTTCATCCAACCATTCTGGAATGGCTATTGATATTGCAAAAAATTGTGCTTCTTCATATTTTCGTGATAGGGCATCAACCACGATGTTGTATTTTCCTCTTTTAGATAGAATTTCCATATCAAACATGGAAATTTTCTCTATCCACTTTTGTTGTTCAGTTGACAATGCTTTTTGTTGTAACAAGTACCAGAGACTGTTATGATTTGTGCGTATCAAAAACTTACCAATGTGAAAGACACAAGGGTTTCATAATGAACAAATTCACTCTGAATCCATAATAAGATATATATAATAATAATTGATTGTAAAAATATGATGATATTACAAAGATAGGGCCTACCTATATATATGCTCTTTTTGGTTTTATGAATAGTCATGACTTTTAGTCATGACCTTTTATTACATTAATGTTTAATTTTACTTTTATTTATTATTTTGATGTCATTATATTATATTATTTATTTATTGTGACAATTCTCCTCTAACAAAAGAAGATTACTTTCCTTCCAAGCTTGGAAGTTTGTTGCCCCTTCTAACATGTCCTCAATCTTCAATGTGTTCACCATCTTCAATATCTGATATGATAACCCTCTATTGGAACTACCTTGTACTATCATGTACGACCTATCTGTGACTTTCCCTTCCTTGACTCATGTATATCTTTTCCCTATCCTTTTGTGGCATGCGGATGTCCGTGCTTGTCTACACTATGAATCACGAATGCCTTTGCAAAAAAAAACATGTTCTTCCCAATACTTTTGTTTCCCTAAAAGTCCATCCTTTGATTTCCTCTGCTAGTTATTTACCTGATAAGATCTATCCTCTTGGTTTCCTCCCTTCAGAGATGAATCTCCCTCTTTCCTTGAAAGCCTCAACTCTGATACCATGTTGATTTTCTAAATAGGATTCAACCCTTGGTATGATATGATACCATATAGAAATTCCCCTTCAACCTATCACCATGCAGTTAATTCCAAGCAACATATATTTATTGAATCAAAGCACAACTAGGTTATTCAACAAAACATGCAGTGAAATCATAAACATGGAAATCAAATCAAGCACATAAGAACACCGAGATTTGAGTAAACCCCTGGAAAACCCCAGAGGGAAAACCAGTCCAATGATGCTTTTATTAAGGTCAAATCAGGGTTCCTATAACAGGGATAATGGCCAACTATGATAAATATACACTGCAGATAAACCTGGAAACTCGTGTGCTTCTATACAACCTTGTACCAACATGTTTCCCAATGCATCCATGACTTACCCTTCTCTGGCCCGCGGATATCCGCACCTTTATAATGCAGACACACCCTGCTATGTCAAAGCAGATCCTCGATTCCACAATTTTCTGTACTGGAATCTACCTTGAATGTGGTCCTTCACCATTCTTTTTAAAACTTCTCTAATTTCCAATTTAATTTGGTGACAGAACTAAAAGTAGTAATCTGGAATTATGATAGCATTTCTATTAAAATCAACGAGACTTCTCTTCTTAGCGAGTTTAACACTTCTCTTTAGCTTAAAACCCAACGGAAATGACTTACTGTACAGATTGTATCTTTCTTGCATTTTTCGCTCCCATACATCGGCGGACACGTAGCTCCCAACGGAAAATGAGAAATTCCCTCGAAATTTGAACCTCAGTTTTCCGCTACGATCTGGATCGTTAATCTCTTGCTTTCCAATTCCGCTCAACTCTTGACCGTCTGTCTACTAGATTGCCAATACCCTACTCAAAACATTCTGCCATAGAAGCACACAAATAACCAATACTTCTTGTTGCATCAAATGCATCCAACTTCTCCTCAACCTATGTAATCCGTGTAGGGTCTGGATTTACTCCAAAAACTGGAACTGAACTGTCCATATAGTGACTAGCGTTCAAAAGTGTTCCATCCCCGCCAATTGTAATGACCAGGTCTACATCATGGATTGGTGCATTCACTTCATCATGCAAAACAGTCTTGAATTCAAGAGACTTACGACACAATACATCCTTACAAAATTTCACTGCCTCTTCATGTCTATTATGTCTGTTCAGAACAAGAGATTAAACAAAATCTCACATAACAGAACCTTAACGAATATTCAGATTTCAATTGATTCTCGAATTCATAGTTTATTTCACGATTACTTAACCGATGCTCCTTTAATGAAATTAATCGATTTCATTCGTTTAACCTATAATGACAGGCGTATCAAGAATATTTTGATGAATAGAGTAAGCAACAGATCAAGAATTTGCACAGTAGAGAGGAAATTTAATCATTCACTGTATGTAATCTTTTACATCACGCCTAATTTCCTTCCTCGACTCTAAAATCTACTATGTATCCCCTTGCTCTCCTCGAGCTCTGTGAGCTAACCCTCATCTAGACTCAGCCAGATTAGACTAAGTTAAGCTACCTATTCAAAATACTAAAGACTGTATTTATTTACAATGGATTTCTGTTTCCAGATCCTATGATTAAGGAGCAGAGTCCTTCATAAACTCAACTGACCCCTACGAGTCATCAGTGACTCATTACAAACCCTATATTATGTTTTACAAGTGGAAAGGATCTAGAATCCTTATCCATTTTTCAACTCTTTAATGAAAATAAAGAAATTACATTTATGTGAGACTCTAGGTCTTCTCTGATTTTCTTGACCTTGATCAAGTCATGAATGAACTCGTTTCCCCTGAGCCTATGCTCCTGCATCACTTTCTCTTCTCTAACCCACATATATCCATTCCTATCTCCTCTGAGACCCACATATGTGTACAAAAATATCATATGAAAACCTCCATATGAATTTTCTCTTCCCTCTGGTCTCTATCCTTTGAAACCCACCTATGGCTACTTCTTCTTCTCTCTCTCTCTCTCTCTCTCTCTCTCTCTCCTTGACCTGTATGACCTCTAGATGACAGTCCTTCTCCACCTATCAAGATCTTGAATCATGGTCCTTTGTGATTCAACCCTCTCATCAATACTTGTATGGATTGTCTTCACCCAACCAATGAGATCTCCTCACTCTAGTGTAAGAAAAAGTCCTTTGCTCCTAGAATCCTTACTAGAAAAAGTCATTTTCTACCCTCAACCTTGGTCTCTCACCAAGTCTCTCACAAGTGTATCTCACACAAGTCACTTGACCTCGACCTCTCGTCAAAAGTGACTTCTCCTATACCCCAACCTTGCTTTTATAATCACGAGTTACAATCTATTTCTAATATTCAAAGTGATCTACGGTTGATATTACTTCTCACACCCACTTAAGATTTAGATTACATGTTGCATGCTAAGCATGCCCTTAAATAACTCAATTCACTAATAAACACAATGTTTTACTTTAATTAATTTCTTCTAAGTAGAGTAAACTCAAGACTAGAATATTTTCGACTACTTCCACATGCAAAACACATGCCTACGTGGAAGTACTTGTCCAATGCTACCAAAACATCAACACAATACATCCTCAGATTGATAATTAAATGCACAACTCTTCAATTGCTTACTAATTCAATTAGGAAGTAATTGAAAACTCTGTCATTTTTTGTTTCGTTGTTGGGGATATGTCCTATTGTTTGTATTTTCATTATAGAAGATTGAGTGATATGATTTATTTTCATCAATTTGTAGAATGTTCTTCTAATATTTTCTATGCACAAAGTTAGGGATCAACAAGGTATATTTATTAGTTCATCCCAAAATTTCTGTAAAACTAATAGTGCAGATCACTCTCTATAGGGAAAGGAGCCTAGTCAGTCGAATGATTTGTCACCTACAACAAGTTTTCTTTCCCAAAAGAGACCTGAGACCTCCCCTCAAGAATATGAATCTTTACAGGGTTTTATGCACACAAACGTTCTGCCTTCAGAAGATCTCATCGATGAACAATACCACTCTAGGGAGTTCATCTTTCCTAAAGCTTCTTCAGAAACAAAGGACAACCCTCAGAAGGAGATGGCACATGAAACTGTCAAGGAATAAACCTTTGCCTTTGGATTTCCAATTAGAGGATCAAATGAGGAGATCAAAATGAAGAATATCTCTCATTATTCCTTGTCAAATTTTCATGGTTTATCTAAATAAGATCTTGACACCTTCCTATTTGAATTTGACGTACTTTGCATAAGTTATGATTATGTGTCGGATGCCCAGAAATTGAAACATTTTTCTTCCACACTCAAGAACATTGCACTACACTGGTTCATGGGCCTTATTAGGGACAACATCTGTACATGGGACCATATGACACAAAAATTCCTGGAAAAGTACCAAGATTATTGTAAAGAAAAACAAAGGAGGGAGAAATTATTCAAAATGACACAACATAAAGATGAAATCCTTTTACGTCGAAATATTTAACTATAATTTGCAAAGGGAAAGGCAAGGAGATTTAGCTCCCGAGACACAACATGTCTTATTCTTGAGAGGAATCTGAGATGATTGCATTGAAATTCTCAACCCAATGGGTGGAGGAGACATCTCTCAACAAGATTATGATGTTATCTTGGAACTTTTTCGCAAATATTCTAGAGGTACTTCAAAAACAGGCAAAGAACTAAGAGATATATTGACAAGGATTGACAAGACTACTAGAGGTGGAGTCACAAGAGTAGAGATCAGGAACATGTTAGAGGACTTCAATACTGATATACTTAGTTCCTTGAGCTTCCAATTGGATACACTACAAATGAAGAAGAATAAAGAAGAGGTAGAATGAGCTTTGGCCATCTTTTTTCCAAAATGAAGAGCAAAGCACCCATGGAAAGAATGTCCACTGTACCAATTTGAGGTTTACCGAATATGCAGTGAGGACCATGCTACTTGTAACTTTCTATCCCTACCAGGAATAAAAGATATCTATCAGAAATATGAGGAATCAGAGCAACCATGCCTTGTCTCTAAAAAACAACCATTGCAACCCAGACCTCAAGGTATGGTTCAAGACCAATCTCAATATTTTAATTCATATTGGACTAATCCTACCACGCAATATACTTGTCATCCATGATGTCTGCCAACAAAACAGTGGGTGGCTCCTCCTCCTCCAAACAAGTTATGGCAACAAGGGTGGAGAAATTCCACTTTAGGAGGCCCTCAATAGGACATAACACAACCACCCATGCAACTTATTCCTCTTCCCTATATGCAGTCATCCACATCATCCCCTCCTCGACCACAATTACCTGCACAACCTGTACCCAACCCTAATAATGGGAGGCCATCCCAACCAACACAATATGATGGACTTGCCACATACCCTACGTATTCCATCTCTTCCATGGACTGCAATGATATCCATATTTGATCTAGGAAGACATTAACCAAGGACCAACCTCCCATTCATATTGAATATCTGAATGAGGATGTTCAAGACAAAGAACCAGAATAGAAACAATCTCGCAAATATTTGAAAGTTGATGATGCCCACCATGAACTTCAAAACCCACCCTATCCAAAAATATTTAACCTAGAGAAACATCTTACTCAACCATAATTTGACTTCTTGGGGGAACTCAAGAACATGTGTGTCAAAATACCATTGTTCCAAGCCATCAAATATGTACCTATACACTCAAAAGTGGTATGGGAACTTTGTTTAAGGAAACCTGATAAAAAAGGAAGGATTCCCAAATTGTCCATGTTATGGCTAGACTATCTGGCTTAATCATGGGGGGATTTCTCACAGCCAAACACTTTGACTCTAGTAGCCTGATAGTTAATGTGTAGATTAATAATACACATATTAGCAACACATTAATTGACCTTGGTGTTTCCATCAATGTTATGATGTGTGAGACCATGGAAACCTTAAGGCTCACTGAACTTAGGGATACCTCAATTATACTCCAACTCGCTGACAGATCAACTATCAAACCATAGGGAATATTAGAAGATGTAGTGATCTATGTATATTATTGGGAATATCCCACCAAATTTATGATCCTACAACCCAAAACCTCTCTTGCATGGTATCCTTTAATCATGGGAAGGCCTTGGTTGGCCACTGCTGATGCTTACATCAGTTGTAGGTTAGGTAACATGACCATTTCCCATGATACCTCTACAAAGAAATTAATCCTGTATCCTCCCACCAAAGCCAACATATATTTTTAAACACCACAATGGGCCTACAAATAAGACATTGATGAAGAAGGAGAAGCTCATCAATTCCTCTCTATAGATCAATACCTAGCCATCACAGAGAAAATAGAGGATGATGAAATCAATGATTTCATAGCATCTTCTTTTTCCTCATCCAATCCACATGTTCTTAAGCATGTTATGCATCGAGAAACACATGTTTCTCTTTCCTCAAAAATCATATGAGTTGTTGAACACAAGTCCTCACCTGAAAAAGATCAAGGGTCCCTCACAAAAACTATAGAAATCAGCCCCAGGAAAACCTTGAACATCAATCAAGAAATGACTGAACAACAACAAGAGTGACTGGTCAAAGTGCTATGAAATCACACCGATGCCTTCACCTGGGATTACTCTGACATAAAGGGAATCCATCTCGACTTATGCACACACCATATATACATTAAAGAAAGATATAGACCCATTCACCAGCCCTAAGGCTCAATGAATCCAACATTGAATGACATAAGAAAGGAAGAGATACATAAATTACTCGCAACCAACTTTATCTATCCAATTTCTGACAGCCAATGGGTCTCCCCTCTCATCATGGTACCAAATAAAAATGGTAAATGGAGAATTTGTGTGGACTATTGAGAACTCAACAAAGAAACACACAAGGACCATTTCCCACTTCCATTAATTGACCAAGTCCTGAATACATTAGCTAGGAAGAAATACTTTTCTTTCATCGATGTATTCAATGGGTATAACTATATCCATATCGCACCTGAGGATCAAGAAAAAACAACATTTACCTTTCCATGGGGGAAATTTGCGTATCGTGTTCTACCATTCGAGTTATGTAACACCCCTACCACCTTTCAAACAGATGAAATCAATATATTATCTAATTTAATTCATGATTGTGTGGAAATATATATGAGTATCATATTTTAAGATAAAAACAAAGATTTGGATGCTTCTTTACCTTCTTTTGATCTCTTGGATTGTACTTATATAAGACTAGTCTTGTTCTCAGAATCTCAGTTTTSTAGTCRTTGTTGTGGTCATATTTGAAACTTGAGTTTGTATTTGGGTTCAAAAATTTTCTTTGGTGCTTTCCTTATATTTTTAAAACATAAAAAAACACAAAACAAATTCTTTCTTTTAGCATCTTTTTTTAGTTTTTCTTTGGTAGAAAGAAGAAAAAAATAAAAAAAACCTAGTTTTTGCTAGTTAGGTCTCTTTCTTTCTTTGAATTGTTTTTGCATTGTTATTTGAAAAAGAAAAAGGTATTAGAATAGAATTTTGTTTTCTTCTCATATTTAAATCATTTTAAAAGAAAAATAAGAAAGAAAATCCTTTATTTTGCTTCTTTTGTCTCTCTTGAAAGTTGCATTGTGCATTTTGCATTAGGAAAGGAAAAAATTGCATTTCAAGATTTGAAGGATTTTTCATGCATTTTTTCTTGTTTGAAACTCTTTTTCATTGAAGAATTAGTGTCTTTTCTAGTGTTCTTATACGTTTCATTTTTGCAAGTCTCTCAAACAACATCAGTTTCACTTTCGTACCCTTTGAGTAAGAACAACTGCTAAAATGAACGCTAAACTTAAAATTTACTAGACTTTGTTTCTAGGGTTCACAAACAAGTTTAGGGTTAGGGAATTGGATTAGGAATGGAGAGATAAATCTCCAAGTCCACTAAAAAACATAGGATTTTGAGCTAGGGATATTTCAAACTCAACTATCATATAATTATAGCTGAGAAGCTCCTCTAACACAAGAGTCAAACATGAGGTCGCGTGAAGGAGAGATGAGGAGATAACCTCTCTGAATCTTAACCGAGCATAGTGGAGAGGTTGTATATTTGGGGTTTTTTCATTTCCATTAACTCCATGAGAGGAAACTCTTTCAAGGCTTCAGGATTAGTTACCTTTCCCATACGTTTGATCCTGACTGTCGACTGTACCCCCCAGACGTTGACTGGGAGTTGGTGATCTTAGTTGTTTTTCATAGGGACATCAGAGGTGACAACAAGGGTTTTCCCATGGTACCTAAGGAAGATTTAATATCATTCTTTTTAATACTATTGGAGGGTACCCTGTGAAGCGTGGGTGCTTGTACCAGATAAGTCCAGTCGATGGAGGTCGAGATAATTGCTTCTCATTCTTTCATTCAAA
>JASDQU010100720.1:49514-83175 GCA_032191745.1 Picea mariana | reverse complement strand
TCTCATATATTGTGCATGGTGTATTGTGGTGTATTGGTGTAACTCTTATACTATTGTTCATTGCTCATTGGATATAGTTGAATGGTTTAAGTATAAGTTGAAAAAGGTTTTAAATTGTACTTGATACTGTTTCACCCCCCTCTCAGTATCAACAAAAATATGGACCTGATATTTTATAAAGCATTTACGAATTCTGCATTCCATACCTAGTGACATTTTGGATCGTGGGTTCTCAGGCAGGTGGGCTCAAAATTGGGCCTCCATTGTTCTGTGGCCTACAAATAGCAGCCAGAGTTCCGCCATATACAAATTGAAAAGTGAACCTGCAGACTGGATGACTCAACATTGCACTTCTATTGTTCCGAGTCCTCCAAACAACGCTCCCACTTTCGCAATATAGAAATTGACACACTGAATGCAGGACTAGCGGGGTGGAGATTGCCATTGTTTATGGATTCTAATCCCTATGAAGTATCTAACAGTATCTAAAAAAATATTTTGAATACTAAATTAGCTCTTATTAGTGTGAACTGGACATAGAGGTACAAAACAGTTGGGATTGCACTCTCCACAATATACAAATTGATTATCGGATTCTGACATCATCCGCTCTTCTGTGTTACAAATTATGGATTCAAATGTTCAGAGCGATACAATTAGAAGGTCTAAGCCTCGCCTCCTTTGTAGACACCTTCTCAACATGTTTTGGATCCTCTTGTTGCTGGGTTCACGAAATATGCAATTCCAATGTTGGCGGGTTGACATATATTTATCTCCATCTATATAATCAAACGACGAATCCGACCGACCGTTGTTTCTTTTGATACTTGGCCAATTTTATGTCCATGGTTGTTGGGTTGCCACCAATTTCATCTCCATCTATATCCTGGCATGGAAAATTGGACTGTCCACTATTCCTTTTCATACTTGGTGAATTTTATGCTCGCAGTTGCTGAGTTGGCACAATTGAACTCTGTTTCTTTTTGTTCCGTTATATACATCTTCCTCTCAAAATTTTCGTGATCTACAATTCGACTGTTAACCACTCCGTCCTTTTTCCCTTTTTTTCTTCCCCTATATTATGGGACTATAAAGTATGGACATGATATCTTAGAGCATGTACGAATTTTTCTTTCCATACCTAGTGACATTTTTGATCACGGGTTCTCGAGCGGGCAGGCTCAAAATTGGGCCTCCATTGTTGCGTGTGTTACAAATAGCACCCACCATTCCACGATATACAAATTGACAAGCAGACCTGCAGACTAGCTGACTCAACATTGTACTTATATTGTTCTGTGTCCTCCAAACAACACTTCCAGTTCCGCGATATACAAATTCACACATGGAATGCAGGGCTAGCGAGGTGGAGATTGCCATTGTTTACGGATGCTAATCCCTATGAAGTACCTTATAGAATCTAAAAAATTATTTTCAATACTAAATTAGCTCTTAGTAGTGACAACTGGACACAGAGGTATGAAACAGGTGGCATCACACCTTGCGTAATATACAAATTGACTACCTATTGTGTACCTCTATTTTTTTCCCCTGCCCGCGACCTCCGTACTTTCTTACTATGAAATTAAAAACCTTTCATGCTAATAGCTGACCATGCAGGAACCGTCAACATTGCCATTAATGGGCGAAACGCTCGAGGAGATCTCCCATTTACGCATTAAACCAAGATGTGTGGAGAGTTATTTTGTCCCTTCCGATTGTTCATCTCGAACACGCATCGTCGTGTTGGTCCGCTCAAGAAATCTACAATGCGTAATCGCTCATTGCGATATCCGCCATGTTCACAATTCTATGTATGCAATTACTAGTGTTTAATGTTAACAACGCATCATGCAACAGCTTTCCAAATTGTCATTAATGAACGAAAATCTCGAGGACATCTCCCATTGACACGCTTTGGACCAAAATTTGTGCAGGGTTATATTATCCCTTCCAAATTTTCATTTCATTCATTGTTTGGAACAGACAAATGTTCTTGTAGACTTATGGCAGCAGGTCGACAACAGTTTTGTGGAGATACATTAAATATGCTACACACGAGGACCAGAACTGTTAGGATATTTAGACACTTAGGAGTTAGTTAAGATCTACTTGGTCTAATATGTTGTTAGGTAAAATTGTGTTTCTTAATGTGTTTCTTTAGTATGCATTAGTATTCATTTGTAGTTAGGAAATTCGATAGTCACGATATGTTCCCGACATAGAGTGATCCGACGGTTCATACTCTCCTCGATCTTAATGACCATTGATTAGTGGATTAACACCCGATTGGTCCATGATCTCTATTTAAAGAGCATGGAGGGTCATTTACTGATGATCGATTGTGATAAACTCTCTTGTAAAATCTCTCTGTAATCTTTTTCTTTGCATTAATAAACTGCTCCAAGTGGCCGCATTGACTGGGGCCGTGGATGTTTCCTTGTAGGGGTTTTACCATGTGAAAAAATCGATGTGTTGATCTTTGATATGGTTATGTGAGTGGTTACTGAAGGTGTTCATCCTCTGTTGGAATACCTGTGTTGTTGAACAAGAACTTCCAGTGGTCCAGGGCATACTTTTACTATTCATCCCATTCCACCCAGAACGAAGTGATTTGGACCTATGGAATCACTCATGCAGGCTGCATCCCTGAGGTTTTTGACCATAAGGAGGTGGTCTCTTGGTGCACCAAAAAATATATTCTAGGCCAAAGAGTTATTCCACTGCATGACCATTCTCCTGTTTCTTTGTCACCTCAAGTCTTCCGCGAGATGTTAAAGTTGTCGAAGCCAACATTGACGTTCAAAGGACAAGACTGCAAGTAGTTTCTAGAAAAAAATTATAATGGGTTGGACATCTTAGCTGACTTCCTTGAATACCCGACAATAGTTCCTGAAGATATCACAAGGTTTTAGGTAATTTCCTTTAGAAATCCATTCCGGGAAATTGCTTGGCTGTTTACAAGAATAACAGGACATGCATCCACAACAAGAATTTCCCATATAATTATTTATATTTTGTATTTCACAGTCAAGGAACAATACATTTTCGATTGGGGGAAGCTAATTTCCATTGAGCTTTGTTCCCAGTTTTTATGATTCAAAGAATCGAATAAATTTTATATGTCATCCTACTTGATTTTCGCAATTGTGTATTGCTGCCCATTTCCAAAACTTTCTCTTTCCAATAAAATAGACTGTGGATTCGACCTAGTAACATTCTGGCACAAGGCCCTGTGGAGGCACAAGGATTCTTGTTGTTTTTATGAAGTTTTTAATGGCTTTGTCTTAGTTTTCAAATATTTACTATTAGGCAAGGATGCTCCATCGATGTCTGGCCAGGCAACCAATTTTTTGAACAGGAAGGGCACACTTGAGCAAGAGGAAAATCATAGTGTCCTCATGGTCTTTGGCTCTAAGGAAAATCCTTCCTTCCTTCCATGCCACATCACAGACAAGATGTTTTTTGCATAAATAACAAGGCAATACAACCACTGGTTGCATTTTTTCCATGACAAGAAAAAAAGCAGTTCATTCCTTTGCCTTGGAAAGTTGAAGACTTTGTGTACAGAAACATCAACAAGATTGAGGAGTTTGCTGCCCATTTCAAGAAATTGAACCTAACGTACGCTGAAAGGCTAAAAGGATTTGACCCTAATGGCATTTTTCGAGAACATTTATTGGGTGTTGTCTTTAACACCTCTTTTATCCATAGACACCTGACCCAAGACAGGGGCAGTGTCGACAACAATCCTGCTTGTGCCGATTCCGACGCAAATACATTGCTAATCTTGACTGAATTGTACAGACAACATGGAAAAGTATCTGGTGAGAAGAGTACCCAGTCACCCGCCAGTACTCCCAAGAGCATGACATCACAGAGCATCGCTTCGACGGTCTACCCCAGTAAGAAATCAACCTAGAAATATTCGAACGAAGGAGGAGATAAGAAACCTACTCGCATAAATATTGATAGTTCTCACAAAATTCCATTGACGAAGAAGAGAAAAAACAATGCAGGGCAGGCAGAGGAACCCAAAATTGAAAGTGGAAAACTGCAACTTGAAATTGAAGCTGAGCACATGCATAAAAATGGATCATCCACAGTGGAAATATCTGAGACCTACTTTTTTGACATAGATGAATCCTTCGTAATCCAGAGTGTTATTTTTGACAACCAATCTAAAAGTATGGTCATTGAAAAGAGAGATGTAACAGAAAGGAAAGGTAAATCTCGCACAGAGATTAACTTTAGTGAAATTCCGTCGTCCCAAATCTGCTCATTTCGCCAGGTAACCGGTGAAATTTTTGTGATTCCATTGGAGGAATTGAGATGGAAAATGCCAATCTGAAACACTGCCTCAACGAATTTGAGAAGGATTTCATTGCAACCCCAGAATTTGCTAGTCCTTTGGAAAAAATCATGCCTGCTACCACTGCAGTGAAGATGAAAGTATCCTCTACCCTCCTTGCATATTGCTCTAGAGCCCTTGTAGAGAATAACATCAACAAAAAAATGTATCTAGTTACTAAAGCCTGGGAAACATCGCAAAATTTAGTTTCCTTTGGAAAGAAGGCCAATGATTTGTTGCAACATTTGGAGGCGAATTTAAAAAATGAACAACTTTTCTATCATCAGGTACTGGCCCTTTTTTCCGATTATGCCGTCAACACATCGGAACTGAAAAGAAGATAGGAGAAACTCCCCTCCCCAAAGCGTACCAAAAAAGTAAACGCATGTTGGAAAAATAAAGTTGACAACTTGGAGCTCATTTTCAAATCATGTAAACTAGTCATATCAGAAAAGGAACATTTATTCACAAGCCTGCTCCAGATCGACTTAGCGAGAACTACCAACGATGTTCAAGATCGTAACTTAATTCACAAATCCTTGTCAATCACCAAAGAAGCCTTCCTGGAACAAGTTGATATTTTAAAGGGGTTGTCTTTTGAAAAATTTTACAACATACTTGAACATCGTCTAGATGAGCACGAGCATTGTGTACTGGACTATGCCTCACACAATGAAGAAATTGAACAGAGTCTGCATAGTATTTCAATGGATATAAGGAAATTAGAAAACAACCTTTACGACATAGAAATCTAGGAAGAAATCAACACGCCCCCCATGAAAAGCTACATCGAGGAACCATAACAGATAATGGACAATCTCGTCCAGGAAGGGCTACAACTGGTCAACATGACTCCACTGACCATGGACGACAACAACAAAAATGCATCTGCTTCATAGTAAGTCTATACTGGGATCTTGTTTTCTTTATCAATCCAGTTTAACTCTATGCTATCATCTTATTTTCTTTATCAATCCACTTATGACCTCTTTATATAGAAAACTGTAAGCAAAGACTCATAACTTCCAATTTCTTCTTTTCAGGTCTTCCTCTCTACCGTCACGCACTTCTTGTACTTATTTATTTTTATGGTCCACGGGAGCCCCAATCCCAGTCTATATGACAAACACATTTAAATTTCCATAAAAATGTAACATAAATTATTAATTTTTCGTAAATTCCAAAGAAAACTGATTCAACAATGCCTTTATTGTATACTAAATTTTGGGTTTCTAGGAACTTTTCTTGTTTTTTCCAAAGAAAACAAATTTGGATCTACTACATTTCTTCTGTCCTCTTGTATGATAATTTTTTTTGTCTTAAACCACATTCTTACTATTCTATTGTATGATTTTTAAATGTTCATGTAACTTCCAGAGATATGTAACATACATTATTTATTTTATAATAAGTTTCTATAGTTTGCAAGTCTGCTTGTCAATTTGTATATCGCGGAACTCTCGCTACTATTTGTAGGGCACAAAACAACAGAGGCCCATTTTTGAGCCTGAGAACCCGCGATCCAAAAACTGCCTAAGTATGGAATGAGGGCTCCATGCATGCTCTACAAAACATGTGCAAAGAAAACTAATTTGGTAATGCTATATTATTTTTGTCCAAGAAAAGCCTTAGTTTTAAAGCAAACTAATTCGGGAATGCTATTTTTTTTTGTGTTTTTCTCCACGAACCTATGTAACAGACATTATTACTATTCTATCATATGCTTTTAAATGTTCATGTCATTTCCAGAGATATGTAACAAACATTATTATTTTTTGGTAAATTTCTATAGTCCGCAACTCCATGTTTGATTTTGTATATCGCGGAACTGTCGGTCCTATTTGTAGCACACAGAATATATGAGTCCCAATTTTAAGCCCGCCAGCCCGAGAACCCGTGATCCAAAAACTGGCTAAGTATGCAATGAGGGCTACATGTATGCTCTATAAAATCTCGTCTCCATATTTTATAGAAGTACAAATTTCGTATGTATAGAACTAAATATCTAGTTTATAAAAGTACATATTTCGTATGTAATTTTATATATTTCTCTTAAATTTCTATAGTCCACAACTCCACTTCTCAATTTCTGTATCACAAAATTGTCAGTGCTATTTGTAGGGCACATAACATCAGAGGCCCAATTTTGACCCGCCAGCCCAGGTCCAGAAACCTATAATTTCATAAATTTCAATTTCTTTTGTGTCCAAGAGTCCTTGTTTTAAAGATAACTAATTCGGTAATGCTATTTTTTTTGTGTCCAACAACCTTTCAAATGTTGATAATTGTTTATATTTTTCAGGAAGAACTAATTCAGGAATACTATGTTTTGCATGCAAACCACATGTATTTTAACTTTCTAGCCACGTCTTTGTACTAGGTCACATTTACTCCCATTGCAACCTGGCAGGGACTTAGTTGCCATGCAACACTTGTTGTGTTTTGGCCTCTTATATTTATTGTATATTCTTCTAGTTCAACCATATGGATTCTTGTATTGATGTTCATGTCATTATATAGGAAAATAAAAACTAGAAGCAAGTAATGACATGTTTTATAATAATGTCCTCACTTCAATCATATATTCTATCTTTTGTAGATTAAATTGAGCCTTGAAGACTAAAAATGCCTTCATCCATAAACAACAATTGATAAAGGCACATTTCTCCAAACCTTGCAAAATAAAACTTATAATTTGGAGCAACGTTTTTTAAATGTGGAATCCAATCTTGTATCTAATGATCCACAAGGAGATGTGACATCTTTTGAATAATTTAATCATCCACTTGATGAACTCTTGGAGAGTGAGCTTATTGCATTTTCTTTCGTTTCCCATTATTCTATTTATGATTTACATTTTTATTTTTATTTTGAGAAACACACAACTAGAATTGGTTCTAAGTCACTTTGAAAAAATGGAATATAAAGATGAAGGTATTGGAAAGCACGGTCAAGTAATTGTAAAATCCATTGATCTCAATTTTCAACCATTTCACATGGTCTTAGATTGGGGAAACAATAGGTTCATCCCATTTTTGGATCCCTTAGAGCTATTCAATGTAATGTTGTTAATAGTCAAAGGTTGATTGGATAGTCAATTGGTTGGGATGACCAACAATGGTCCCAACCAGGACAATTGATTCATAGTTCAAGATAGAAAACAAGAGATTTGGGTGCACCTAAGGTGATCAAAATTGACTATTTCTTCCTTACTTCATGTGAGTTATTTAAACTTTGCGCTATATATAGTTAATCCTATGGATCGACCTATCATGGTAGTATATGGAATTATCCACTGTACGTGGGCATAATGGTTAATAACATGTGTTTCCTCCTTGGGGGTTAGGGGTTCAAAACTAAAGAAAGGTAGGGTATATAAACCCCCATAGAATTACCAATCAAATCATTTCATAAATGGGATCCCTTGTCCCATCAACAAGGGGGTCTCATACGTCACATCGACATCTCACTAGGTTATGACCTTAAAATCATATTATTATTATTATTATTGTGTTGAGATATGCTTACTTGTACTTCAATTCTATAATTTTGTATATTGAAACCACTTCTTCTTAGAATTCATTACTCTTCACTTATGTAATTCATTATTTCTCCAAAATGGTATTAGACTTGTTGGTTTCAAACACAACTTGTTTTCTACAAGTTGGTTTGGAGGTTGCCACTTATACATGGTCTTGTAAAGCCATGTATCCTTTTTGATAGATTGACTCAAGGTTTTTTTACTTGCAGTTTGGATTAGGGTTTATTGAGTGATTATGATATCTAAGAAAGGATCTGTGGTTTTAAATGGCCATAACTATGGCATCTAGGCACAAGATATAAAAACATTGTTGAAGGGTAAAGTGATTTAACAATTTACAAAAAATTTGCTTCTAGACCCTAAGGATGAACATGAGAATATTTATGAGCCACGAAAACCTATATCTCTAGGGAGACTTGATTTCATACAAAGGGGATTTAATGTCCCAACCAATTCTAGAAAAAGTTGAAGACTGTGTTTGATAAGATCGATAAAATTCAGGTTAGGTATATTGAGAAAGAGTTAATCTCCTTTAATTCTCTCTCCTTTGGCATGATTGATGTTAATCCCTAGAAAAAGTGCCATGTTAAGTATAAAACCCCTTATTAGTCCCTATATATTGAATTATCACTTTTCTAGTGTTATATTTGTATGTAGAATAGAACCCTTCATTGTACCCTTTCATTATAATTGTACCCTTTGTCTCCTATACACACACACACACCCAGGATACTTAGTCTTAGGATTGTCTCATCTCATATTGTACATTGAATATATTGTAAAAGGAGGTCCCCCCCCTCAAAGTGGATTGTCATACATTGATTTTTTACCATTCTTAAGGCGTTGGTTCATAACATTTGGTATAAAGAGCATCGATCCTAGGGTTTTGTTGTTTCAAGTGATTCATCTTGTAACATTCGTTGCAACTTTTTTGGGGGACTCTTCAAATAGAAAAATTCAAAGGTTACTTAGGAGACATATCAAAGTACATCTGGTAAAACTTTCAAGATTTGATTCATTATACTTTCATAGATATAGCCTATAGAAGATAGGCTTTTGATTCATTCTAAAATCATATTTAAACAAGTCATATTAGAAGTTTCGATACAACTTTGTTTGAAATATCGTGGAGACTAAGGAGACATAGTGAGTTAATTCTGGTCCAAATTTTAGGTTATGGATCATTATAATTTTAGAGATATATTGTTTGGAAGTTAGGGTTTGTGGCTAGTTCTGAAATTAGTCTCAAATGAGCCATCTTTTTATTTTTTCTATAAAAAAATTTCAGTGAAGTTTCAGACTCTAAAATTTCCAGAATCCTGAGAATACATAGCAAACTACATGTGGAATTTTTTTATATTTTGAAGGGTTCAAGGTATAGATATATATCAATACAAAGGTCATCCATCCCAACATACTCTGAAATTAGGGCTTGAAAGGTACATAACTTACAATTGACATAACCTTTTATTGGAAGATCTGTTTTTGGTGATTCAAAATTTGTGATAAAGAGAAAATAGAGGAGTATTATTATTGTTATCCCACATGTCTCAAAATAATATTTCAACACCAATTATACCTCCACAAATATCATATATAACTCATGAAGAAAATGAGGAGTTACATAACAAGCTATCAAAATTGGAGGACTAACTTAATGATTTGAGTGCTAGGTCAATAAAAAGTGATAAGTTGGTAAACATACAAAGAAAAATTCAAGAGATGAAAAATAAGATGGAATAAAAGGAAAAGAATATAGATGAAAATAAGAATGACATGAAAAAGAAGATGGATTAAAATAAGGAATAAATACAAAAATCCATGAATGAAATGCAAAAATCCATAGAAACCATTCTCTTACAAAATATCTCTAATAGGGACATGGAGATCATAGGAGATCATGAAAATAAGGAGAACAAAGTTGTTGAGACTCAATCACATATGGGGAGTATTTTGGCACATTTGGACAACACAAATATTGAATCTCATAATTATGATCATTCATTACTCCAAATGTTATGATCCAATGCCTTAAAAATGATAAAAAGTCAATGAGTATAGCCCACTTCGAGGGGGAAACCTCCTTTTACAATATATCCAATTAAGAATACAATATAAGATACCATAAGATGATCCTAAGACTAGGTCTCATTGTTATATATATAGGAGATAAAGGGTACAATTATAATGAAAGGGTGCAATGAAGGGTTCTAGCCTACATACAAATATGACACTAGAAATGTAATAATTCAATATCTAGAGATTAATAAGGGTTTTTATACATAACATGGGGCTTTGTCTAGGGATTAACATGCCCCATCCCCTTCAAAAAAGTGTTTTCCTCAACACTTGACTAACCACGAGTGTTTCTTCAAGAAGATCTCATCTTCCCATGTCAACTCTCCCATTGGTAGGCTCTTCCATTTGATGAGGTACTTTGTAATTGCTCAATTTCTCAACCGTTTAATCCTTGTTTCAAGGATTTTTTCTAGTTCTAGTATGGTTTTATCTTCTTTATTAATATCTTGTAAAATATTTTTGAATGGCATCTTGTTTCTGATGACCTTCTTTAAGAAAGTGACGAATGTTCAAATTGACATCTTTGTAGCACCCGACCAATACTTTTTGTACACCTTTTTCCCATTTCCATTTCCATATTAATACACTTTTCATCCACAATGATGCATTTTTGGTCAAGGTGTAATCACTCACTCAACATGCCATTTCAATACTTGTTCTTATGCATTTCTAGGAGATTATTACCTTTTGTGCTAACAACTGGTATATAGGAACAAAGTTGCACATGTACCTTCCCAACACAAGAACTGCAATTCTTGAGTTCAAGTGTAGTTGTTCCAACTTTGGTCATTGTTTGAACTCTCACTGCTGAAATCTCGTTGCTGCAAATCCCAATGCCGTGAATCTAGTCATTGTTGCAACTCCCAGTGTCACAACTCTGGTCGTTGCTGCAACTATCTCAGTGTTGCAACTCTAATTGTGCTACAAATTCCACTTTTTTGGAACTCCATTTTTGTTGTAACAACTCATTGGGAAACCACAAAACTGTCACCAGGGATCGTTCAGTTAGCCAAAAACCAGTCAGGAACATGAAAACGAAAATTGGGAGTCAAATAGGAATGGAAAACTCAACCACCACTTGTCGTGGATGATTTAGTCAGAACACACCCGTTTTTTTCCTCTTCTAGAAAATACAATATAACAAGATGAGATAGCCCGATTCTCATGGTTTTCCATCGATTTTATTAGATTATTTAGGAATAATGCATTTTGTATAAATATTCCCTCTCTCTCTAAGTCGAGGGATGGAGGAAAAGCGACAGAAAGTTTGTAAACTAGAGTTGTATTGATCTACATATTTCTGTTTATTAAAAGTTCAGTTTCATTCATGTTCAACTAATCGTGTGTTAAGAATTTGAGTGCCTAATACATTCTTAGACCAGTACCTCGTCTAAGGAGGCAAGCCCCCCTCCTTAGCTCGGTATTGTTTATATTTTCTATACTTTGTAGAAGTAGTCATAACATATTTTACATTTTTTCATTTATTTCTAGCAATTCCTTCATTAACATCTTATTGTAACTCTATTTTTCTCCATTACTTTAGCTTTGGATTGTTGTAACTCAGTGATAACATTGTAGGGTATTGTTTCTCGATTCATGAGTGAATAATTGTAGCATCTCTTCCATATTTTCATTTATTTCCAACAATTCCTTTATTAAACATTTGACTGATTACTGCAGCTCAACGTTGATATTGCAGGTATCATTTTCTAATTGATGAATGCGTAGTTGTAGCCTCTCTTTCTTGTTTTCATTTATTTCCAACAATTCCTCTATTAACTTTGTTGTAAATTTCCCTTGTTGTGATTATGGTTGCTGCAATTCACAATTGTTGTAACTCCTGTTGTTGCAACTCCTATTGTTGTAAATCCAAATGATACAACTCTTGTTGTTGCAACTCTCATTTCTACAACTCTTGTTGTTGCAAGTCTCATTGTTGCAACTCTACATCACAACATCTAGCTCTCTAGTTAGCAATTGCGTGGTTTTCAAATTGAGATAGTTTATTTCTTTTTCTTATTAGCATATTGTGGTTTGATCCTAATTCTTGAGTACATGAGCCATAACATGAATGTAACAATAATCAAGGTCATCTAAAATACTTGAAAAAATCACCTTTACTTTTCCTACAAGTGTGATCTTTAATTTCTTGCAAGAGTGATCTTTGCTTTCCTGTAAGTGTGATTTACTTTCTTGCAAGTGTGATATTTACCTTCTTGCACATGTGATTTACTTTCCTGCAAGTGTGATCTTTACTTTCCTGCAAGTGTGATCTTTACTTTCCTGCAAGTGTGATTTACTTTTCCCACAAGTGTGATTTAATTTCCTATTAGAGTTATTTACTTTCTCACAAGTGTGACATTTACTTTCTCACAAAAGTGTATTTCTATTCCTGCAAAGTGTGAATTTGATTCAGTGTCTTGCTAGAACATCGTGATATGCTTCTTTGTGACATTCAATTGAAAGTACTACAAATCATTAGAAATTGTAGCATCATACTTTCATATACAATGCACAACTGTTTTTAAGTTCAATATGTTAATTTTCTAAAGTGGATTCAACCCTTGGTATGCTTTGATAGCATGTCGAGATTTCTCTTCAAGCTAGCACCAGGTAGTTAATTCCAAGCAACATATATTTACTGAATCAAATCACAAATAGGTTACTCAATGAAACATACATTGGAAGCATAAACAAGGAAACCAAATAAAGCACATAAGAACACCAAGATTTAGGTAAACCCCTGGAAAAACCCCAGAGGGAAAACCAATCCAATGATGCTTTTATTAAGGTCAAATCAGGGCTCCCGTAATAGGGATAATGTCCCACTGAGATAATTATACACTACAGACAAACCTAGAAACTCTTGTGCTTCTGTATGACCTTGTACCAAGACATTTCCCAGTGCATCCGTGACTTGCCCTTCTTTGGCGTGTGGATGTATAAGCCTTTCCCTTCTCTGACTCATAGATATTCGTGCCTGTCTCCTCTGAGACTCACAGATGTGTACAAAAATCCCGTACAAAAACCTTTGTATGGATATTCTCTTCCCTCTGGTCTTTGTCCTTTGAAACCCTCCTGTGGCTACTTATGCTCTCTCTACTCCTTAACCTGTATGACCTCTAGATGACAGTCCTTCTCCACCTATCAAGATCTTGAATCACGGTCCTTTGTGATTCAACCCTCTCATCAATACTTGGATTAACTCTCTTCACCCAATTAGTGAGATTTACTCACTCTAGTGTAAGCAAAAGTCCTTCTTTGCTCCTACACTCCTTACTAGAAAAGTTCCTTTGTTGCTATCCTCAAACTTGGTCTCTCACAATTGTATCTCACACAATTCTCTTGACCTCAACTTCTCATCAAAATTGACTTCGCCTATACCCCAAACTTGATTTTATAATCATGAGTTACAATCTATTTCTAATCTTCAAAGTGATCTACGGTTGAGATTACTTCTTACACCCACTTAAGATTTAGATTACATGATGCATGCTAAGAATGTCCTTAAATAACTCAATTCACTAATAAATTTTTTTTTTACTTTAAATAATTCCTTCTAACTAAAGTAAACTCAATAATATAATATTTTTGACTACTTCGACATGCAAAACACATGCTTATGTCGAAGCACCTGTTCGATGCTACCAAAAAATCAACACTCCCTCTTAGTGGGGAAGGTACTTCTCCCACCTGGATTTTTCTCTATATTCTCTGCCAGATCATCTACCATGTTTGCTCTCTAATACACTTAATTGGATGCTCCCTGTGACATAGAAGCTATCCCTACCATGATGGTCTAACTTGTCTCTGAAGTCTCACTTCCTATGAACACGATCCTAGAAGTCTCCTACTTCTGAGCATCCTGCATGGCCATCTCGTACCATGACTCCTTCTTGAATGAATTGGAAAGCTGCTCCTTCCTACCTAAACCTGAAAGTTGACTCCCTCTGAGTTTCTCAACCTTCGGAGCTACCTTCTCCCGATTCTCTGTCACCATCTTGATGGAAATTTCTCTCATAGGCTAGCCCTTTAGCCTATACAAGTTTCTCTCTCTAACTCCAAATACATCTTCTTTTTCTGAGCTAGATCATATGGGAATAATGAACACCTTTCCTTCCTAGAACGCTATGTCAAATTCCTTCTTATCAATCATTGAGACCGATATCACACTCCTATTGATTTCTGGCACCCACAACACATCCTGCACTCTCAATGTGTCTCTTGACTCCATCCAGAATGACACTATTCCAAATCCATTCACTGCATGCTTGGTCCCCATAGCGAATTCCACATGTGTCTGGGTCAGACTTTGTGAAGCTCTTGAACACCTCTCATGCTCCTATCATATGACATGTAGCTCCATTATCTATCAACCATGCATCAACTGATATGATGCCCATGAAATTTTGAGAAACCAGTAAGAACTCTGCATGTTCAAACTTCTTGCAAAACTTGTCCACTTGATCCTTTGCCGATGCAACTACCTCTGATTGCATTTTGTTTCCCTCCTTCTTCATGTGTAGACATTGCCTTGCATAATGTCCAAACTTGTGACATGAAAATAACTTGACTTTTGTCATGTCCTTCTTCTTCTTTCCATATTGAGCGGTTGAGTCTCCACCGTAAATATTCTTGAACTTTCCCTTCCTTTCCTGACTGACAAAAGAAAATTTCTCATCATGGCTCCTCTTCAAACCATCCCTAGACTCTAACTGAGTCTCCTCCTGAATAAAATTAGTTCATAGTATATCAAACCCTAACATTGTCTCTTGTGCACAGATCCCTTGCACAAAAGGTTCCCAAGGCTTGGGAAGACCTCTCAATGCTACATTCACCAACTCGACATCCTATATTGTCTCACCAATCGCTGCAAGATGATCTTGGATCTATGTAATATTCATAATATGATTCACAACTGTGTATTCACTGGACATCCTAATAACTTGAAGCTGGTGATTCAAATGTAGCAACATGCTTGTATTCTTGTTTTGGTACAAACTCACCAAAGCATCATACATTTCCTTGGTAGATTGCTTCTCAGAAATGTGCGGAATCAAGTGATCCTTTACTGATTCTAGTGACACCCACTTGGCCTTCACTTCCTTCTTCTTGTGAAATACCAATTCTTGCGGATCCTTAGGGTTTGCAACCACAACCTCAACATACTATTTGAGGTCATTCTTGTGAAAGGCACACAGGTTTCGTAATGGATAGCTTCACTCTGAATCCATAATAAGATATATATAATAATAATTGATTGTAAAAATATGATTATATTACAAAGATAGGGCMTRCCTATATAWATGCCCTTTTTGGTTTTATGAAGAGTCATGACTTTTAGTCATGACCTTTTATTACATTAATGTTTAATTTTACTTTTATTTATTATTTTAACGTCTTTATATTATATTATTGATTTATTGTGACATTGCCTTTCCCTTAAATTTTTCTTTGTCCTCAAAGAAATGATAAGGAAGGATGTAAGTGGAGAAAGTGATCTTACTCCCATGCAATGTCTTCTTTCAGTAGATTTTTCCATTTAATCAAATATTCCTTGATTACTCGAGAATGTAATCTCTTTCTCTGGGTGGCGATAATGGATTCGGGCTCTAAAATGATTCTTCCTTCCTCATCTAACTTAGGAAGTATAATTTGTGCCTTTTTTTGTTGCCCCAAGACTCTCTTTAGACATGATACATGAAAGACGTTGTGGACACGACTTTTATCTGGTAAATCCAACAGGTAAGCTACGTGATTGATTTTTCTATTTATTTGATATGGTCCATAAAATTTGGAGCCAATTTATTCTGTCCATGCTGTTTAAGGGATAATTGTTTGTAAGTTTGAAGTCTCACAAATACCCAATCTCCTACTTCGAACTCTCTTTCTATTCGGTTTTGGTCAGCTTGTTGCTTCATTCGGTTCCTTGCAATTGTTAAGTTTTCTTTGAGTAACTGAAGGATTTTATGACTTTCGTCTAAATGGTCTTTTACTGAGGCAAATTTTATGTGGCCAGTGGCCAACTCCTTCCATGATGGAGGTTCGTAACCATAAAGAGATTGGAAAGGTGTCATTTTAGCTACTGTGTAATAAGTGGAATTATACCACCACTCAGTAAGGTGAAACCATTGAATCCATTTGTTTTGTTTGTCGGAGATAAAAAAATGAATATAGGTTTCTAAACATTTATTGACGACTTCTGTTTGACCATCTGTTTGAGGGTGCTAAGATAAGCTCATATTGAGAGAGGTTTCGATCTGTTTGCAAAATTCTCTCCAAATATTCCCTTTAAATTTGGCATCTCTATCGCTGACGATAACCTTAGGGAACCCATGTAGTTTGTAAATATTTTTACAGAATATTTCAGCCGTTTGTTTTTATGAATCTATTTTCCTTACTCCAATAAAGTGTGCATACTTAGTTATTCTGTCTACTACTACTATTATTTTATATTTTTCGTCGGATATGGGTAGTCCTTCAATGAAATCCATTGAAATTTCTTCGCATTTTTTGTTGGGAATGTGTAACGGGTGGAGTAACCCAGGGGTTGACACATTTTCATTCTTGTTCCTTTGATAAAGATCACATTCTGTTACATATTTTCGAATATTTGCACTCATCCCTTTCCAAAAAAATGATCTTCGTGCATTATAGTGTGTTTTGAAAAATCCTACATGACCTGCAACTGGGCAATCATGAGATTCTTGAAGAACCCTGGCTTCAAATCTTGATTTGGTATTTACGTAGATTCTCCCTTTATACCATAATATGTCATTTTCCCATTCAAACTTAGGATAAAGATTTAAATTGTTGATTATAAAGCAAGTCTCTAGGTTTTTTGCATACTCAGTTCTAATTTCATCCAACCATTCTAGAATGACTATTGATATTGCAAAAAATTGTGCTTCTTCATCTTTTCATGATAGGGCATCAACCACGATGTTGTCTTTTCCTCTTTTAGATAGAATTTCCAAATCAAATATGGCAATTTTCTCTATCCACTTTTGTTGTTCAGTTGACAATGTTTTTTGTTGTAACAAGTACTAGAGACTGTTATGATCTGTGCATATCAAAAACTTACCAATGTGAAAGACACAAGGGTTTCATAATGAACAGATTCACTCTGAATCCATAATAAGATATATATAATAATAATTGATTGTAAAAATATGATGATATTACAAAGATAGGGCCTACCTATATATATGCCCTTTTTGGTTTTATGAAGATTCATGACTTTTAGTCATGACCTTTTATTACATTAATGTTTAATTTTACTTTTATTTATTATTTTGATGTCATTATATTATATTATTTATTTATTGTGACAATTCTTTTCTAACAAAAGAAGAATACTTTCCTTCCAAGCTTGGAAGTTTGTTGCCCCTTCTAACATGTCCTCAATCTTCAATGCATTCACCATCTTCAAGATCTGATATGATAACCCTCTATTGGAACTACTTTGTACTATCATGTACAACCTATTTGTGACTTTCCCTTCCTTGACTCACAGATATATTTTCCCTATCCTTTTGTGGCATGCATATGTCCATGCTTGTCTACACTATGAATCAAGAATGCCTTTGCAAAAAAAACATGTTCTTCCCAATACTTTTGTTTCCCTAAAAATCCATCCTTTGATTTCCTCTGCTAGTTATTTACCTGATAAGATCTATCCTCTTGGTTTCCTCCCTTCAGAGATGAATCTCCCTCTTTCCTTGAAAGCCTCAGCTCTGATACCATGTTGATTTTCTAAAGAGGATTCAACCCTTGGTATGATATGATACCATATAGAAATTCCCCTTCAACCTGCCACCAGGCAGTTAATTCCAAGCAACATATATTTATTGAATCAAAGCACAACTAGGTTATTCAACAAAACATGCAGTGAAATCATAAACATGGAAATCAAATCAAGCACATAAGAACACCAAGATTTGAGTAAACCCCTGGAAAACCCCAGAGGGAAAACCAGTCCAATGATGCTTTTATTAAGGTCAAATCAGGGTTCCTGTAACAGGGATAATGGCCAACTATGATAAATATACACTACAGACAAACCTGGAAACTCGTGTGCTTCTATACAACCTTGTACCAACATGTTTCCCAATGCATCTGTGACTTACCCTTCTCTGGCCCGCGGATATCCACACCTTTCTCTTCTCTAACCCACATATATATGTTCCTATCTCCTCTAAGACCCGCATATGTGTACAAAAATATCGTACGAAAACCTCCATATGAATTTTCTCTTCCCTCTGGTCTCTATCCTTTGAAACCCACCTATGGCTACTTCTTCTCTCTCTCTCTCTCTCTCTCTCTCTCTCTCTCTCCTTGACCTGTATGACCTCTAGATGACAGTCCTTCTCCACCTATCAAGATCTTGAATCATGGTCCTTTGTGATTCAACCCTCTCATCAATACTTGTATGGACTGTCTTCACCCAACCAATGAGATCTCCTCACTCTAGTGTAAGAACATGTCCTTTGCTTCTACACTCCTTGCTAGAAAAATTCATTTTCTATCCTCAACCTTGGTCTCTCACCAAGTCTCTCACAAGTGTATCTCACACAAGTCACTTGACCTTGACCTCTCGTCAAAAGTGACTTCTCCTATACCCCAACCTTGCTTTTATAATCACGAGTTACAATCTATTTCTAATATTCAAAGTGATCTACAGTTGATATTACTTCTCACACCCACTTAAGATTTATATTACATGTTGCATGCTAAGCATGCCCTTAAATAACTCAATTCACTAATAAACTAAATTTTTTACTTTAATTAATTTCTTCTAACTAAAGTAAACTCAAGACTAGAATATTTTCGACTACTTCCACATGAAAAACACATGCCTATGTGGAAGTACTTGTCCTATGCTACCAAAACATCAACACAATACATACTCGGATTGATAATTAAACGCACAACTCTTCAGTTGCTTACTAATTCAATTAGGAAGTAATTGAAAACTCTGTCATTTTTTGTGTTGTTGTTGGGGATATGTCCTATTGTTTGTATTTTCATTATAGAAGATTGAGTGATATGATTTATTTTCATCAATTTGTAGAATGTTCTTCTAATATTTCCTATGCACAAAGTTAGGGATCAACAAGGTATATTTATTAGTTCATCCCAAAATTTCTGTAAAGCTAACAGTGAAGATCACTCTCTATAGGGAAAGGAGCCTAGTCAGTCAAATGATTTGTCACCTACAACAAGTTTTCTTTCCCAAAAGAGACCTGAGACCTCCCCTCAATAATATGAATCTTTACAAGGTTTTATGCACACAAAGGTTCTGCCTTCAGAAGATCTCATCGATGAACAATACCACTATGGGGAGTTCATCTTTCCTAAAGCTTCTTCAGAAACAAAGGACAACCCTCAGAAGGAGATGGCACATGAAACTATCAAGGAATAAATCTTTGCCTTTGGATTTCCAATTAGAGGATCAAATGAGGAGATCAAAATGAAGAATATCTCTCATTATTCCTTGTCGAATTTTTATGGTTTATCCAAATAAGATCTTGACACCTTCCTATTTGAATTTGATGTACTTTGCATAAGTTATGATTATGTGTCGGATGCCCAGAAATTGAAACATTTTTCTTCCACACTCAAGAACATTGCACTACACTGGTTCATGGGCCTTAGTAGGGACAACATCTGCACATGGGACCAGATGACATGAAAATTCCTGGAAAAGTACCAAGATTATTCTAAAGAAAAACAAAGGAGGGAGAAATTATTCAAAATGACACAACATGAAGATGAAATCCTTTTACGTCGAAATATTTAACTATAATTTGCAAAGGGAAAGGCAAGGAGATTTAGCTCTCGAGACATGACATGTCTTATTCTTGAGAGGAATCCAAGATGATTGCATTGAAATTCTCAACCTAATGGGTGGAGGAGACATCTCTCAACAAGATTATGATGTTATCTTGAAAATTTTTCGCAAATATTCCAGAAGTACTTCAAAAATGGGCAAAGGACCAAGAGATATATTGACAAGGACTGACAAGACTACTGGAGGTGGAGTCACAAGAGTAGAGATCGGGAACATGTTAGAGGACTTCAATACTGATATACTTAGTTCTTTGAGCTCCCAATTGGATACACTGCAAATGAAGAAGAATAAAGAAGAGGTAGAATGAGCTTTGGCCATATTTTTCCCAAAATGAAGAGCAAAGCACCCATGGAAAGAATGCCCATTGTACCAATTTGAGGTTTGTGGAATATGCAGTGAGGACCATGCTACTTGTAACTTTCTATCCCTACCAAGAATAAAAGATATCTATCATAAATATGAGGAATCAGAGCAACCATGCTTTGTCTCTAAGAAACGACCATTGCAACCTAGACCTCAAGATATGGTTCAAGACCAATCTCAATATTTTAATTCATATTGGACTAATCCTTCCACGGAATATACTTGTCATCCATGATGTCTGCCAAAAAAAATGTGGGTGGCTCCTCCTCCTCCAAACAAGTTATGGCAACAAGGGTGGAGAAATTCCACTTTAGGAGGCCCTCAACAGGACATAACACAACCACCCATGCAACTTATTCCTCTTCCCTATATGCAATCATCCACATCATCCCCTCCTCGACCACAATGACCTGCACAACCCCTACCCAACCCTAATAATGGGAGGCCATCCCAACCAACACAATATGATGGACTTTCCACATACCCTACGTATTCCATCTCTTCCATGGACTGCAATGATATCCATATTTGATCTAGGAAGACATTAACCAAGGACCAACCTCCTGTTCATATTGAATATTTGAATGAGGATGTTCAAGACGAAGAACCAGAATAGAAACAATCTCGCAAATATTTGAAAGTTGATTATGCCCACCATGAACTTCAAAACCCACCCTATCCAAAAATATTTAAACTAGAGAAGTCTCTTACTCAACCATAATTTGACTTCTTGGGGGAACTCAATAACATGTGTGTCAAAATACCATTGTTCCAAGCCATCAAATAGGTACCTATACACTCAAAAGTGGTATGTGAACTTTGTTTAAGGAAACCTGATAAAAAAGGAAGGATTCCCAAATTGTCCATGTTATGGCTAGACTATCTGGCTTAATCATGGGGGGATTTCTCGTAGCCAAACACTCTGACTCTAGTAGCCCGATAGTTAATGTGAAGATTAATAATACACATATTAGCAACACATTAATTGACCTTGGTGTTTCCATCAATGTTATGATGTGTGAGACCATGGAAACCTTAAGACTCACTGAACTTAGGGATACCTCAATTATATTCCAACTTGCTGACAGATCAACTATAAAACCATAGGGAATATTAGAAGACATAGTGATCTCTGTATATTATTGGGAATATCCCACCAAATTTATGATCCTACAACCCAAAACCTCTCTTGCATGGTATCCTTTAATCATGGGAAGGCCTCGGTTGGCCACTGCTGATGCTTACATTAGTTGTAGGTTAGGTAACATGACCATTTCCCATGATACCTCTACAAAGAAATTAATCCTGTATCCTCCCACCAAAGCCAACATATATTTTTAAACACCACAATGGGCCTACAGATAAGACATTGATGAAGAAGGAGAAGCTCATCAATTCCTCTCTATAGATCAGTACCTAGCCATCACAGAGAAAATAGAGGATGATGAAATCAATGATTTCATAGCATCTTCTTTTTCCTTATCCAACCCACATGTTCTTGAGCATGTTATGCATCGAGAAACACATGTTTCTCTTTCCTCAAAAAGCATATGAGTTATTGAACACGAGTCCTCACATGAAAAAGATCAAGGATCCCTTACAAAAACTATAGAAATCAGCCCCAGGAAAACCTTGAACATCAATCAAGAACTGACTGAACAACAACAAGAGTGACTGGTCAAAGTGCTATAAAATCACACCGATGCCTTCACCTGGGATTACTCTGACATAAAGGGAATCCATCTCGACTTATGCACACACCATATATACATTAAGGAAGGATCTAGACCCATTCACCAGCCCTAATTCTCAATGAATACAACATTGAATGACATAAGAAAGGAAGAGATACATAAATTACTCGCAACCAACTTTATCTATCCAATTTCTGTCAGCCAATGGGTCTCCCCTCTCATCATGGTACCAAATAAAAATGGTAAATGGAGAATTTGTGTGGACTATTGAGAACTCAACAAAGCAACACACAAGGACCATTTACCACTTCCATTAATTGACCAAGTCTTGAATACATTAGATGGGAAGAAATACTTTTCTTTCCTTGATGGATTCAATGGGTATAACTAGATCCATATCGCACCTGAGGATCAAGAAAAAACAACATTTACCTTTCCATGGGGGAAATTTTCGTATCGTGTTCTAGCATTCGAGTTATGTAACACCCCTACCACCTTTCAAACCGATGAAATCAATATATTATCTAATTTAATTCATGATTGTGTGGAAATATATATGAGTATCATATTTTAAGATAAAAACAAAGATTTGGATGCTTCTTTACCTTCTTTTGATCTCTTGGATTGTACTTATATAAGACTAGTCTTGTTCTCAGAATCTCAGTTTTGTAGTCATTGTTGTGGTCATATTTGAAACTTGAGTTTGTATTTGGGTTCAAAAATTTTCTTTGGTGCTTTCCTTATATTTTTAAAACATAAAAAAACACAAAACAAATTCTTTCTTTTAGCATCTTTTTTTAGTTTTTCTTTGGTAGAAAGAAGAAGAAAATAAAAAAAACCTAGTTTTTGCTAGTTAGGTCTATTTCTTTTTTTGAATTGTTTTTGCAATGTTATTTGAAAAAGAAAAAGGTATTAGAATAGGATTTTTTTTTCTTCTCATATTTAAAGAATTTTAAAAGAAAAATAAGAAAGAAAATCATTTATTCTGCTTCTTTTGTCTCTCTTGAAAGTTGCATTGTGCATTTTGCATTAGGAAAGGAAAAAATTGCATTTCAAGATTTGAAGGTTTTTTCATGCATTTTTTCTTCTTTGAAACTCTTTTTCATTGAAGAATTAGTGTCTTTTCCAGTGTTCTTATAAGTTTCATTTTTGCAAGTGTCTCAAACAACATCAGTTTCACTTTCGTACCCTTTGAGTAAGATCAACCGCTAAAATGAACGCTAAACTTAAAATTTACTAGACTTTGTTTCTAGGGTTCACAAACAAGTTTAGGGTTAGGGAATTGGATTAGGACTGGAGAGATAAATCTCCAAGTCCACTAAAAAACATAGGATTTTGAGCTAGGGAAAGTTCAAACCCAACTATCATATAATTATAGCCGAGAAGCTCCTCTAACAAAAGAGTCAAACATGAGGTCGCGTGAAGGAGAGACGAGGAGATAACCTCTCTGAATCTTAACCGAGCATAGTGGAGAGGTTGTATATTTGGAGTTTTGTCATTTCCATTAACTTCATGAGAGGAAACTCTTTCAAGGCTTCAGGATTAGTTACCTTGCCCATACGTTCGATCCCGATTGTTGACTGTACCCCCTAGACGTTGACTGGGAGTTGGTGATCTTAGTTGTTTTTCATAGGGATATCAGAGGTGACTATAAGGGTTTTCACATGGTACCTAAGGAAGATTTAATATCATTCTTTTTAATACTATTGGAGGGTACCTTGTGAAGCATGGGTGCTTGTACCAGATAAGTCTAGTCAATGGAGGTTGAGATAATTGCTTCTCACTCCTTCATTCACTGGTTCAAAAGACTTAATCAACCTGTTCCTTCACTTGTAAGTTCCCTTTCCACTTTTTTATTTCTTTGGAATCAAGACCTTATCCACCTGGGCTAAAGTTTTGGAGAATTTGTTTTCTTGCGATTTTTCTCTTAGGACTTTTTAGTGGAGTGTTTCTTCATATAGTTGGCCTTAGGTTGTGTCATCATCACCTCTTTTGGACTGTTGATTCAAGGTGGTCGAACAAGCACTTTGCTGGTCAAGAAGGACCCCTAGTATTTCTCTTGAAAGTGTGGATTCGCCTCCTAGAAGGCATGGGTTTTTATACCATTGGTTCACTAGAGTCAGTGCGTGATAATTTTATGGAGATGAACAATCCCACAAGGGATAAATTTATGCATAAGAAATTTCTTTCCAAATTTCTTGAGGATACCATACAAGGGACCCCTTCCCAAGGGGATTCTTGTTCTTTTCCATTCTTTGGAAATGTTGGTGCCCTCTTAATTTCAACTTTGAACATTCCTGGGATAAATCTTGGACTACCACTTTGGTTGTCGATGACTTTGAATGTATCGAATTCTCTTGATGCTTCTCAGATAAGCACCTTATGTCATGAGCATCGTATGGAAGTTGATCCTTTACCTTCTACATACACAAATTTTACTCCTTCTCCTTCTCCCTCTTTTGGTGAAATTATTTCTACTAGTAACTGGAAGCATAAAATGAATAGGAAGAGGAAGAGTAAGAAGAAGAAGTCATCGACCTCTTCTAGTCACATTGGAGACGTGAAACCAACCTCTACTAGTCATGTTGGGGGCACAAGTCCAGTCACTGCGAGTCATACTAGAATCCAGTCACCAACTTATATTAGTCATTTCAGAGACCTGCACCCAACCTCTATAAGTTATGATGGGGGAAAGAGTCTAGTCACTGCGATTCATATTGGAGTTCATCAACCATCCTTTATGAGTTATGCTGGGAGCATGAAACCAACCTCTGCTAGTCATGTTGGAGATATAACAACAAGCTCTGCAAGTCATGTTGGAGATTAGAAAACAACAACTGCAAGTCATGATGGGGGCTCAAGTCTAGTCACTGCTAGTCATACTAGACAAATGTCACCCACCTCTGCAAGTTATATTGGAGATCAACACCTAACCACAACAATTCATGATGGGGTAAACCACCAACCACTGTAAGTCATGCTGGGGGCATTAATATTATTGAGAAGGCTATACATATAGGATGTAATCCCAAGTTCTCTTGTAATCTTTTTGAAGGAGACCACCTTACTCATTTTTGCCCTGTTATTACTGTGGTACAAAGAGCTTGGTCCTTCTAGTTCTGTGTCGTCTTCGATTTCCCAACAATATAATAAATCGTTGGTTGATAAAGTGATCATGTCGATCCCATTTTTTTCCGATACCAGTCTCGTTTTTGGGGGTTATGCTTCTCTTGACCATGTGGTCTCACATATTGTTCAACCGGTGGTTGAGGAAGTGGTCTCAGTGATGCAATATTCAATCGATCCCACTCTTCTTTCAGGGAGTGATGTGTCTTTCAACTATGTCTTTATAATTTCCAGTTCAATACCTTCTGAACAAGGGGACATTCCACTCTCTTTGAGTACGCACCCTCCAAGTCCTAGGATGGTTTCCTTTGATTGGAATGATCTTGTGGAGCCTCTCCTTCCTTCTTATGCACCTTTCATGATAATGGTTCTAGTTGAATCTATGTTGAAATGAGTTCATTGATATAATGTAGATGAAGGATCCTCTGCAAGTATTTTATCCTCCTTGGCTTGACATGCATTGGGTTCTCCCAAGCTTGTGTTAGTTACCAGTGAGCTGCTGGATTTTGACAGTTGACCTAGTGAATGTATGAGGATTCTTCCTCTATTTTCTATCACATTAGGTGGGGAGAATTTCCTTGTCAATATTTTAGAGGTTCCAGGTCCTTTGGAATTTAATATCCTTCCTGGGTGCGATTATGTATATGCCATGAATGTTGTGGTGTATACACTCTTTCGTGTGATTCATTTCCCTCACAATGGAGGAATTGTCACTATTGATCAAATTTCATCTAATAATCAACATCCTAGTTCAATTTTAGCTCAAGTTTTCCCTTTATATGTTCCTAGTGTTCGAGTAGACTCTTTCCTTCCATAGGTGAATTATGTGGAATCTTATCCTTGATGTTCAATTGCTTCTAAGAAGGAATATTTATAGTCATGTTTTCCTTCTTGAGACAAGGTCTCGAAAATTAATCATGTGTTGTATCTAATGGGGGAATGTGATCCTTCACTTCCCCCTTTTGTTCTAAGGGACCGTGTTTTTCCTCTTGAGTATGATCTTACTATTTTTGAGACCTCGAGCCCTGGTATTTTTGTGTTTTTCAACCCCTGTTTTGTGGATGTTGAGTTGCCTTCAAATGAGGCCATACTTGAAGATATGCTTATGGATCCTCGACCACTTCTTGATTTGAAAATTTACAGGTTGGTTACAAAATAATCCCTTGGCCTAATCCCAACAATGGGCTCTACTTGGAGCACTACTATGCATAAGCCGCAAGGTTGTGCGATCCTCTTTACATATTGTATTTTTAGGGTTTATTGTTTTCAAGTTCTATATCCCATAGCACATGCTTTTATCAGAGGTTTCCATATTGTACTTATTAACTTCTAGGTAATTATTTTTAGTCTTATATATACAAGACTTTGAAGACATTTTTCTTTGGTACCTTTTCTTCCCTGTTGATTGGTTCTGACAGGTAATGATCTCGAAACTGACATATAGGTTATATTTTCCCCTTCATGCATTTATACATTATCCATTTCTTGTTTCATTTTTCCTTAGGATCAACCCCACTAAGTTACCACACACAAACTTCTTTCTTGTTTAGAAGTGTTTTAATTCATGTGGTAGAGCCTACCATTCATGGGTGCCCTAGTTAGAAACTTGTTCGTAGTTTGGAGCCCATGCTGAAATAATTTCATAGGCTTGGGAGTCATGTTTAGTCCTTCCATGACTTTGCGTTGAAGCTGCATATCTTCTTCTCAATATTTTTCTGGCCATTACCTACGAGACTGCCTCTAACATATGTTTCTACATATGTCAACATTTTTTGGAGTCTTCAACATATATTGTGTTCTTTATTGGCATATAACATAGGTTTCATGATCTAGGTGGATATCGGTGGCCACCCACCTTTTCCAACTAGCTCAAAACAATTTTCTGGCAATTTACTATTTTTAGCAGTTTTAACTTCTGGGGTCGTTTTGAGGGCCTAAATGAAGGTTTTTCGGGATTGAGATTCTTAATGATAGATGAAGGAATTATTGAGCCCCTAAAATGAATCTCCTCGACGATACCTTTCCAACGGGCTATCATACACCTAAAACGGAGATCGTATGAAAAAGTTACGACCCCAGGAAGTTGATGTACTAACTTAACCAAACGAGGCCCACATAACGTTTGGCGCTTCATCTCCCATGGTTAGGTTTTTGGATGTCTAGGGTTTTTGGCATTCCCTTTTATCATAAAAATGCCTTCAGAGCCTCATTGTAATCATCTTCTTGCGAATGTGAGTAGCCGTCACATCTCTTCTCAGAGATAAGCTGCCACCATTCTAGCGAGTCTTTCACTCTGTATTTTTACAGTCTCTGTACATTTCTTTCATTAATAGAAATTGTGTATTACTGCATATCCGTGTTTATGGTTACATCTATGATACATTTCTGTTATATTATTGAATATATGCGATATCTCTGTGCATTTTTTTATTATATCTTCGCTCTCATTTCGTGTCGAAAATAATCTGGATCATTCCATTTCCCCCTGCATAATGCATTTATCTGTATCGATCACATATCTTTCATAGGGTCAACCCCATTTGTTCATGACATTATACCTTCAATCTAATTTTATATATCACATGGATCAACTGTGTATAGTTTTTGTGGCCATGGACATCAGTTATATTTTTACCATTCATGGATCCATAGTGTACTTGATTTGGTGACCATGCTTACATCACACTCAAGCATGGGAATGCCTGACTTGAGAAGAGAGTATCTTACTTTTTTCTGTTGTAGGTACTGTTCTGGGACTGATAATCAACTACTCCTACCCAATGGCCCCTCCACTATCTCATGACTTTTGTAATGTATTTCGGCCATCAGTTTCCCTTCTGATCTTACACATTAGGGGGAATCTGTTATAGTGTCATTTTCCACTATACATGCATGTGATGACTCATTGGCCTATGTTACATACCTTTCCCTTCTTGTAGGAATTAAATCCCATTTTTCCTCCTCAAAAACTTATTTAAAACCCCCATTTATCAAATTGCACGTGAATTTCCTTAAAACAACTTGTGTATGTATGCGGGTTCCTTGTTAGAAGCCCATGTATATGTTAATTTTGGCTCAAAAAAATATAATCCTGATATTTCGGGTGGATTTTAAGGGATTTTCCATTTCCTAACTTCCTAAGGCCTGTACATAACGATTCTAACCATCAAAATGGAGTATAAAAGAGAGCCTTGGGGTGGACGAAAAACATGGCTAAGAAGTGCACCATTATGTTTTCCTTTTGAAAATTATCCTACAAGTGCCATGTTTCCCTAGTGTATGAGGTTTTCCCCTTTGCCTGGAAATCCTTGTTTCAAGAATTTGCATTCACCTTATCTTGTCAGGAAGAACACCATTGTCTTCCTTGGACATGCTATAGTGCAGAGTGTTGGAGGCACTCTTATACATTTTCTACATTGGGTGGAGGAACTTGGAGCCTAGTTCCGGGATGGTGCCATAGCGGTCACAAGTTGTAACCAACCCATTTTTCTGTCATTAATGAAAGAAATCTCATTCTTGTCTGATTCTTTGTGTTAATTTATGATTATGATGATATGATATCTCTGTTAATTTGAATCTAACATTGAATATAAATTGATTACATTAAGTTAGTTAGCAGATAATTAATTTCTCGCAAGTGCATACTTATTTTTCTACATGAAGTTTAGAGGGTTGTGGTGAAGGAATTCCATAGCGAAAGACAACAAGTGGGACCTACTTCAAACGTAGGATTCAGGTGCACTCTTCTTCCCTCTTTATGAAAGTTAGTTATAGTAGGTAGTTATTCCAAATTGATTGTTTGATTAGAGTCTGAGATAAGTTTCCTTGGGTTTTGATCTGTTGTGGTTCTGATCCAAAAACCATAGGAACTAAATTTCTGTAACAATACCCCCGTCATCCAAGGTGACTTCAAGGGATATGGTGTGACATATAAGGCCTTCCAAGGCCAATGTTAAGGTGTAATGGGCCACAATGTCACCATCACATATTGTCTAAGTGCCTCCGAAGGCAACACTCATCATCTCAAGCCCCCAATGAGTGGTGTGCATCATCCATCCTATGGGATTCAAGCCTCTATGAAGGTCCAAATGGCCCAGTCCCTCCATGAAATTTCTTACATCGGGAAGGGTCTTGTAAAGATAAATAAGTACACCCTCCAAGGGTCCACAAGTCACATGAATCATGCCAAGTAAGCCACATTTAATAAAGGAACCACTCAAATAAGTGTGTTAAATCCCCTTTTTCAAGTTAGACACATGATCATAAGGCACCTTATAAACTTTTCCAAATTTAGGTATGGGAGGGGTGTAATGGTGCCCTATTGGGTAGGTCAATCCCCAAGTCAAGGAATGTTTCCCAATAAGAATACCACTTTCTAGGTCACACGATGAGTATGAGGTGGATGGCAGGAAAATACTTCTAGGCATCGGGCTCTTGAAATATCAAGGGTTCATATTCTCTCATGTATGGGTGCCTTTGTGGAGGGTGTGATGCACCTTCGTTTGCAATGCAACCTTTTTCCAAGCCCTTTATTGACATTAATTTATTAGGGTCCAAAACATTGAGTACTATGTGTAAGGAAAGTAAAGAGTATCACAATTCCACTTGAATTTAGAAACACATAGAGTTCCATATGCAATGGAAAGTAAAGGACACCAGAAAATGCATTTCCCCAATAAGCAGGACATTTATTAATTGTGTGTTTTGTTTTTGCACGTCCTTCAATTTTTATGGTGAAGCATTTCATTGCTCTCAGGACCTTAGGGAAAGCATCTAGAAGGATCATTTATGGATATCAACTTTTTCCAGCTACAAGACCTTTGGAAATTTAGCCTCTTCTTTCCATGAAATGAGGCACAAGACCTTCGTGGGGTTAGTGAACCCGAAAGCCCAAAATATGAGGAAATAGAGGGGAAGAAATATGAAAAGTGATAAGTATGAGAGAGAGTGGTATGATAACCCTTCAAGTAGACCCCCCAATAGAAACCCTCTTATCGAGGGTGACCCACTTACTAGAAAACGATGTCAACCACCAAGGTGAAATGAGGTGAAAGGTATAAATTCCAAGAAAATGTTTCACAATCAAGAGAGGACCCTTTGCAACATTCTCAAATGCTTCAATTATTAAAATGACACTTACCATGAGACCAGGCTTGTTACCTCGAGAAGTAAGTCATGTTGTCCTCTGGGAGCCCAATCAGTGTGTGGATGCTGATGTGATGTTGGTGATGTGTGGTAGAGAGGGGATCTATCTGCACATTGTGGACTTTGTTGGTCATCTAGCTCTTGGAACTCCATGTTTTCAACATGTAGGCCTCAATAAATAATCTCCTTAGTTTTCCCTAGGCAAGGGGGGATAACATCTAGCTCCTACTTGGGGAAATGTTCTTGCCGTAGAGTACATGAGAACCTCAACATCTCCTGGAAATATTTGTGCATGCATACACTCAAGAAAAATATTAGAGCATCAAGGGGTGGCTTTCTCACCCCTTTATTCATATAATCAAAACTTAAAAAATCCAACTATCCATTAAAAATAAAATTTTGCATTTTTCAAAAACTTCTAACTAACATGTAATATGATTAAGGAAAATGTAGCAAACAACTATGCAGAAATGAAAATATAGAAAATGAAACTACACTAGTATGAACACACAAAATGCAATTGAAATAAAGAAAAATGACTTACCTATTTACCTGGGGCCCAAGGCCCGTAGAGATCAAGTGCTTAGTGATATTAGGTGAAATCATACAACCAATGAAGCCACCTACTTAGCATCTCATCAAGGTATCTCCCCCTCTACTCAATCATGTGATACAACAAGGATACATCAAGCACAAAATAATCATGAATATGAATAAGCATATAATCAATCATAGAAATCAACTCATGGAGGTGGGTGGGAGGGAGAAAATCCTACTAGAAATAATTTCCACAAGATTGATCCACCCATCTCTAAATAGGGCTACCATATATAGATGATGGTTCATCTTCTTCCTCACTCACATGATCACTACTTCCTGAAGACTAAGAGGGGATGAGGGATAAGAAGAAAACTGCATTACTTCACAAAGAAGGTAGGAGGTGTTGGTCCTAAAGTTTGCACTTGACTGCTAAAGGGCAGAGCTACACCACCTCAAGTTTTGGAATGATTAGGTTTTTATGAAATGAGTTGGTTGGTCAATTGATAAATGGGTTTTCAAGGGTAGAGGGGTAGCTTGGGCTATCTAACACAATCACTGTAAGGTTTCTTTTACATGGTGGCATACATAATGATGAATAGATAAAGATATGGAAGAAGTAAACAAGGAAACACAAACAAGAAATACAATGGGTTACTTGCTGTGTGAAATTTCATACTTGAAATAATATCTCAGATCTAAAACATGTAGCTAGATACAAATAATCCAACAGGTTGAAATATAACAATTTTTTTACTGAAAGTGATAGCTAATATCAGGTTGCATGAAAATAAAAGGGTTTATTAAAACAATAGATGAAAGGAAAAGAAAACACATATTATGCACATTTCCAATTTGCATCCAAATAAGAAAAGAAGATATATGAAATTTGAAAGAGAAACACAATTTGTTACCAAGAGCTATATTCACCAGGTAAGAAACTTAAATAGGTTTGCTTGAATATAAAGCCACAATCCTTATGCTTGATCCCCCAAAAACTCAACCCCTTTACATTCGAAAATTGATCTATTTATCTATTTTCCAAAAGGGTTCGACAACCTTTCTACGATCTAACTCAAAAGTTAAACTTCACATTACAACTAGACCCTATCAATCAACTCAACTATAACTCCTTAATCAAAATTTATAAACATTGTTTTGACTTGAGTGAATCTGATTTGAAGCATGAATTCATAATATTGTCCTTAATTCGACCTCAAAAAGCATTGTTTTTATCAAAAGACAACAAATTATTACAAGTGGAAACAATGCCTCTGACTAGACTTAAACAAAATTTCTATTAGTGCAACAAGAGATCATGTTGATAGATGGAGTAAAACAAACTCATAGAAATGAGTCTTCCCAAGTTTTTGTTGGCTGTCAACTTCACATGGATCCCCACGTACACCAAAAACTAAAGACCAACCTTGAACACTAGAGAAAAATCACCCAAAATTTGGCGATTTTATGGGAAAAAATACCTCAAATATCTCTTCAGTTATCTCAAAGCATGATACATGTGTCAAAAATGAGAGAGGTTTTTGTGCATGGGCCCATTCCCAACAATTTTTATTTTTTTTCAGTTTTCAAAAATTCACCTCCAGCTGTTTACAAGGTGTGATGAAAGAAAATGACTAAAACAAAGTATTTATTAAAATTTGGGCAATGCCTTTTGATGTTTCTTCTGTAACCTCTCATACTTTATTTGTAATAAGTGTGTTGCATTTCAATATCATGTTTTTGTTTTTGTAGACTCTGAGTTTGTTGTTTCATGTCATCATTTTGTTGTTTCATATCTTTGGTTTGATTAAGACCTGCACCTTTCCTTCATGCTTTAGCTCCTGGTATTTTTCTATAGTAGGTTTATTGAAGTCATTGGAATGTTTGGACTTTCTTGGACCCATCCCATACCTATGTGCTTTCTCATAAATTCGGTCAATCATCTTTCCTACTTGTTCCTATATCTTCACACCCTTTTCGATGTTTTCAGTCTTAACATTAGGTTGGATCTATTTAGGAATAAACTCTGCATATGGAGTTGGGTCATCAGAGTCTTGTTCACAATCTGGACCAAAATCCACATTTTGTTCTGGTTCATAATCTGTAGGGTACTCTGTTTTTACAGTGGCACCTTTCATACCTGAGGTGTCCCCCTTTTTTAGGTGTAGTCTTATTATTTATGGAATGGCTTCGAATAGTTTGAGCCCCTATGGATATGTTCTGTTCAACTGCAAATGTTCTTGGGGAGAAACCATGGAATTATAGCTGCTCCTGCTGGACGTGACATTCAGATGTACACGAGGCTTTAAGACTTGCTTTAAAACTTACAAAAGGTGTAATACACGACCCTACAATGATAACAACTCATGTCACACACATGCATGATTCTGTAACAAAAAATTGATAATAATAGTTCAACTAGGGAAGCACATGTGATATCGATTGCATCGAGAGATGAAGACACATGTGGGGAGCCAACTCACATAAATTTAAAATTTTAAACCTTATTCGATCGTTAAAACCCAAGAAACAACTTGTTTTCTGTTGTTTGCAAGAATAGAGCTATGCTTGCAATCCACATCTTTTCTCACCAAGGACCTAACTTAACTCATTTTTAACCCCTCAGTGACATAAATATGGTGATGTTATTGTATTAAATCCAAATCATAAGACAAATTGACTTTGTAAAGATCCAGGAAAGGGAAAAAACACATAGAAAGATAAAACCACAAAATGACCCAACACACCTTTAAATGAAAACTTAAGTAAAAGAAAGGGTTGACAAATGGATGTGTTGGTGGAAGAATGTAAAGAAATAGTGCAGACCTAGGATTTAACATCGGGTCCAACTAGGGATAACACTTCCCTTTGAGGTGCTAAGAACATTAGACAATGTGCCTTTGTTCTTTATTTCTGCCCCACTGCCACCAATCACTTTACTCTATTTACCATCCTTGTTCCCTGTCTTATTT
>JASDQU010100720.1:35561-48423 GCA_032191745.1 Picea mariana | reverse complement strand
ACTGTGTATAGTTTTTGTGGCCATGGACATCAGTTATATTTTTACCATTCATGGATCCATAGTGTACTTGATTTGGTGACCATGCTTACATCACACTCAAGCATGGGAATGCCTGACTTGAGAAGAGAGTATCTTACTTTTTTCTGTTGTAGGTACTGTTCTGGGACCGATAATCAACTACTCCTACACAATGGCCCCTCCATTATCTCATGACTTTTGTAATGTATTTCGGCCATCAGTTTCCCTTCTGATCTTACACATTAGGGGGAATCTGTTATAGTGTCATTTTCCACTATACATGCATGTGATGACTCATTGGCCTATGTTACATACCTTTCCCTTCTTGCGGGAATTAAATCCCGTTTTTCCTCCTCAAAAACTTATTTAAAACCCCCATTTATCAAAGTGTACGTGACTTTCCTTAAAACAACTTGTGTATGTATGTGGGTTCCTTGTTAGCAGCCCATGTATATGTTAATTTTGGCTCAAAAAAATATAATCCCGATATTTCGGGTGGATTTTAAGGGATTTTCCATTCCCTAACTTCCTAAGGCCCATACATAATGACTCTAACCATCAAAATGGAGTATAAAAGAGAGCCTTGGGGTGGAAGAAAAACATGGCTAAGAAATGCACCATTATGTTTTCTTTTTGAAGATTATCCTGCAAGTGCCATGTTTCCCTAGTGTATGAGATTTTCCCCTTTGCCTAGAAACCCTTGTTTCAAGAATTTGCATTCACCTTATCTTGTCAGGAAGAACACCATTGTCTTCCTTGGACCTGCTAGAGTGCAAAGTGTTGGAGGCACTCTTATACATTTTCAGCATTGGGTGGAGGAACTTGGAGCCTAGTTCTGGGATGGTGCCATAGCGGTCACAAGTTGTAACCAACCCATTTTTCTATCATTAATGAAATAAATCTCATTCTTGTTTGATTCTTTGTGTTAATTTGAATCTAACATTGAATATAAATTGATTACATTAAGTTAGTTAGCGGATAATTAATTTCTCGCAAGTGCATACTTATTTTTCTACAGGACGTTTAGAGGGTTGTGGTGAAGGAATTTCATAGCGAAAGACATCAAGTGGGACCTACTTCAAACGTAGGATTCAGGTGCACTCTTCTTCCCTTTTTACGAAAGTTAGTTATAGTAGGTAGTTATTCCAAATTGATTGTTTGATTAGAGTCAGAGATAAGTTTCCTTGGGTTTTGATCTATTGTGGTTCTGATCCAAAACCATAGGAACTAAATTTCCATAACAATAACCCCATCATCCAAGGTGACTTCAAGGGATATGGTGTGACATGTAAGGCCTTCCAAGGACAATGTTAAGGTGTAATGGGCCACAATGTCACCATCACATATTATCTAAGTGCCTCCGAAGGCAATGCTCATCATCTCAAGCCCCCAATGAGTGGGGTGCATCATCCATCCTATGGGATTCAAGCCTCTATGAAGGTCCAAATGGCCCAGTCCCTCCATGAAATTTCTTCCATCGGGAAGGGTCTTGTAAAGATAAATAAGTACACCCTCCAAGGGTCCACAAGTCACATGAATCATGCCAAGTAAGCCACATTTAATAAAGGAACCACTCAAATAAGTGTGTTAAATCCCCTTTTTCAAGTTAGACACATGATCATAAGGCACCTTATAAACTTTTCCAAATTTAGGTATGGGAGGGGTGTAAAGGTGCCCTATTGGGTAGGTCAATCCCCAAGTCAAGGAATGTTTCCCAATAAGAATACCCCTTTCTAGGTCACATGATGAGTATGAGGTGGATGGCAGGAAATTACTTCTAGGCATCGGGCTCTTGAAATATCAAGGGTTCATATTGTCTCATTTATGGGTGCCTTTGTGGAGGCTGTGATGCACCTTCGTTTGCAATGCAACCTTTTTCCAAGCCCTTTATTGACATTAATTTATTAGGGTCCAAAACATTGAGTATTATGTGTAAGGAAAGCAAAGAGTATCACAATTCCACTTGAATTTAGAAACACATAGAGTTCCATATGCAATGGAAAGTAAAAGACACCAAAAAATGGATTTCCCCAATAAGTGGGACATTTATTAATTGTGTGTTTTTTTTTTGCACGTCCTTCAATTTTTATGGTGAAGCATTTCATTGCTCTCAGGACCTTAGGGAAAGAATCTAGAAGGATCATTTATGGATATCAACCTTTTCTAGCTACAAGACCTTTGCGACTTTAGCCCCTTCTTCCCATGAAATGAGGTACAAGACCTTCATGGGGATAGTGAACCCGAAAGCCCAAAATATGAGGAAACAGAGGGGAAGAAATATGAAAAGTGATAAGTATGAGAGAGAGTGGTATGATGACCCTTCAAGGAGACCCCCCAATAGCAACCCTCTTATCGAGGGTGACCCGCTTACTAGAAAACGATGTCAACCACCAAGCTGAAATGAGGTGAAAGGTATAAATTCCAAGAAAATGTTTCACAATCAAGAGAGGACCCTTTGCAACATGCTCAAATGCTTCAATTATTAAAATGACACTTACCATGAGACTAGGCTTGTTGCCTCGAGAAGTAAGACATGTTGTCCTCTGGGAGCCCAATCGGTGTGTGGATGCTAATGTGATGTTGGTGATGTGTGGTAGAGAGGGGATCTATCTACACATTGTGGACTTTGTCGGTCATCTAGCTCTTGGAACTCCATGTTTTCAACCTGTAGGCCTCAAGAAATAATCTCCTTAGTTTTCCCTAGGCAAGGGGGGATAACATCTAGCTCCTACTTGGGGAAATGTTCTTGTCATAGAGTACATGAGAACCTCAACATCTCCTAGAAATATTTGTGCATGCATACACTCAAGAAAAATATTAGAGCATCAAGGGGTGGCTTGCTCACCCTTTTATTCATATAATCAAAACTTCAAAAATCCAACTATCCATTAAAAATAAAATTTTGCATTTTTCAAAAAATTCTAACTAACATGTAATATGATTAAGGAAAATGTAGTAAACAACTATGCAGAAATGAAAATACAGAAAATGAAACTACACTAGTATGAACACACAAAATGCAAATGAAATAAAGAAAAATGACTTACCTATTTACTTGGGGCCCGAGGCCCATAGAGATCAAGTGCTTAGTGATATTAGGTGAAATCATACAACCAATGAAACCACCTACTTAGCATCTCATCAAGGTATCTCCCCCTCTACTCAATCATGTGATACAAAAAGGATACATCAAGCACAAAATAATCATGAATATGAATAAGCATATAATCAATCATAGAAATCAATTCATGGAGGTGGGTGGGAGGGAGAAAATCCTACTAGAAATAATTGCCACAAGATTGATCCACCCATCTCTAAATAGGGCTACCATATATAGATGATGGTTCATCTTCTTCCTCACTCACATGATCACTGCTTCCTAAAGACTAAGAGGGGATGATGGATAAGAAGAAAACTGCATTACTTCACAAAGAAGGTAGGAGGTGTTGGTCCTAAAGTCTGCACTTGACTGCTAAAGGGCAGAGCTACACCACCTCAAGTTTTGGAATGATTAGGTTTTTATGAAATGAGTTGGTTGGTCAATTGATAAATGGGTTTTCAAGGGTAGAGAGGTAGCTTGGGCTATCTAAAACAATCACTGTAAGGTTTCTTTTACATGGTGGCATGCATAATGATGAACAGATAAAGATATGGAAGAAGTAAACAAGGAAACACAAACAAGAAATACAATGGGTTACTTGCTATGTGAAATTTCATACTTGAAATAATATCTTAGATCTAAACCTGTAGCTAGATACAAATAATCCAACAGGTTGAAATATAACAATTTTTTTACTGAAAGTGATAGCTGATATCAGGTTGCATGAAAATAAAAGGGTTAATTAAAACAATAGATGAAAGGAAAAGAAAACACACATTATGCACATTTCCAATTTGCATCCAAATAAGAAAAGAAGATATATGAAATTTGAAAGAGAAACACAATCTGTTACCAAGAGCTATATTCACCAGGTAAGAAACTTAAATAGGTTTGCTTGAATATAAAGCCACAATCCTTATGCTTGATCCCCCCAAAAATCAACCCCTTTACATTCGAAAATTGATCTATTTATCTATTTTCCAAAAGGGTTCGACAACCTTTCTACGATCTAACTCAAAAGTTAAACTTCACATTACAACTAGACCCTATCAATCAACTCAACTATAACTCCTTAATCAAAATTTACAAACATTGTTTTGACTTTAGTGAATCTGATTTGAAGCATGAATTCATAATATTGTCCTTAATTCGACCTCAAAAAGCATTGTTTTTATCAAAAGACAACAAATTATTACAAGTGGAAACAATGCCTTTGACTAGACTTAAACAAAATTTCTATTAGTGCAACAAGAGATCATGTTGATAGCTAAAGTAAAACAAACTCATAGCAGTGAGTCTTCCCAAGTTTTCGTTGGTTGTCAACTTCGCATGGATCCCCACGTACACCAAAAACTAAAGACCAACCTTGAACACTAGAGAAAAATCACCCAAAATTTGACGATTTTATGGGAACAAATACCTCAAATATCTCTTCAATTATATCAAAGCATGATACATGTGTCAAAAATGAGAGAGGTTTTTGTGCATGGGCCCATTCCCAACATTTTTTTTTTTCAGTTTTCAAAAATTCACCTCCAGCTGTTTAGAAGGTGTGCTGAAAGAAAATGACTAAAACAAAGTATTTATTAAAATTTGGGCAACGCCTTTTGATGTTTCTTCTGTAACCTCTCATACTTTATTTGTAATAAGTGTGTTGATTTCAAGATCATGTTTTTGTTGTTGTAGACTCTGAGTTTGTTGTTTCATGTCATCATTTTGTTGTTTCATATCTTTGGTTTGATTAAGACCTGCACCTTTCCTTCATGCTTTAGCTCCTGGTCTTTTTCTATAGTAGGTTTATTGAAGTCATTGGAATGTTTGGACTTTCTTGGCGCCATCCCATACCTATGTGCTTTCTCATAAATTTGGCCAATCATCTTTCCTACTTGTTGCTATATCTTCACCCCCTTTTCTATGATTTCAGTCTTAACATCAGGTTGGATCTATTCAGGAATAAAATCTGCATATGGAGTTAGGTAATCAGAGTCTTGTTCACAATCTGGACCAAAATCCACATTTTGTTCTGGTTCATAATATGCAGGGTACTCTGTTTTTATAGTGGCACCTTTCATACCTGAGGTGTCCCCCTTTTTTAGGTGTAGTCTTATTATTTTTGGAATGGCTTCGAATAGTTCGAGCCCCTGTGGATCTGTTCTGTTCAACTGCAAATGTTCTTGGGGAGAAACCATGGAATTATAGCTTCTCCTGCTGGATGTGACATTTGGATGTACACGAGGCTTTAAGACTTGCTTTAACACTTACAAAAGGTGTAATACACGACCCTACAATGATAGCAACTCATGGCGCACACATGCACGATTCTATAACAAAAAATTGATAATAATAGTTAAACTAGGGAAGTACATGTGATATCGATTGCACCGAGAGATGAAGACACATGTGGGAAGCCAACTCACATAAATTTAAAATTTTAAACCTTATTTGATCGTTAAAACCCAAGAAGCAACTCATTTTATGTTGTTTGTAAGAATAGAGCTATGCTTGCAATCAACATCTTTTCTCACCAAGGACCTAACTTAACTCATTTTTAACCCCTCAGTGACATAAATATGGTGATGTTATTGTATTAAATCCAAATCATAAGACAAATTAACTTTGTAAAGATCCAGGAAAGGGAAAAAACACATAGAAAGATAAAACCAAAAATGACCCAAGACACCTTTAAATGAAAACTTAAGTAAAAGAAAGGGTTGACAAATGGATGTGCTGGTGGAAGAATGGAAAGAAATAGTGCAGACCTAGGATTTAACATCGGGTCCAACTAGGGATAACACTTCCCTTTGAGGTGCTAAGAACATTAGACAATGTTCCTTTGTTCTTTATTTCTGCCCCACTGCCACCAATCACTTTACTCTATTTACCAGCCTTGTTCCCTGTCTTATTTCAACTGAAAAATTAGACATGCAACTCTACCCTAGTGCCTTTATTTTTCTATGGATTCTTTTATTTAGACTAAACTATTGCAAACCAAATGCTCGGAAAAGCAAGCTTATTCTCCTATTCTAATTTGTTGAAACTTTCTACTAAGGTATAAGAAGATTTCCATAGTAACCATTCAAACAATTTGTTGATTGACATACCTTATTGTATGAAAACATGGAAAGAACACAATAGGTGAAAAAAAAATTCCATATTCAATCTATACTCATATCTGTAAATGGATGTCAAAATGAAATTTGGAAAATTTGGTAGCTTTGAAAAAAAAAATCCATGCAATCAACTATTGGATCATAAAAATCTCCAACCACTACCATTTCTTGCTGTGCAAAATAGATGAACTATCTCGAAATATCCTCATCTTTCACTGATCCATTTTTTATGCAAACATCTTCCTTCTGCAAATCTAAAAGTGAAACAGGAAAAGGTTGCAAACTGTCTCCATGGCTCTTGAGGTCTTGAACTGAAATATGCTCTTGATAAAAAGTTTTAATGCCCCTTTCAAGCTCTGTGTTATAACAATCATATACTAATTTGATGCTATTATGTCTAATCCATGCTGATATAAAACTTTGCTTCTCGAAACCAGGTTGTAATTTGGAGCCACAACTACCATAAGAGGGATCTGATTCTTCATGGACAATGGATCCGATGTCCTCATGAAACTGCTGGTCAAATTCTTTCTGTGTTAAATCTGCAACCTTAACAAAAATGTTATCCTCTTGCTCAACTAAAGACATCTCATAAATACTAAATACATCAAAACATTTAGGAGTATTAAGATGTCCTGGAAACTGTTGACACTCCTTGTCAATTTTATCATCTTAAGAAAACAAAGATTTATGATCAGTTATATGAGCAACAAGGTGTTTTGGAATAACAACTTCTTCTTCCATGAATTGATCATTACCTTCTGCAAAATAAACTTCTTGAAAATCTCCAAGAAAATTTAAAGGATAATCATCCTTCTGTATGTAACTAGAAAAAATTTCTATTGAACATGGAGAATCACATTGCTGATATAAATTCCCTAAATCTTGGATAATAGAAAAATCTGACTCAATAGTTTTAAGATCTGGAAGGAAATTAAAATATGAAAATCATGGATCACACTACTGGAAAGAATGTAAACCCAAATCTAATATCCGATGTTCATATTATTCCTCTTGTTCCTAATCTCGAAGTCTATCACATGCTCGAAAATTCTTCTCAATCTCTCTAACATCAACAAATAACGAGCCTAGTGATGAAGATCTCCTTTCTTTGAGATAAAAAAACAAGATCAGGGTGTTGAACCTTTGTATAATACATGACAACAATTTCAGAAGGTTGAATATCCTTAGGCATATTGTAATGAAAATTGTGAAACCTCCTGTTGAACGTGGTAAGAGGTTCGTCCTCCTTCCTCTTTAAAGTATTTAATTCAATCAAGTATTGATCAAAATATTTGTTTTCACCCCAATATTTCAAAAATGCAGCATGAAAATCAGTCCATGAACCAATGGAACAAGCTTCCATATTTTTAAACCATAATGCTACATCTCCAAATAAAGATTTGCAGAATATCCTCATAACTACATCCTCATGCATAATTTGAAAATTATTAATGAAATTTTCAAAAGCTTCCAGGTGCTTCTTAGTTGCAACATGGTCTTATCCATTGAATGTAAGAAGGTAATCAATACAATTGGGAAGATAGGCATGAATGATAAGTGGCAGCTTCATGGGTTTGTAAAACTTCTTGATCCTAGAATGAATTTCAGTAAACTGATAACAAGGTGGAACAATTATTTCAATAGGTGGTGAATTAGATTTATAATTCACATGCTTACATGACATGACATGATCTGGAGAAGTTTGGATATGGCCAACACTATTACAAGTGGGTTCAAATGAAGGAATGTGATTAAGATCAATAATGCAAGAAGGAAGATCTTCTCTTCTCAAGGACGGATTTACCACTATAGGCTTATAATCATCCGAGTAAACAAAGCATAATATAATTCTTTTCACATTTAAAGGAAAAGACAAGAATTAACTGATGAAGAAAAATATGAGCTCTTTGAAAAAACTAATGGCTTGGTACCTGGTATTTTCCTTCCACCTTTTCATTTTATATCAGTTGGGTTCATCCTCCAGTGGAGTCTCCAGGTGAACTATTGCAGTTACTATGCGTGTCTGGCTTTTGTTCACCATCAAAAACCAGATCCAATCGTTGTCATTCTCCTAAGAAAATATTTCTTCGTTACTCTGTTCCCCAACAATGACACTGGAAGATGTTGGTCCTAAATTATGCACTTGACTGCTAAAGGGAAGAGCTAGGCCACCTCAAGTTTTGGAATGATTCGGTTTTTATGAAATGAGTTGGTTGGTAAACTGATAAATTGGTTTTCAAGGGTAGAGAAGTAGCTTGGGCTATCTAACACAATCACTGTAAGGTTTCTTTTAGCTGGTGGCATGCATAATGATGAACATATAAATATAGGGAAGAATTAAACAAGGAAACAAAAACAAGCAATACAATGGGTTACTTGTTGTGTGAAATTTCAGACTTGAAATAATATCTCAGATCTAAAACATGTATCTAGATACAAATAATCCAACAGGTTGCAATATAATTTTTTTTTTTACTGAAAGTGATAGTTGATATCAGGTGGCATGATAGTAAAAGGGTTCATTAAAAAAATAGCTGAAAGGAAAAGAAAACACACATTACACACATTTCCAATTCGCATCCAAATAAGACAAGAAGATATATGAAATTTGAAAGAGAAACACAATCTCTCACCAAGAGTTATATTCACCAAGTAAGAAACTTAAATAGGTTTTCTTGAAGATCCAACCACAATACTTATGCTAGATCCCCCAAAAACTCAACCCCCTTACATTCAAAAATTGATATATTTATCCATTTTCCAAAAGGGTTCAACAACCTTTCTAGGATCTAACTCAAGTTAAACTTCACATTACAACTAGACCCTATCAATCAACTCAACTATCACTCCTTAATCAAATTTTGTATACATTTTTTTGAATTGAGTGAATCTGATTTGAAGCATCAATTCATAATCTTCTCCTTAATTCGACCTCAAAAGCATTATTTTTATCCTAGCAACTTATTACAAGTGGCAACAATGCCTCTAACTATACTTAAACCAAATTTCTATTAGTAAAACATGAGTTCATGTTGATAGTTGGAGTAAAAAAAACTCATAGCAATGAATCTTCCCAAGTTTTTTTGGCTATCAACTTCACATGGATCCCCATGTACACCAAAAACTAGAGACCAACCTTGAACACTAGACAAAACTCACCCAAAATTTGGTGAATTTATGTGAATAAAGACCTCAAATATCTATTTTATTCTCTCAAACCATGATACATGTGTAAAAACCGAGAGAGGTTTTTGTGCATTGTCCAATTCCCAACAAAAACCTCTTTTAGTTTTCAAAAATTCACCTCAGGATGTTCATAAGGTGTGCTAAAATAAAATGACTAAAACACAGAGAAAACAGAGTATTTTATAAAATCCGAGAAACGCCTTTTGATGTTTCTTCTATAACCTCTGATACTTTCTTTGTAATAAGTGTGTTGCATTTCAAGATCCTCTTTTTGTTGCTGTAGACTTTGAATTTTCTGTTTCATGTCATCATTTTTTTGTTTTAGATCTTTGGTTTGATTAAGACCTGTACCTTTCCTTCATGCTTTAGCTCCTGGTCTTTTTCTGTAGTAGGTTTATTGAAGTCATTGGAATGTTTGGACTTTCTTGGCCTCATCCCATACCTAGGTGTTTTCTCAGAAATTTGGTCAATCATCTCTCCTACTGGTTCCTGTATCTTCACTCCCTTTTCTTTGATTTTAGGCTTAACATCAGGTGGGATATGTTTAGGAATAAACTCTGGATATGGAGTTGGTTCATTAGAGTCTTGTTCAGGATCTGGACCAAAATACACATTTTGTTCTGGTTCATAATCTGCAAGGTAATTTGTTTTTACAGTGGCACCTTTCATACCCGAGGTCTCCCCCTTTTTAGGTGCATTCTTCTTATTTCCGGAATGGCTTCGAATAGTTCGAGCCCCTATGGCTCTGTTCTATTCAAATGAAAACATTCTCAGAGATAAACCATGGTGTTCTAGCTACTCCTACTGGATGTGACGGTCAGATGCACAGGAGACTTTAAGACTTTCTTTAACACTTGCAAAAAATGTAATCCATGACCCTGTAATGATAACAACTCGTGGTGCACACATGCATGATTCTACAACACAAATTTAAATTTGGGAAGTACATGTGATATCGAGTGCACCAGGAGATGTAGATGCATGTGGGGTTCCAACTCACATAAATTTAAAATTTTAAACCTTATCCAATCGTTAAAACCCAAGAAACAACTCGTTTTCTGCTATTTGCAAGAATAGAGATATTCTTGCAATCAACATTTTTTTGCACTAAGGACCTAACTTAACCCGTTTGTAACCCCTTAGTGACATAACTATGGTGATGTTATTTTATTCAATCCAAATCATAAGAAAAATTGACTTTGTAAAGAGAAAGGAAAGGGAAAAAAACACATAGGAAGATAAAACCACAAAATGACCCAACACACCTTTAAAGGAAAACTTAAGTAAAAGAAAGGGTTGACAGATGGATGTGTTAGTGGAAGAATGGAAAGAAACAATGCATACCTAGGATTTAATAAGAGGTAAGGGACAACCTCCTATATGGATAAATAAACCTTCCTGCCACTCAGAAAATGTTGCTCCTTCACATGGAAATCCTTGTAAAAATCTCGAGGATGAAAATACTACTGCTTAGTAGTATGAGTCCCTGATTCTTCCATGACCTCACGTTCATCAATATTCAAGCATAAAGATGACTAAGAAATTTCATCAAGTGATTTTGTGATTTTTCAAAAGGATAATCTTCAAGGAAAGGATATAAATCAACACAGGCATACTGCAAACAGTCATCTTTGGGTGGCAGAAATAAATCTATGACCATATCATCATTATGTTTCCAAACATGTGAACCATATAAGCATGTAGAAAATAATTCTAAAGGAAGCAACTTATCATTCTTCACTCGAAAACCATCCTCAATGTCATAAATGGGATCTCCATCAAAACTGGAGCAACCAATATCCCATCTACGTTTCCATACACATATAAAGCCATCTGTATGCTCACCAACTACATCCAAGGGTCCCTTCATAAATCCACCTGTATGGTTGCAACTGACCGTTTATTTGTCTTCATGTGTAGGGAGAAGCAAATCTTTAGCGACTTCAATTGAGTCTTCAACATGATGTACTTCATGGGAATCTTCTTCATCAACAAATTCTTCATCATTGAGGTCATACTTTTCTGCAATCATGGCACACAAGGAATTTACTCTATGGGATGTCTTGGAAAGATATTGTGCTAGTAAATCAGTAGGGCCTTCTTCATTTTCATGTGCAAGAGGAAAGAAAAGAAGGAAAACTTCATCTTCATCAAGTAGTAGAACGGATACCGATGTCTCATCAGGGTTCTCAACAAGTTGCACTTTATCATAATTCTTCCTTCTTTTGTTGGAAGCCTTTTTCATGGACATGCTACTCCAACATCTCTTCATCACAACGAGGTTAATCCTCAATGCAGATTACTTCATCTGATTGTTCCCGAAAGGATCAGAGAGGGAAATGTTTTTCTTCTTGTCATTGTAGGCTTGCTCTCTGGAGGGTGATGTTTTGTCAAGATCTTGTACTTCCGTGGAGTTTTCCTCCTCTTCATAGACCTATTTTTCAACTTATTTCTTCTTGAATGTTTTATTGTGACTAATCACTCTAGGAATAAAATAAGCATGGACAATTTTATCTTCATCAGGTGGGAGAATGGATATTGATGCTTCTTCAACTGTACTCCCATGATTTTCAATGGGTAAAGATAAAACTACCCTCAAATTCTCAATTGGTTCCAATGGAAGCAATTCTTCTCGAAACACATCCTCAAGGTCCTTAATAGTATCTTCAAACTATTGGGATTTCAATCCACAATGCTTGCAAAATTCTCAGATGAATATGGTTTTAGAATCAAATCCCTTTGGGATGTGAGTAAGCTTGATCAAATCCCATTATTTCTTATCTAGAGATAACAAGAACAACTTTGCCATAACATCGTCTTGGGTCACGTCATGCCAACTATTGCAGTCGGTAAATTTGACAATGAGTGCAATGGATGAAATTGGATCATTGTCAAATTTTGGGATATCATTCCACCACCCTGGTGGGTATTTGGTTGGATACAAATATTCTTCCATGATACATCAGTGGAGTCTCCAGATGAACTTTACAAAAATCTCAACAAAATATACAAGGGAACTTCCCTCAAATGGATTCATAGGCAAGCTAATGGAAAGGATTTGGTATAACTTGTCAAATGTCGTTATGGGTCAGAAAGGATTCAAAATCCTCCCCTAAAACAATGCCAAAAATGTTATCTCCCTATTTGTAGTTTGGGAAAATCTCATCCCAATCCATGGATGTGAGACACAACTAGGAACACATATCACTATCACCTCAATAGATTTCCCCCTTGTTTTAGTGAAGGATAAATCCAACACAAGTGAGGCTTTCTGATTGTTCCTAGGGGGATTCAAATGCAAAGTGAAATGAGATGGAGAATTCCCCTATAGGTCAATGTCAACACTAGAAAAGAGGCCCGAGGAAGAGTCTTGTGAGATGGTATTTGGTTGCCAAAGAAGTGTATATGAAAAACAATGTCAAACCTGCCCAAAACAAGACAATAT
>JASDQU010100720.1:1095-22666 GCA_032191745.1 Picea mariana | reverse complement strand
ACATAAAATAAGGCCCTAATGATGATGCCATCATGTCCTAAAGGGTGACGCTAGGCCTCAAAACGAGACATTGAGCCTCCAAGTGAAGATCATTTAGCGTCCAAAGGCCACATGTCATGTTATCATGTTCTAGAGTGTCAATTAATGCATCTCTCTCCATCAAATCATATCACATCACCACGAGGACCATCAAACCACATCTTAACCCCATAATCCAAGGTGACGTCAAGGGATGGGGTGTGACATCCTAGGCCTTCCAAGGCCAACTTTAAGGTGCAAGGGGCCACAATTTCACCATCATGTGATGTCTAGGTGCCTCCAAGGGAAACACTCATCATCTCAAGCCCCCAATGAGTGGGGCACATTATCCATCCTATGGGATTCAAGCCCCTATGAAGGTCCAAATGGCCTAGTCCCTCCATGAAATTTCTTCCACCGGGAAAGGTGTTGTAAAGACAAACAAGCAATTCACATGAATCATTCCAATTAAGCCACATTTAATAAAGGAACCACTCAAACAAGTGCATTAAATCCCCTCTTTCAAGTTAGACACATGCTCAAAGACCTTATAAACTTTGCAAAATCTAGGTATGGGAGGGGTGTAATGGTGCTCAAAGACCCCTTTCTAGATCATGTGATGATTATGAGGTGGGTGGGAGGTAAGTGCTTCTAGGAATGGGGCTCTTGACATATCAAGGGTTCATATTGTCTCATTTATGGGTTCCATTGTGGAGGGTGTGATGCACTTTCATTTGCAATGCATATTTTTTCCAATCCCTTTATTGCCATTAATTTATTAGGGTCCAAAACATTGATTACTATGTGCAAGGAAAGTAAAGAGTACCACAATGCCACTTGAAGATAGAAACACACAGAGTGCCATATGTAATGGAAAGTAAAAGACATCTCAAAATGCATTTCCCCAACAAGTGGGACATTTATTAATTATGTGTTTTGTTTTTAAAGGTCCTTCATTTTGTATGGAGATGCATTTCATTTCTCTCAAGAACTTAGGGTGAGAATATAGAATGATCATTTATGGATCTTAACTCTTTCCAACTAAAACACCTCTAGGACTTTAGCCCCTTCTTCACGTGCAATCCCTTCTTGCGGTCAGTGAACCTGAAAACAAAAAAGATGAGGAAACATAGGGGAAGAAATATGGAAAGTGATAAGTATGAGAAGGAGTGGTACGATGACCGTTCAATGAGACCCCCCTAGTAGAAACCCTCTTCTCGAGGGTTACCCACTTACTAGGAAACCATGTTAACCACTAAGGTGAAATGAGGAAAAATCTATAAATTCCAAGAAAACATTTCATAATCAAGAGAGGACCCTCTGCAACATGCTCAAATGCTTCAATTATTAAAATGACACTTACCATGAGAGAAGACTTGTTACCTCATGAAGAAAGACTTGTTATCCTCTGGGAGCCTAGCCGGTGTGTGGAGGCTTCTATGCTTCTAGTGATGTGTGGTATAGAGGGGCTCTGTCTGCACAGTGCGGGATTTGTCGGTCATCTAGATCTAGGCACTCCATGTATGCAACCTATATGCCTCAGGACATCATATCCTTAGTTATCCCTAGGAAAGGGAGGATAAAAAATCTTATAGTGGAAGTGTCTGACTTTATCTATGTTCTTTAAAAAAAGGGGGGGGCTTAACTTAATTACAATTATCTAGGTAAATATTTCTTTGTGCTAAATTGTTATAACTGGAGGATTATGCTATTATTGTAAATGGTTGATTTATGCATTATGAAGTTAATTGCATTGCTGATTGGATTGGACACATATAGGAAGTGCATTAGATGTGTTAATTATTTCCGTTAGTACACACATGATTTATGTATGTGCCAACTATGCATACATGCCTTGCGCATGTACACTAGTATTTATGAATTTATTAAATTAATTATGTTACTTATCTGATCTAGATGTATGAACCCTTCTATTATTATCCTTATATTGTGAATGGCCATAACTTCAGGACGAAGGTTTCTGAAGGGTGGGTGTATGTAATTCCCCAAATGAGTTTAATTATTAAATTTAATTAAGTAATGTAATTTAATTCATTCATGTAACAAATTTACTTAAAATAATTAAACCCATTAATGTAATTAAGTAAATTAGATTAATTAATTAATTATAATTGATTATCATTTAATTAATGGATTAAATGATGTAACTAAATAAATGAAATGATTATTTATTGGATTATGTGTGATGGGGTAAGTTGGAAAGGATAGAGGTAGGTAGGGAATTTATGAGGGAAGGGAAAAATTCAAGGGGAGGATAAGGTATGTCAGGGGGGGAGTGTCGAGAGGAAGGGTGGTGGATGTGGATGGGATAATAAGGAAGGGTTTTTTTCATGTTGGAAGGCATCATTCAAAGGGGAGGAAGGAGCAGAAAAAAAAATTGGGAGAAAGAATTTGGGTTGTGAAATCTTGGAATCATATGAGATTCACTAGTTTTTGGGAATTTTGGGCTTAGGGGCCAGGAAACCACAATCATTCTTGGAGCTAGGGAGCATGAGAGGATGTTTCTAGTTGGATAAGAGGAAAACATTCATTTTTTAGGAAATTTCAAGCATTTGGAAACAAACAACAAGAAACAACTCAAAGGACAAACTTCTTCAAGAAGTATTTTACTAATTTATTGTTTTTCTTTGAATCAAAGTTATGATATATATATTGAAATTATGTTGTGAATGTGTAATTTGAGATTTAAGTGATTATTACTATCATGTAAACATAATCGGATTTATTTCCATGCAAATTATATTCCATGCAAACAAAAATACAACACAAACTTGTTCATAAGAGATATTTCATTGAAAGAAAAGTCACTTAGATCACACATTTACTGTTTAACTATGAATCCCTGGTGAAGGGATTTACATGGCAGTATATAGGACAATATATATGGATCATCGTAGAGTGAAAAAGATGTATGTGGATATAAAACCATTATTCTTTTGGAGTAAAATGAAGGACATAGTAGATTACGTGGCTATATGTCTAGAATGTCAACAAGTAAAGGCTAAGCATAGACATGAAGTAGGATTATAATAACCACATGCAATACTAGAATCAAAATGGGAAGCAATTTCGATGGACTTCATAGTGGGACTTCCTATGATGTCTAGGAAACATGACTCAATCGTAGTAGTAGTGGATACTTTGACAAATAGTGCACATTTTATCATAGTAAAGAATACATATCAAGCACCAGAAATAACAAGATATTTTATAAGCGAGATAGTGATACTACACGGAATTCCCAAAAAGATTATTTCAGATAGAGGTTCAGTGTTTATGGGAAGGTTTTGGACTAGTTTCCAAGAGGCCTTGGGAAACAAATTTATTTTTAGTACATCATATAATCTCGAAATAAATGGGTAGATAGAAAGAGTAAATAAGGAATTAAAGGATTTTTTTATGTATGTATGTGATGGACCAAAACAAGTGCTAGGAAGTGTGTTTACCTCTTATGAAATTTGCATATAATAATACGTACTATAGTTCAATAAAGATGGAACCTTTCACGTTTTTGTATGGTAGAATCTATAGAACTCCTCTTAGTTGGTACATGATTGAATAAAGAGTTCCAATTGGATTGAAAATTATTCAAGAAATACAAGAGCAATTGAAAACAATCCAGGAAAGATTGAAAGAAACTCAAAATAGACAAAAAAAATATGTAGATGCACATAGGATATATATAGAAGTTATAAAGAAGGAGACAAAGTGTATTTGTAAGTTATACCACAAAAGAGTTCGATTAAATTTGATAAGGGAGCCAAGTTGTCACCATGGTATGTGGGTCCATTGAAGTTGATTGTTGAAAGAATAAGATTGGTTGCTTATCATCATGCATTACCATCATCTCTAGATTGTATGCATAATGTTTTTCATGTGTCTACTTTGCATAATTATATTTCATATCATTCTCAAGTTATTGATTTGAGTCATTGGTAGATGTCGGATTGGGGGTCCTTGAAGGCCAAACCGATTCTCATAATGACCCAATGAACTTGATAGCTTTGGCATAATTTGGTCAACAAGGTAAAGTTCCAATGGAATAGTTATAGTCCCACTTTAAATACTTGGGAGGATGACATTGTGTGTCATTAGTTTCCTTATTATTTTAGAACTTCAAGATGAATTTTCCTAAAGACGAGGTGTATGTAGTTCCCTCTTTTTCTTTGAATTTATTTGAATGATATGATGTTATTGTTTAAGGGCATTCTAGTTACAAGAATGACCAAATTTGCTGATAACATTTATGGATGATGTGATCTAGAACTTTGATCTAATTTGATGTGATTATTGCTTGATATATACATATACATATATGGTTTATGGTTTATTCTTTGATATTCTTCTGATGCTATGGAATGTTGTTTTTTGGTTGGCCATAGAGGAAATGCATAGGAGAGATGGATTGGATAGACCTGTACCGACCCTAATCCTTAAAGTCGGTAGATCGACCATTGTTGCTCGACTACCCTTTCCCTGAAGTTGGTTGTTTCATTTGGAAATGAATACATGGTTACATTATGAAATCTATTATGTTATATGATAATACCGATGGTTTTTCAAGTGCGTCAGGAAAAACCACAAGTGCATATGGATTCTAGATTGAGTCAAAATAAGTGGACCCAAAATGTGGTCGGGTTATGTATGATTGGCATGTATGTGACATTGCTTATTGTTTATTCATGATTATTGGATAGTGATATTTGAAATGTTTTAACTATATGTATACAGAGATAGAGAAACATTTACCAAATAATATTACACATGGGAAAAGGGTTGTATGATGAGATGTGACATGAGTACCATCAGGGAGAGAAGGTATAGGTTTCTTATCCTACCTTCTAACCTCCCTGCCGTGCAATACATTGAAAAACATATGTCTTGTGTTTTTTTATGGAGGTTACACATTGTTGTAAGGGTAGGCCATGGATTGAGTCAATTATGAGGTCCTATTGAGGGGTGTGCAATAAGGTATCAATCCTTATTCCTTAGTGACCATTAGTATCTAACGGGTGATGAATGAGTTGGGTTAGTTAAGTCCCAACCATGACATCATCCCCCATCATTGAAAAATGATACTTGAAGGGCATAGGTGAACATGGCACCCTTGGTACATACTAATAGGTAGTAATTGAAGGGCATGTAGGGAAATGAAACCCTTGGTATCATGCACTTGAAGGGTTTTAGAGTTTATTTCTATCTCTTGGTTCAAGGTACTAGAAATGTTATAGTGATTATGTCTAGCTCTTGGTACCAAATACTTGAAGGCTCTAAGTTAACTTGGTCTCACCCTTGGTATTGAATTTCATTTGGTTTGTGTATGCTTTGGAGAAAAGTATCCTTTGGAATATGCATTTTATTTTTGCATTGGAAATTGAATGAATTCATGAGTGGTTTGATTCATCATTTAGACTTATGAACATTTTCGTAAAAAAAAGGAAAATAGAATTTACTTTATAATTGGTATGGAAATGCATATAGAAAGGGGGAATTTAAATGGAAAGAAAAACAATTTAAATTAAATAGAAAACAACAATTTCATGTGCACCCACTCAATGAGAAAATAGAAAAGGAATCTACGGAATATCTATGAGTAAAAACATGAGAAGAAGTTGGGGTGTGATGAATCATCTCTATTTTGCATTTAAATAAAAGAATTACTTGTGCATGGAGTGACACATGGGTGGGTGAATGATATGGAATTAGTAATTAAAATAATTGTATTTTGCATGATATGGATATTGAAGTGAGCCTGAAAGGCTATATAAGAAAGGATGACTGGGCTTGAGATCTCACACTTTTCCACCCTAATGATAGATGTATGTCACAATGATCAATTTTTTCTTGGTGAGTTGGTGTTGAGTTTGGTCTTAAGAATGTACTATCACTACTAAGGTTGGGACCTCAAATTCTCTAGAGGAGCCACACATTCTACATGCTAGTTTTTGTACTCTTTTCATACAACCCTTTTCAGCTCAGAGGTCCCTAGGGAAGAAAAGTACCCATTTGGGAGTTGGTGGGGTGGTCAATTGGTAATAAAATTTTATATTTGGAATAGGATAATTGGATATAATACATTAATAAAGTTTGGAATTAAAGAATAATCAAGGAAGGATCTTCTATATCCATCAAAAAAAGATATGCAATTAGAAAATTCAATTTATAGACATAGAAGTCTTATAACTTGAAATTATCTTTGAAATTTGGTCTTTTAGAGAAATTTCCAATTGAAATATTGCATGGGAGAATTATAGAATTGGAATAGAGTTATAACATAAATATATAGTTGGTATAAAACCCTACCAAAGACCTTAACCTTAATCAGGGCCTACATGACTGTTTTCTGGTAGTTTTACTAAAAGTTTCTTGTAAAATAAAGGCATTTGCACCTTTATTAAAGAATAATAGCATATAAATCCTCACACATGATTATTTCCTTCATGATCAAAAGCATGTATACATCCTGTAACATTTTTTCCAAGCTTAAAAATTTGGATTTGACGAGTTTTTAAGGGGGGAATTTTCTAGGTTTTGTCCCTGTGACTAAGGAGGTAATCATATGATTTCTTAGATAGTGTTTTACCCTATTAGAAAGTGTATTAATCCATTTTATTGATTTATTATAATTCATAATTTGATCTAGAATAAACCCCATAGTGAGAAAACCTTGGAAATTTTCTCTTTTGGGTCTTGTAATTTACTTGGTCGAAGAAAGTAATTAATTTTTATTAGTATAAATAAATCTTACATGCATAAATTATCATTATGATGTAATCTCTTACCATGTATATGTTGTTTGAAAAGTTGTTGGAATTAGGTGTATACATCCTTTTATTCATAACCTTGTCTCATTATTCCAAATTGAATGGTTGCCAATAATGATGTAGAACACTTTCCTATCACTTGAGCATTGATTAATTTTGAAGAAGGTAGTTCTTAAATGAATTCCTAATTGAAATTTTTTCACATGGGTTAACCATACATGGATGGATATTCAATTAAAATAAAATTTACAAGAAGAGTGTTGGAAGAAGTCTCTTTCTAGCCATTATATAGAGAATTGTATTTGAAAATGTATATGCAAATGATACTTGAATGTGATGGACCAAGTAATTCACTTATAATGATTAAAAATGGATTGTATATGACTATTTGAGGGAATATTTTTTGTATTATTTTTGTTGAGGACAATTATGAACAATTGAATGATTAGTAGAGGGCTAATCATTATGAACTAAATAATTGTCTTGATTAAATTTTTAATTGAGCCATATTTTCTACTTATCAATTATTCCTTAGTTGTGATTGAAATGTCTCAAGTGATAGTGTCATGTATTTGAAAATATACAAAGCATACATAACATTGTAATGGAAAAATGAGTGATTATTGGAATCTGTCTTATACTTTTGTTGTTATTCTTATTAACCCTCATGGATTTTACTAGTGGATTACATGACCAAGGGGATGAATTGATAAGTTATTATTGAAATATAGAGTATGTTTATTAGTGACTATACATATGTATATGAAGATGAACCTAAATTGAATATGTTGTGTTTTATGTTGTTGATCTGATCATTGTATTGATTTAAAAAAAAATATTTCCACTTTTGTAAGTTGCATGCTTTGTTTTTGGTTAACGTTATGGAGGGGAATTAAACAAATTGCATGGACTTATGGAATGCCATTTTGATGTTGAACTAGTGTTGGTTAATGAATGAATAATGGACATCAAATGATATTTTTTTGATGTGGTTAAATTATTGGTTTTTATATGTGTAGTCAATAATCCAGACATCGATTTGATGTCAAACTAGTGTCAATTAATTAATGAATAATGAGCATGAAATGAAAATAATATTAATGTGGTTATCATTGATTTTTTGACAGGTAGTCAACATTCCAAATTTCAAATATGCAACACCACAAGATTAACATTAACTCAACCTTAAGCGCAGCCATGTTTGATGTTTGTTCAATGGTTTAAACATCTATTTCATGTCAAAATTTGAGCCCAAGTGTAGTAATGCCACATCATGATATCTCATGGAAGAGGTATGTTCACCTTACATGCCTCAACAAAATGATGTTATTGGAAGGAATGATTGAACCTTGGTCTAAATGGCATGTTGGTTTCTTTGGGCCAAAGGTATGCAGACAAGGTTTTGGGTAGAGGCTATAAATTACTCAAAATACCTCTCGAATATGATTCTAACCAAAGTTGCATGGGATATGACTCCTATTGAGAAATGGAGTGGAGGGAAACCCTCAGTTGAACATCTTATAACATTTGGATATATATCTTGGGCTCATATTCTAGATGATAAGAGAAAGAAATTAATGGATACAATGAGTGATGTTTGTATTATGTGGTCTACTCTTATGAGTCGAAGATCTATAGGTTGTTTGATCCAAAAAAACAAGAATTTATTTGTAGTAGGGATGTTGTCTTTCATGAGTAGGATTTAGGTGTCTCCCTCTTAAAATATACTTCTATATTGTTAACTGTTGGCATAGGGGCAGACCCAGGGTTCAACATTATAACAATGCACCAACAAAGCCCTAACTACCAGCCCTTTAGGCAACACCTGTGAAGCAGATGAAGTCTCACCCAAGGTAGAGACAGGGGTGGTTGCAAGACTCAAGTGTCTGCAATCTTAGCTGGGACATAGATCTATGATTATATCATGTAAAAATCACTTAGCATTGGTCAATCATTAATGTTCAACTCTTATTATGCTTCACAGATAGCACATAGCATCACAGTGTTCAAAGGTATTTCATCACTTAGCCACAGTAAAATAGATTAGGTCTAGTAGTTCAACATTAAGCATTCTCATACATGTCAAATCCCACTATTTACATACATCTAGGAAGCACAAAGAATTAATAGATCTATCTAAATATATCAAGGCACTTAGCACAAGAAGAAATAAACACATCAAGCCGAAACACAAAGCATCACACACAGATTTACGTGGTTCACCCCCACCGTGGGGCTACATCCACCAAATATTCTTCTTTATTAGTGTCTTCAATCGATTACAACACAAAGCCACTCAAAACCCTTACTTCGCACAGGACAAAAGATCTACGCATCTTGCTAGATCCTTCTTCCTTGCACTTCAGCACAAAGCCTTCTACAACCTCTTACAACAACAACAACTTGCACTTAGCTCTGCAAGCCTCTTACAATCATGCACAGAGCATTTACAATCCACATGTGATCACACAGATCTAACTACTAGCACTAAGCCATCGACCATCCTTACATTGCCTAACTATCTGTTTATACATTTCAAAAGTGGGCCTAAGAGTGGATAAACCCATGGGCTGACATCCCTTTCCCATTACATTAACCCAAAACCCTAAAAGGGGCCCAAAGGTGGACTGAGATCCCGTGATATCTTCTTCTCTTGGCGCTCCTTCTTCGACTAGATTTCGAAGTCCCAAAATAGGTCAAAATGACCAAGGTTATCACAAAACTTGATCAAGGGCCAACAGGCCCCCAACACTCACCTGTGACTCGTCTTGAATCACTCTGGTCTGCGCAATTCTACTTCGACCTGTTGTTTTGATGTGGCCTCTTGCTGGGTGAATTCTAGGATCACTGTGTCGTTTAATGGTCTTTCTAGGCGTTGTTCTATAGTGATGATGACTTGCTCAAGCTCTGCTCCCTGGATTTCGATCTCGAAAAATAACATGCGTGCCTTGTCTTGTACCAGTTGGATTCATTGAGTGAATTCCATCACTTTGCTCTAGATCATATGTATCTGCTGCTGAGCTGTGCATTGTTCATGAGATCTTTTCATTCTATCCACTGCAGACAGGGCCTTCAGCTGCGCCTGTAATGTATCTGCATGTTTCTTTGCTTCCTGTAGCTGTGACTCTAGTGCCTGTAACTCCAGATTCTCTATAAGGTTCTCATAAGTCTGGGAACTTTGGTTACTGAGCTGCTTGCACTTCAAGGCAAGAGATTTCAATCAGTCAATTACACTGCGAGCAGTTGCTTCTCGTTGGTCTCTTATCTCCTAAGGAGTCTCGGGCATAGCACGGAGTTCTAGATTAGCAATGCGTTGTTGAAGCTTCTGTATAACTTCTTCAAGTTGTGCCACCTGCTGTGGAACTCTCTCTTTAGCCTGTACTTCGATAACAGTCATAGAGCAGAGTGCTCTGTTGACTAGTTCCTTGACTTCAAGCTTCTCTGCGAGCAATTGCTCCTTTCTTTGTTGTAGCTCTTCTTTCTCTTTGTCCCACTATACTTGAAGAGCAATTTTTTCTCGTTTGACAGCACTACGCTACTCGACAAGTACTCCCTGTATCTGTGTCAAATCCTGGGTGGCTTGTGATGTGTCTTCTTGAGCTTGTCGAAGGTGATCTTTGACCATATTAGTAATTCGGTGAAGTTGAGCTGGCTCATTTCTTGGTTCTATTGTCCCTGCTGTTAGAGGCACAATGGGGACTGTGTGGTTAGACTAGAGTGCCTGCTGCACTCCTTGGAGTTCAATATCTATACGGTTATACATTTTCTCCTGCTTCTCCTCCTGCTTCTCTACTATCTCCTTTGAAGCATCATTTACCACTGCAACGATGAAATCAAAGTCATCCAACGTGAGGGTAGTTCACATCTTGGTTACAGGGGTTCTAGGTTTCTTTTGTGAGGAAGATTTCAGAAGTGAGACCTTCCTTTTCTTCGACGAGTCTTCTTCGTTCCTAGGCGGCGGTACTTTGCCTTTCTGTTGTTCACTTTCTATGCCTTCTATCTCTTTGCCATCACCTCCTTCATCTAGTGTCATAGAGGCAATCCTTACATATGCACTGTCTACTTCATGAACCTCTTCAGGCTGTTTCATTTTGCTTGGTCCCGGTGTATCCGGTACAGTCTCTGGGCTATCAATATCGAACAGCTTTGCGAGGTTCGCTGGAATGAGAAGGTCTGCTGACCAATCCTTGGTGATCTCTTCTATGTATTTCTCGGTCAACTTGTAATAATACTACAACTGTTGCTTGTGTTCATCAGCATGCGATGTTATATAAATGAAGTGGCGATCCACGCTAAACTTCATTAAGGGTATGAATCTATGGAGCATGTTTGGTGTAATGCTAGGTGTAGATTGGATGGAAATCTTCAGCTGGTTGTAGTATATGTGGAAGAAAACATTCGACTTCCATTGCTTGCTCATATCGATCGAGTACCACAGGGTGTTGAATGTCACAGCCAAAGGTTCAAATGGCTTGGTCTCTGGGAAAGTGGCACCCTATGGTATATCCCATGCTATGAAGGTGATCAGTATGAGAAGCCAATTGAAATAGAACTCATACCCTTGGTCTTGCGCTTCCCTGCAATCCAGTTCGAGCTGATTCACCAAGTACTTCTACCAACTCATTTGAAGTCCTTTTGCGCACTTCCCTGCGAGATCAACTACGAATCCAGTCACCTGGGTGAGCTAGTTCTTGCGAACTAGATTTTCTGTGATCAACTGATAGGAAAGGTGCATTGCACCACTCTGAATAGATGCTACCTTGTAGCCTTACGTTCCCTTCTCTACATCGCCATAGGTTTCTTTGATCTTCGCTACTAGCGCTCTGTCTGTGGTCTTTCCAGGATAAAAATCCTATGGGTTAGGGCCTTGTATGCTGATTCCTATGATCCAATTGATCAAGGTCGAATCCATTGTGACACGGTGGTTCAACCACAAGTAGCCTCTGTGATACCAAGAGAGAAGAAACTTTACACACGTATTCACCTCCTAGTGCCTACCAAAGTGCGGGATCTTCATGACATTCTACAATGTTGACTGCGCAGGGTTCTGGGTCCAAGAATGCGGGATGATCTTCGAGTTCTTTCCCTTCATCTTCATTAGATACTTGTGTAGGGTGAGCATACTGTAGAATTTTCTGTCGTCGAGGTTGAAGTCACTAAACTTCAATGCTGCGAGCTTGTCCTGATAGGCACAAACTATGCACACCCCTTTCGGCAGGTATGTAGTGACTATAGCATACTCAAATTCTCAGGGCACACTGTCACGGTTGATTTCACATTCACAATGCGAGTAAGCGGGAAAAATTCTCAGAGTCAGTTTAGCATTCACAAGATCATCCTTATGCTTCATTTGATTCTCATCGACCTGTCGGGACAGTCCGGATCGAGCAGTGGATGGAGAAGCTACTACTCCTCTTATTGATGATGCTTGGACTCCGGTGGAGATTCCTCTTTCTGACATGACTCTCTCAGTCCTTAAATCAAGGAGGACCTCTGTGATGGATTCTTCAACTGCGGTGAGCTCGTCGGACATACGCACTTAGGAAAAATAATCGGGGTCACGATGATCTCAGATACTGCACTAGGATGAACAATCAGATCACAATGACCACTATATACAATCACTAGTTTTGCGGGCTTTGAATTCTCAGTTGGAAAAAGTGTTCTTCGAGCATGGCGCGACGAGCTAAATAAGAAATGCGGCAATGGTCTGCTTGCAATGGGTATGAAGCTTCCATTAATGTTGATCTTTCTGTTATGGCAAGGTCCAACAGTCTGACGAAGATCCTTTAATTCTTTTCTGTCCGTTCGGGGCGGAAGTCGAATGGGTATATCAGTCCAATGGCTATATTACTTCGCCATAATGAAGTGCCATAGGTCATTGTTCTGATATCCCAACGAAGCTCCCATTCTGCAAGTTTTTTTTCTGCGATGTTCCATCTAGAATCTCCTGTAACTTTTCAATCTTCTCCCTCTTCTTACTTAACTTTCTAGCCTTCTTCCCAGTAATCTTCAACTCGGTCTATCTTTTTCCATTCTGATCCCTATCTTCTTTTAGCATAGTCATTGTGCGCTGTTGAGATTCTCTCCGAGGTAATAATTCTTCTTTCTCTGGGACAGGTGCTTCAGTCTTCTGTGAGCCTTATGACATTCTTTCAACTTCGACATTGGGGTCTATAGTGTCAAGGAGCTTCAATCTGTTCTTATGTTCTTCAATCAACTGTGCAATCTTCTTAGTCATAAAATCTTTTAATTCTTGTTTCTTCTGTTTCAAAACTTCTTCTTCTTCCATCCGTCTAACTTGATCTCTATCAATCCAAGGTTTTCCAAGTAACATAGTAAATAGGGCGTTGTCCTCAATAAATTTAATAATCTCAAAATCGTCTTCAGTTGAAGTTCCATTAACACTTGTAGATATCTGAGTGAGCCTTCACATAGGTTTACCAATTTTCCTCTGAAGAGTCCTATTCCTCCTAGTGAAGGGATCATGGCAGGCTTCCCTATAGCTTCCCACGTTCTCTCTGTCATGATATTCATCCGTGTTTCCTCATCTAGGACACACTCAATGTCGAAGTCCCCTATCCTTACTTTGATGCATTCTTTTTCTTTAAAGATATCTGATAATATAACATGTCGTTGTTCATTCATTTGAATAACATGTCATTGTTCTTTCATCTGAATTAATACTTTCTCTGATCCTTTTCGAGGTTCTTCTATCTATGGATCTTCCTTAGGGTTCAGATTCATTCCTTTGAGCCTAGCAATCATTCTGGGGCAATCCAATACTTCATGATCTAGAGCTTTGCAACAAAGACAACTAGGTCCTCCACCAAGGCATTCCTTAGCTAGATGTCCCAGTTTTCTACAACTGTAACAGAGGGTTAATCATCTCTTTCTTGTAACTGATCCCCAACCTCTTCTGTACTTCACACCAGGATCATAGGGGTCAATCTGCAAAAAATTATTACTAGGATCCTGCATCCATTTGTTAGTCCAAACATTCTTTCTATGCATAGGTATAACATATCTGTCATTATACTTATCAGATCTATTCATATCAAGCTTTCTTTCATCTATTAATGCCCTAGGATTTAAGCTAGGACAAAATCTATCAAAAATACCTAGATCCATACTTTAGAAAAAAATTCCACTTATCTTACTTCTACATAGCACAAAGCTTTTAGATCTAGAACTTTCTTACCTTTATAAAAGCACAAAGCTTACATATCTTACCTCTTTTAATTAGAAAATTCCACTTTTACCTTTCTTAGAGTACAAATCGTTCAAATCTTGCTTCTTTTCTTCAGTATCAACCTCTTTTCTTGCATATCTGATCTCTTTTCTTCAGATATAACATTTCTTTCTTGGCACAAAGCTTCATAGGTCAAGTAGAACACTACGCACTAGGGCAATAGATCTACGCACAGAGATTTCTTTGCACAAAACTTCTTCTTCTCTAGTTCCCAACAATCACAGTTTCAGGTCCTGACAATGGAACCATTTGTTGGCATAGGGGCAAACCCGGGGTTCAACGCTACAACAACGCACCAAAAAATCCCTAACTATCGACCCTTTCGACAACACCTGCGAAGCAGATGAAGTCTCACCCAAGGTAGAGGCAGGGTGGTTGCAAGACTCAAGTGTCTGAAACCTTAGCTGGGACACAGATCTGTGATTATATCACATACAAATCACTTAGCATTGGTCAGTCATTAATGTTCAACTCTTATTATGCTTCGCAGATAGCACAAATCATCACAGTGTTCAAAGGTATTTCAACCCTTAGCCACAGTAAAACAGATCAGGTCTAGTAGTTCAGCACTAAGCATTCTCATATAGGTTAGATCCCACTATTGACATACATCTAGGAAGCACAAATAATTAATAGATCTATCTAAATATATCAAGGCACTTAGAAAAAGAAGAAATAAACACATCAAGTCGAAGCATAAAGCATCACACATAGATTTATGTGGTTCATCCCCACCCTGGGGCTACGTCCACCAACTCTTCTTATTTATTAGTGTCTTCAATCGGTTACAACACAAAGCCACTCAAAACCCTTACTTCGCATAGGACAAAAGATCTGTGCAGCTCGCTAGATCCTTCTTCCTTGCACTTCAGCACAAAGCCTTCTACAACCTCTTACAACAACTTGCACTTAGCTCTGCAAGCCTCTTACAATCATGCACAGAGCATTTATAATTCACATCCGATCACACAGATCTAACTACTAGCACTAAGCCATCCGCCATCCTTACATTTCCTAGGTATCTATTTATACATTACAAAAGTGGGACTAAGCGTGGGTAAACGCATGGGCCGACATCCCTTTCCCATTACATTAACCCAAAACCCTAAAAGGGGCCCAAAAGTGGACCAAGATCCTGTGATCTATGCTTCTCTTGGAGCTCCTTCTTCGACTAGCTGTCGAAGTCCCAAAATAGGTCAAAATGACCAAGGTTATCCCAAAACTTGGTCAAGGGCCAACATTCACTGATGATCCATTTGAATTTGAATATTTCTAGATTGACCAACTATTATACAACATCAACAAGCATGTCAATTATACAACCAACTTCCATGACAAACCTAAATTGTAGTTGACCTTCTACAACATAGTTTACTACAAGCAATGGATTGCCTAAACATTTGACTATGGAATCTCATGGTGAATTTGATGTAGGAATGGATCAAGAAAATTTAAGTTGTTGGTGTAGATGCAGGTAATATAGACGACTCAAGGAAGACTAGAGGACATGAACACCATGGTAGTGTTACTTTAATGGTACGTGTGCTAGAGGCATGTGATGCTAATATATAAGCAAATGCACATGCTCGAACTTGATGAGAGAATGTTATTGTTGAAGAGTATATTTCCTTGCTGAAGAATAACACTTGGGACTTGGTTCCCTAACTACAAGGAAATAATGCAGTGAAATGTTGATGGGTCTATAAGACACTTTCACATATAAAGGTGACGTTGAGAGGAATAATCCTCAATTGGTAGCATAGGGTTTCTCTTATTAGAAATGTATCGAATACATGAATACCTTTATCCCCATTCCAAAGATGGATTATGTTAGGGTTATTCTTTCACTTTTTGATTGATTTTGATGGGTGGTACATTAGATGGATGTTAAGAGTGATTTATTACATGGTAAGCTCAGTGAGGATATTTATATGGAGAAACCCTTAGGATTTTAGTAGGATGGTAATCTTGTGTGTCAATTAAAGAAATCCTTGTATGGTTTGAAACAATCCCCTAGGGCATGGTATGAGAAAATCAACAAGTTCTTTCTAGACTTTGGTTTTAGGAATTGTGAATCAGATCATAGTATTTATGTTATACATGTGAATGTTGCTACTAAAATTGTTTCAATATATGTTGATGGTTTAGTGATTACTGGAGGTAGCATCGATATAATTTTGGGTTGAATAAATAAATATCAGATACATTTGGAATGACCAACCTCAATATGTTTCATTTCCTCTTAGGTATCCAATTTTTGAAAATGGATTAAGATATATTTCTCTCTCAACCTAAATATGGTTTGAATATACTATATGAGTTCAATATGGAAGAATGTAAACCATGTGCTACATCATATCAATCAGGATTGAAGTTGATTCAAGAGTGTGATTCTTTGAAATTTGATGTTGATCTATACAAGCAACTTATTGGTAGCCTCATTTGTTAGACTCATAATTGAATTGATATATATTTTTCTATTAGTGTGGTCTCCAAGCTCATGCATTATCTGAAACAGAGACACTTGAAGGTTGTAAATACTATTGTTCTATATATCAAGAGTAATTATCAACTTTGTATAGTTTATTACATTAAAAATATAAACCAATTGATTGGTTATACTAACTCAAATCAGGTTGGAGACGAAGATGATAGGAATTAAACCTCAGCTTATGTGTTTCATATTGGATATGGACCCATAATGTGGTCTTGTAAGAAGAAAAAGGTTGTTTCCCTATCAACCATAGAAGTTGAATATAGAGGTGTAGTTAATGTTGTCACAAAGGCAGTGTGGATTCACAACCTAATGGGTGAGCTAGAGTTTACTTTCAAGGAGTGAACTGTAGTGTATTTTGATAATCAAAGTGAAATACAAGTAGCTTAAAACCTCATTTCTCATAGTGATATGAAGGTTCATGCACATTGTTTGAGATGGTTGGTACATGAGAAAGTTGTGTCTGTTGTCTATTGTACAATAGATGATCAAAATATTGATATCTTTATAAAGTCATTGACAAGAGATAACTACGTGAGACTTGAAATTATGCTAGGAATTCTTGAAGTTTCAATTGTAGGGGTGCATGGATTAATAATTCCACCTCTAAATATTTAGAGACTTATGTTGATAGGGGGTGTTACAATAGTACGTTCATCCCATCTTTGGATCCTTTGGAGTCATTCATTGTAATGATGTTAACATTATGAGGTCAACTAAGAGGTCCACTAGGAAATGGAATGAATAATCAACTAGCTAGGTTGATCAACAACGATGTTGACTAGGTTGATTGGTGCATAGGTCAAGGTATAAAAACAAGTTTTCTAGGCATGCCTAAGGTGATCAAAGTTAACAGTGTATTTTCCAATTTATGAGAGTTGGTTAGAATTTGTGTTATATATAGACAATCCTATGGATCACTCTATCATGGTAGTATATGGTGTTATACATTATATGTTGAGCTATGCTCACTTGTTCTTTTATGCTATACCGGTGTCTATTGACACCACCTTTTCTCAGAATTCATTGGTCTTCCATTTTGCAATTCCCTAGTTCTCCAACAAATATATTCTAAGCATGTTTCATCACTTGCTTCTCCAATCATTATGGAACGAACCTCATAGTCTTCTCCAAAATCATATAGTTCTTCACTTTTACAAGACAACAATCAATCTAGTTGGTTTACATGCATAACTTTCCCTTACATGCATAATTTTCTCTCTCCTAGAGAACACTTGAGCTTCATCCCTTAATTCTAGGGATTTATCTTGGGTGATTTCCATTTTTCAAGGGATCAGAGTGCTTCTTTCATCCATTTTAGGGTTAGATCCTACTTTCTAGGAACAAGTACACACTTGAAGACTAGATCCTATTTTCTAGGAGCTAGTTTACTCCACTTGGATATTAAAATCCAAGTTAACTCCCTCATGAAAGCTCACTTGGATAATTAGGGCATGTTCTCTCATTCTCTGCATGTAGTTAATTATAGCCTAGTTACGTGAGCACTAATTCGATTCTATTGCATTGTATTGTGTTCTTTCATATTTTGATGATAATTTTCTTTCTACATGTTAATGAGAATTATATTGCTCCAATTATTATTATTCTTCTCTTCTCTTCTCTTCTCTTCTCTCAAATTGTTATTTGTATTTCTTTTCAATTAGATTCTATATCCTCTTGTAGGTTTATCAACTGAATATTACATGGTATTAGAGCTTGAGTGAATCTAAGGGAGTAGTATATAGGTTTTCATGTGAAAGATAGAAATTAGAGCACATAAAACATGATGGATTAGTCTCACTAGATAATCCTCACACCATTCAACTACTATGAATAAAATATAAAGGTGGACATTCACTTGCAAAGTAAAGGCCTATGCAAGACCACAATGGGAACTGAGACTGAACCAAATTCCACTATTGAAAAGGAAAAATAGTTTAATTGAATGGATGAAGCATATGGATTGTTATGTAAATCTATTTCTCTCGACCTCTTATTCCACATTGAATTTGCAAAAAAACCCAATAAAGTTTGGATCAAGTTAGAAGGACTCTTCATCAAAAAGGATGTGTTGCAAAGACATCACTTGGAGAATGAGCTCATTAGTTTTAGCCCAAGAAGCTTTGAAACTATCCAAAATTTCTTCACCAAGTTAAAATAATTATTTCTTCATCTCAAATTATGTGCCATAGACAAGAAGGAAGAGTAATTCATTCTCTCAATTTTTTCTGAATTAGGTCTTGAATACTCAGTTTTTGTTTCTACCTTCCATGCAACAAAATCCACATTCAGAGCTACTTGGAAGATGCCTTTCATTGGATTATTTTGTTTCATATCTCATCCATGAGAAAGATAAACTTGTTCAAATGGGTTCCCTCAAGACAACAAAGGTGCATGAACTTGTTTCAAAGGAGGAAAGAAATACTAGAAAAAAAATTAAACAACAATTCAAAGGAAAGAAAGACCAAGATTAGAAGAAGGAGCGCAATCCAAAATCTACACATGAGTCCTCCAACTCTAAAATTGGGAAAATAAAGAAGGAGAAGATGATATGTTTTTACTGCAAGAAACTCAATCATGAATACGATGCATGCATGAGGAAGTAGATTGATCACATGATCGATCTTCTTGAAAGGAATAATATCAATGTACCTGATAATATCAAGAAGAAGCTGAGAAATATGGAAAGCTACAAGATGAAAAAGGCCTAGGCAAGGAAACATGTATTGCACTTGTCGTTGTCTCTTCCTTATTATCTACATAGATTATCTATTCATGAAACTTGAGACATATGGCCTCATCATTGGAAATATTTAATTCTTTGGAGGCATGCACCAGTCCTACCATCTGAATGGGAGATAATACACTGGTTCAGGTATGTAGGAAAGTAACCATTGATTTAGATCATGGGCATTTTCAAAATGTACTGCATGTACCTTGCTTGTACATCAACCTTCTTTCCATATATCAGATCACCCATTCAAGTACTAACAAGTGGGTGGAATTCAAACATGATTCATTAGTCATTATAGAATTTTTTTATGGAACAAAGGTTGCAGTTAGGAAAGTAGATCACAAGTCTAGGTTGTATGTCTTTTCTAATTTTATTTCAAAATATCCTTCTATTGTACTTATAACATATTGTGATTAAGTAAAAAGGTTTTGGCATGAAATATTTGATCACCTTAACATGATTATTTGCAGTAGATTATCAAGAATGGTATGGTGATGGGATTTCCAGAAATTAAGTATTATGATGGTGTATGCTAGGGTTGCATTCTTATAAATCATCCAAAAGAAAATTTTGAAAAGGGAAAGGCATGAAGAGAATCATAATCTCTCAATCTTGTTCACAATGATATCACAGGTCCATTTCCTCACCCATCCATGAGTAGGGAAAAATATTTTTTTAGCTTCATTGATTATTGGTCAAGGTACACTTAGGTATACTTCCTCAAGTAGAAATTAATGGTTGTTGAGTCTGTTAGAGACTTTAGATATCTTGTAGAGAAGCAGTTAGTAAAGGGAATCAATATCTTGCATACAGAAAATGGGGGGAGTATGTGAATAAAGTTTTAATTTTACTAACCCAACAACCTGGAAATTAATTCCTAGTAAATATCTTGTTGTAAACTACTTCATATTTATTGAATAAAAGCACAACTGGGTTTCAATTATTTAAGTAAATTAATAAATAGAAGAAATAAATAGGAAACCACAATTATGCACACACAATTTCTTCCCTTCAAATCATCTTTTCATTAAATAATGACTCCAATATTACAAGGGCTCCCTTAATGGGAAAATGTCCCACTGAGGAAAAATACAAATACAACAAACATGACTACTCTAGCCCTAAAGAAACCCTCTGTTTGATCTTCCCAAATCTTCTTGTTGGGCACTCAAATATGCACTATATTTGTCAACTAGTACCTTATATATGCTAGATATTCCTGTCGGTACCTTAGATATGCACTAGATCTGTATGTTGGTACCTCATATCTGCTATATGTATTCGTTGGTACCTCATATCTTCTACCGATAATTTTTCCCTGTTTTCTTCTCCTTGTTGCACTACCTACACTTTCCTCCTTTGGACTTGATCTCTATATGAAAGTCCTTCTTCACCTTTTCTGATGTCCCCTAGAATCATAGTCATTTGTGACTCAATAAATTTAGAAAAATTCCTTCTTTTCTCTTGTCCTTGATCCCTTTGAGTTACTGTCCTTCGTGACTCAAGCACTTGAGAAAAAGTTCTTCTTTGTTTTTAGGAACAAAATACTTAAAATATCACAATAAACTAGAAGTACACACCATGTATAGAATACATGGTCTCTATATATACCTCTTCACACCTACACATGAGATCCCTTTACTATTAGGTTGACCCTATTATATATACACACATTACATGTACATTTATCNCATGTGATGAAACCAAGTAATACGATTTTCTTATGTTCTTTCTTTTATCTTTCCATTGATGATGATCCATCCATCCAAAATCAATTCTTTTCGATTGTAATCCTTGTGTTGCAGACCCCCCCTTCTCTCCTCGAGGCTGAGCGACCTCCCGGTCTAGGATCGTTAAATATCAATTAGTCGGATCAACTCTTCGGGCCTTTGCTAGACCCCAACTAATTTACACAGGCCCCCTTTCATTCAAAGTGTAGGTTCTGTCAAACTCACGGGATCCAATTTGGCCTCTTTGAAGAATTTAAATACTGGACCCTAGCTCCCCTCACTAGGTCCTTTCCTTCACATGTGACCTCAGGCTGTTCTCTCACTAAAAAAATATAGACAAGAACAACAACATGGCGGAAAAGGCTCATAAGACAACACACACTTTATTCACTCCAATGTTACATATTTATAGTACAATGGGTGATGCCACCTCATAGAGAGATTTTCTCTAGATCCTAAAATCATGCATGATGACTAGGCTAGGAAATATTAACTAACTCATTAGTCATCACTTGAGGATATATTACTAATATCCTAAATGAATAATACAAATATAGG
>JASDQU010100719.1:718817-735781 GCA_032191745.1 Picea mariana | reverse complement strand
CCAAGATAGTCTAGCAGAGGACGGATAGGAATGGAGTTGGAAGTAGGTTAGGGAGGAAGGATGAGTAGTAATAGTTGAGACTATATGGAGATCTGTCATGTGGTGGATTTTGATGAAGAAAAATTTGTATAAATGAATATTCAGTATTATGTAACTAACCACCGTTGTTTAAAAATAAAATTATTGAACCGAACAATTGTAACTAAACCAATTCTCACACAATTAATTGATTGTTGTCTTTTATAAAAGACTAGTCTTGCTAACTGGATTGAATGCATATATAAATTACTAAAGGATGACAGTTTGGATTATTAGTACATGCACGAGATTTGTATGTACTAGCTACACATACATTTCTTGTACATATACACTAGTGTGTATGATTTTTCTTGACTTACTTACTAATAATGTTGGTTACTTGTTATGAATGTGTGAACCATGTTCTTTTTCTTTGTACCATAAGATACCTTAACTTCGAGACGAAGTTTCCTGAAGGGTGGGTGTATGTAACGACCCTTAATTATTAAGATGATTAATTTAATAATATAATCCTAAAAAGATTATCTAAACTATATTTATGTCTTAAAATAACATTTCTAATTGATTATTATTAAAATAGTTGTTCATGATGGTTAATGATTAATTTGATTATTAATTAATTCATTAATTAATAAAGTATTAAATAAGAGATGGATAATAAAATATAATTTTTAAATTGAGTTACGTATCCCACAAGGGATAACGAATTCAATACATTAGGATAAGTAATAAAGGAGGGATAAGGGTATTAATGGCGGGGGGATAAGGTGTAATAAAGCAGTTAGGTAGGGAGTTAATGAAGGGAAGGCGGTGAAGGAGGAATAAGCGGGGGGAAAGGAGTTTAAGGGGGGATTCATTCTACGGGAAGTGGAGGATGATTTTGGGGGAGATCTGAGTATTTCAGGGAGAGGAGACTTTGAGAGTTTGGATTATAGTAGTGGACCGGGGTTGCTGGGGGGTTTTGGGCTCGGAGGGCAAAGATATCCATTGATATCCTAGGGCTAGAAGCTAACTAGTTGGCAGGGAGGTCAGTTTTGGGTTGTGTTCTAAAGGAGAGGGAAGGAAGCAAGCGGCAGCATCAGGTTCAGGTTAGAATTATGAATTGTTTTGAATTAGATTGTTATTAAATTTTATTACTATGAAAAATTAGATTTCGAATGTGCTAGATGAATTAATTTTTAGATTTTACTGTTATGTTCTAATTCAATGGTTGTTTAAATGAATTTAGAGCCATTACAGTACCAACATCATCAACTATACACCTAATGTATGTTCCAACTCATCAACTACTTGTCTCAACCATGTACCCAATATGTAACTCAACCAAAAGCCTTCATCAATTTCATCATCCAAAACTGATTTATAACTCTGTAATAGACCTATTCTATATGATCACATACCTGCAAAACTTCCTTAACTTTAACAACAAGAGAATAGCATTTTCATCAAACTTTTCTTTAGTCTCACATAACTAGTTTTGGATTAGTCAACAACCCTAACTTGAAATAATCATGAATACGTACCTGTAATGAATAAAGATATGAAAATAATACACAATGTTATTCGGTGTGTTTTATGAAATTCATCCAGGTTTCACTACTTGGAACCTCTCAGAAAAGGAGTTATCGCAAAAATGGCATACCTTGTTGAATTTTGGCTTGTTCTAGAGAGAGAACTTGTAGAACGTGCCCCACACGAAGTATTTGTTGTATGGATTTGGAAATTTTACAAAAAATACCAAAGAATGTACTCTAACCAAAACATTGGTCTTACTTAATTTGGATCTGTTATGAATAAGTTATGACATTTTTACCCATAACACATTTTTTAGACTAGTTTCAGGGCTAGCCACAAACCCTATTTTCCACGGAGTGTAACTCCAAAAATACAATGAACCACAAGATGAAATTTTTACCACTGCTACTTGGATATATTTTCTCAATGGCCTATCAATTTCACAGTCTCAATCATTCTAGAAAAATATTTATTGCAAAAATGATGAGATGACCTGTAAATAACATACCTTAGAAAGCATCAATAAAGGAATTTATCCCCCCTTGAATTTCGGCCTTCTTTACTTCACCTTGTCTCTGAAATTAGGCTTATATATACTTTGGTTACCTCACTCACCTGTAGATATTCAAGAGCGTGTTCGTAGCAATGCATTATGACTAAAGTTGCAGCGTTATGGGGATTTATTCCATGGGAAATGTTGGCCCACTCAAGTGTGATTAAAATGAGAGAGCCTTCCCTCTTATTTATACTTTCATGTAGCTTCCTCAAGGGGTTACCTTTTAACCATCTTAACCCATTTTCTTTATTTTAGACTTAACCAAATTCTAACCACTTGTACAATTAGTAATTTATCCATTAACTTTATTGTTTAAATAATTTATTTTCTATCCACTTTGACTTATAGTACACTCATCATGTCACTTTACCTCAAGGGTTTACCTTCTATCCATCCTAAACCACTTTCCTTATTTTAGGGCTAACCCACTTCTAACCACTTGTTAACTTAGTAATTTCTCCATTAACTTTATTATTTAAATAATTTCTTTTGTATTCACTTTGAATTATAGTACAATCATCACTTCACTTTATTATTTACCTTCTAAAAATATCTTAAACCACTTTGACTACTTTGACCTTTTGGAGCTTCTAGATGACTCATGAGGGTTCTCCAAATTCACATGGCCATAACCCTCTAACCGTGAAGAGTTATGTGACGTTCCACATACCACTGGAACTGAAATGACATGAATTATCCATATAGAACATTATTACGTGAAAATATATCAAACTCATACCATTATCCATCAAACAAACTTGGGTCCATAACCCAAACCTTTGTTCTACCATACTTTCTTCAAGGTTTGACATCAAAGACAACCAACCTTAATCAACAGAAAGTTGTTGGATTATTTTCTTGTTCCCTTTTAATATTATCTTCCTTCTCTCTATTTTTCCTCTCAATTTCTTTCATTTCTTTATATTCATCTTGAGTTATTCTCTATTCTTTTCTTCTCATGCTCTCCTTTCTTCCAGCAAATCCATCTTTTTCTTCTCTCTCTTATCCTCAATTATTTGTTTTATCCAAAACTCCTTAGTAACATCTTCTTATAGATTCTTCTTCATTTCTTCCTCTAAACTTTTTTTCTTCTCTTGTACCTTGATAATTCCTTCATGTTCAACAATCATGGCCTATTGCTCCCTTTCTACATTCAACCTTTCTTCTTCAAATTTCTTTCCCTCTTCATATTATTTGTTTGAGGTGGAACCTTTATTCATGATATTTATTGTATATTCTAATGTTAGGAATGGAGATTAAATCACATTTGGATGAGGCTTTATTTTTTCTATTTCCTTCTGATCTTGTACATTTTCAATAAAAATATCTTTCAGCTACTTCTCATGTGCATATGGCCAACTAATAGATACATGCTCACAATGCTTAAGAACTAATCCTTTGGGGTCAAGTTTCCTGAAAATGATAGTCATGAACTTCTACTCTAACTATATTTAACCTTCCTTCTTAGCATGCTCCATATACCTCATAGTATAATATCCTATTTTAAAGTTGTAAGGTATACATAGTTTATTCTTATATTCTACTATTGTAGTATTGAAACCTTGAATGGTAGAATTCTAAAACATTTACCCAACCACAAGTATTTCATGTACATAGGAAGGTATGATGTGTGGTGGGAAGGTGGATCCATATATCCTAAGCTAAGTATGATTTTTCTCTAGTTACTAGTTTCCAATATAGGAAAGGATTTTTTTATCATAATTTGATATCCAAGGGAACACTTTCCCAAAGATGCTTTTGTATAGACATATTATAAATAAATCACATATGTGAGAGTATGATATATTATATTTATTTTCCCAAAAAATATCAAAATATAAATGTATTGGTGGTTCAAATACTTTCTAGCTAAGTGATAATCCTGGGAAAGTATTTTGGGCACATAATACATCAACGAAGAAAGAAACCATATGAAATGAAGAAACAACACTTGGTTGTGGCTTCTAAACTTCTCCAATTTTGATGATGAGATGTTTTGATGTGATATAACCTGAGTTAAACTTCTTCCCCCATATAGAAATAATATAGGCTAGAGGCAACCAAGCTTCAAAAACTTGTGAACAATATTTCTCCCCATAAATTTTTTTCTTCCTTCCACCATTTTCCTAAAATTTTATTGCTATCGTATTTTTGGTAGAAGGTCACCAAAAAATACTTATTTAGTGATTCTTATGATTCTTGGAACTTATAATACCTATTTACATCTTACGGGAGGAAATACTTGATACACTCTTACTTGTAATTATCAATCAAGAAACTTTTACAGTCTATGTGATTTATGACCAACTCAAATATGTTTACACAAGAAAAGATTGGCACTTTAGTTGCGGCTGAATGAAAACTAGATCATCTGATATATTAGAGTACTAAGTCATCTATATTTATAAGGTTGGCTTTTTATTTGGGTTTGACTTTGAATAATCCTAGTCTATAAACCTAATAAAAATATCATTGCATCAAGGAATCAGTACCTATGTAGAAGCTCCACATGTGTTAAGTTATGTGTCCCCATACAATGGTATTTCCACTGATAACTTTTTTGGAGGTATCCTGATAAGATACTAAAGTCCTTTTGACATGTGTGGTTCCTCTGTATGAGGTGGCACAATTTTATAACCCTCCTTTGGTTCTTGACTACTCATTTTTGGCTTCTTTGGAAATTCTAGGATTCGTTGGTTCTCTACTACTCATTCTTGACTTCTTGTTCCAAGGTGATACTCTAGGTAAAACGCTCATAGAAATGTGTCATATACGATAAGAGATGACCCAAAAACAAGAATTCAATGGGGACCTTCCATAGTAGCATGAGTATAGGACCTTCCATACTAGCATGCATATAAGAAATTGATTTTTTATAATTCTAAGAATTACTTTAATATGAGAAAGTCGACATGAAAATGCAGGAATTCTATTGAGTGGTCGATGTAAGTTAAAAATTCCCTTGATAAAAACCACAACACAAAAGTGACTTGGGTAGCATGGAATAAAGAATGAACAATGAAATAATTGTGTGACAAAGAAGGCATCAACAAAATCTCCATAGTGACTTGAAGAATAACCATTCAGAGGAGTAAATAATGAATGAACAAGGTTCAATTTACTAAAACCATAATGAAACCCAATTTGTAGAGAGAAAGACTCAAAAGTAGTGCTTTATTCAAGGGAGACACGATTGTTACCAAACAAATATAGAAAACTCGACATAGAGGTCTTGACATATAACACATTGAAAAACTCTCCGTCACCGACTAATGATGCATTGCCATATTTTGAGTGATAGGTAACATATCAATGATGAAAATTGGCCCAGGGTCCTACTCTAGGTAAAACCCTCAAAGCAATGTGTCGTAGTCGATAAGAACTAACCCATTGGCAAGAAGCCAATGGCGACCTTCCAAAATATCATGAGTATAAGACATTGATTTTTGTTGATTATGAGAAGTACTTTGATATGGGAAGGTCAATATGAGAAGTGAGGAATTTTTAATAATGGCCAATGCAAGTTAAAACTTTTCTTGAACAAAAACAAGAAAAAAAAGTGACCTGGGTAGAATAGACTCAAGAATGAACAATGACATAATTTTGTGACATAATAGTTATCAACAGAATATCCATAGTCACTGGAAGAATAACCATTTGGAGGACTAAAGGTTCAATGAATAAGGTTTAGTTTCCCAAATCTGTACCAAAACCCAATTTGTTGAGAGAGAGAGAGAGAGAGTAAAAGTTATTTATTCAAGGCAAACATGATTGTTGCCAAACCCATACTAAGAACTTGACTCTTTCCCATCCTCTTTTTTATATTTGATTTTCTATCATTTTCATGTTACAAATATTGAAGAAGAATAAAATAACGTTATAATGTAGTGGGGAAAATGAGTTTCATGGGCAAGAAGATTAATTCTAAGAACAAGGAACATACCTATGCTCAATGGAAAGAATGTATGTAGGATATGGACATTCGGGGGAAGGTTTCCTCTAGTAATATAGGTGTCAAGTCAGAAAGGAAATAAATGAAAAGGATAGCAACTAAAGAGAATGCATAAGAAATAGGTTAGATGATAACAATTTGTAGCCCCCATTAGGATCAAAATAGAAAGCAGGAAAATGCAATGCAATATAGAAAATTAGCGTATAAGTGAAGGATACCAGTGGGTATTGGCTAGAAAAATAATGAGAATAATTTATGAGGCTTCGTCACAAAGTCATGAAGGGACTAAGAAGGGCCCCCAATCCTATGAAAAAACTTCAGCATTGATACCAAACTACATGTTGTTTGTGGATCCTAATTATCTTCTGAATTCATATGCAAGTCAAAGAAATTGTAGGATACAAAATTCTTCACAATTCAATTTTTTTAATTTATTAGTCAATCTGAACCATTCATTATAAGGTTTCATATATGATGGTAGAACTTATGTTAGGGTCTTTTTTCCTAGAATTTTATTGCAGCAAAAACATGAGAGTGAATATTTTATAATGAGAGAGGAGACTCTATGAGAAAGAAGACGAAGTTACAACAGATGTGATGTAGGTTGTATCCCTTCATTTGTTGAATAATAATAAAGGAAGAACCTGGAAATTTCTCTGGTGGACGTAGCCCACATTGGGTGAACCATGTATATTTTTATCTCTATTGTATTATGTATACTCTATGTTTTATTTCCACATTTGTTTTATTTTATTTATCTATGGTCCTATTTTTCTTACAAATGGTATCACATCCAAAGGTAACTCATAGGAAAAGAGGGTTCATGGTTTGAGTGGGATTAATGGTGGAATATGGAAGAGGGTTGATAAATTTAATGGACAAAACTACCAGCTATGGAGATGGAAATGGAAGATTATTTATATCAGAAGGATATATTCCTACCATTGGGTAGAATAGAAAAGAATTTGATGACCATGAAGAATGAAGAATGGGAGGTTCTTGATAGAAAAGAACTAGGAATGATATCGATGTGCATGGCAGTGTCGGTGGCTTTCAATATTTTGAAATAAAAAACAATAGAGGATTTGATGAATACATTGGCTAAACTATATGAAAAACCATCAGTCTCCAGTAAGGTATTTATAATGAAGCAATCATTTAATACGAATATGTCAAAAGGTGGGTCTGTTGCAGATCATTTAAATGAATTTAATATGGTTACTAATCAACTAAGTTTTGTAAAAGTGAACTTTTATTATGAAGTTAGGGATCTTCTAATCTTGTGCTCACTTCCAGAATGTTGGAATGGATTGGTCATGGATGTAAGTAACTGTGTCTCTGGTTCAAACATTATAAAATTTGATGATGTTATTGGTGTTATCCTTAGTGAAGAAATGTGACAGAAAAGAACAGGTGAGACATCAGGTAATGTGTTGATCGTGGAGAACAAGTGAATAACAAACAAATGAGGAAAGAGTCCAGGGAACCATGGGAATTCTAGAAAGGGAAGATCCAAATCTGTACTAAGAAACATAGGGTGATGGAATTGCGGGAAGAAAGGGCATCTAAAGAAATACAACAGAGCTCCAAATAAACAAAGAGATGGACAATAGGAGAAAAATCAGGAAGCAAATGTAACCGGTGATGTGTTACACGATGCTTTGATTATTTCTTTAGATAATACTATTGAGTCTTGGGTAGTAGATTCAGGGGCTTCATTTCATGCCACACCCCATAGGAAAGTTTTTCAAGATTATCTTCAAGGTGATTTTGGACAAGTTTATTTGGGTGATGATGAACCATGTCAAATTGTTGGAATGGGGAAGGTAAAAATTAAGAAAAATAATGGAAATGAGTGGTTACTAAAAGAGGTGATACATATACCATATATGAGTAGAAATATAATTTCAACGGGGAAGATGGAAAGTGAAGGATGTATATCTATATTTACAGATAAGGAATGGAAATTCACTAAAGTGTCACTACTAATGGAAAAAGGAGAGAAGGTAGGTACATTTGTTTTATGTATTTTTAATGCTGACTCTTGTATCTCTTTATCTTATAAAGGAGTGGATACAACAATGTGGCATCATAGGATTGGACATAGTAGAGAGAATGGCATGAAGATACTTCACAAAAGGAATTTTTTGAAAAATATGAAGCAAGTTTGTTTGGATTTCTGTGAGCACAGTTCTTATGGAAAACATAAGAAAATTGGATTTATCAGAGTCGTAAAATAAAATAAGAGTGAAAAGTTGGAGTTTGTGCATAGAGATGTATGGGGACCAACTCAACTATCATCTCTTGGTGTCTCTCATTATTATATTATTTTTATTGATGATGCAACTAGAAAAACTTTGGTTTATTGCATTCGACAAAAATGTGATGTTTTTTATACTTTTAAGAAATGGAAATCTTTGGTTGAGAATGAGACAAGAAAGAGGTTGAATTGTCTCAAATTAGATAATGGAGGTGAATATTGCAGTAATGAGTTTGATAATTACTGTTCATACCATGGGATTCATAGAGAAAAAAGAATTCCAGGAACACCAAAAGAAAATGGTGTGTCAGAAACAATGAACAGGACAATCATGGAACATGCAAGGAGTATGAGATTTCATGTTGGGTTTCCCTTATAGTTCTAGGAAGATGTTGTAGATACTAGTTTTTACTTAATAATCATAGGACCTTCAAGATATTTGAATGGTGTCATTCCAGAGGAGGCATGGATAGGTACAAAGATAAACTATCCATTTATGAAGACTTTTGACAGTGAATCATTTTTCCATATAGATAAAGAAAATAGAACAAAGCTTGAAGAAAAATTGAAGAAGTGTACCTTTATTGGATATAGTGTTAATGATTTTGGTTATCGCTTATGGGATTATGAAAATCACAAAATCATTAGGATTAGAGGCTTCATATTCAATGAGAAGTTCATGTACAAATATTAGTTGCATGGAAATAAATAGGAAAAAGAAACACAAAATACACAGTGCTTGATGAGATCACTGAAAAAGAAGCTCCAAAGGTACCAGAAAATAAAAATGTACAAGAATAGGACAAACATATACCTAAAACTCCTGCAAGTGTTGTTAGAATATCTACTAGGGTAAGTAGACACCCTCAATGATACTCTCCTTCATTGTATTGTTTATTATTGATTAATTATCGTGAACCAGAAAGTTATGAAGAGGCAATGCATGTAGACACTAAAATGAAGTAGGAGAAATGAATGAAAGAGGAAATGGATTCCTTGGTAAGTAAATATACTTGCAAATTGGTTCAATTGATTGCAGGAAAAAGAGCGTTGAAAAATAAATGTGTTTATAGGTTAAAAGAAGAAGATGGAGAAAAAAAGTGGCACAAGGCTAGACTTGTTGTAAAGGGGTTTTCACAAAAGAAAGGTATATATTTTGATGAAATATTTTCTCCAATTTTTAAATGACTTCGATTAGGACCATTTTAAGTCTTGTGGCACTAGAATATTTGCATCTTGAACATTCATATGTAAAAAATAATTTTCTCCATGGGGATTTGGATGAATATATTTATATGCAACATCCACAGGGGTATGAGGTCAAAGGGAAGGAGAATTTGGTATGTAGGTTGAATAAGAGTTTATGTGGCCTAAAGAAATATATAGGGAAGTGGTATTTGAAGTTTGACATGTTTATGATAGAACAAGGTTATAGTATATGTCATTTGTATCACTATGTTTATTTTAAGAGGCTAGAAACTCAAATCTATATTATATTTCTAGTGTATGTAGAGGACATGCTTGATGAAGGGTCTAACATGCAAGATGAAAATTTGCTCAAAATGAAACTATCTAATTCATTTCTGATGAAGGATTTGTGACGCAAACCCCCAACCCTCGAGCCAAGATCCGATCAGGATCGTTCTAAACTCTCCTTAAGCCAAAGAGGCTTCTTTGGTTGTCTGCTGAAACATTTAAAAACTCTGATCCACAGGTCCTTGTTAAAACTCACCCTGAGGAATTTAACACCAAGTGTGAGCTTTACACTTCCATATGACCACGGCCTGGTCCTTGCACAGGCGCCTTTCCCAACTTGCGTGTTCGCATGTTGAAGACCCTTGACTTTTTCTTCACCCAACGCCAATACCCGAGATGCGATGCGATATGGCTCCTCCTTTTTAGCTCCCTCCACACGTAACCACCGGCTAGGGATAATCACTAGTCTCACTTGCAACTCGTGAGTTCATGAGTTGAAGACTTGAACCTCTGGGGCCTTCTTTTACGAAACCCCGAGACACGAAAGTCAGAGAATGATTGACTCATTCAACACTTCTTGGGACTCGCAACTTCGCGACTTGAGTTGTTGAGTCTCTGTGCCCCTTTCTTACAAGAACCCAAAGAACGAGAAGTCAACAGGGTGTTGACTCCCCTTTCGAACAAAACGTGTCTTCCACCTGTCACTACTTCTTCCTCTCTCCAGGTGTCTTATCATCATGCCACCTTTCAACCACACGATTACCACCAAGTCGACGTTCCAAGTGTTTCACAAGCCCTCGAAACTCGCAAACTTGTGACTTCTGCAATCGAAACTAATTTTTTCCTACCTCTAAGACCCTGATACGTGATATAGTGAAGAGATTATGATCTGACGGCTTCGCCCGCTTCTCGCTATTCGGAAACTCACGCAACCAAAGGATTTGGCCTGCCCTCTGAACTCATGATATGTGATACTCCATGAAGATTCATATATGATGGTTCTCCCACAGCTTGGATCCAATGGTCTGGATCTCTTCCTCCGCTTCTCGCAACTTGCAACTTCGTAACCCCAAGAGTTTGGTCTTCCACCTCCCAACTCACGATACTCTGAGTTCACAAAATGATCCAACGACTTATGCAAAACATGATCAACGTTCCACATTAATTCTAGATCCTAAGGTGATGAGTTCACCTGCCTCTAACCACCCTAAAAATTCTCTAGATCCTACGGTCCTCGCAACTTCGCAAGTTCTCCCCAGAGAACTTCAACTGCTTGATTTCTTCCTCCAAAACCTTTGGCTCAAATTGACTCGACGTTTTCCTTCCGAAATTTAATTTCTGCGTGATGATTCAGCTTCTCATCTTTCTTCGAAGTGTTTCAATCTATGTCTTCCTTTGAAGTGTTCAAAGGTGTTATCCCTCCTGAGATTTCATTTGTAAACTCGAGTCTCTAAAAGAACTCCTACACGCACTCCTTGTGGAAATCTATCAAATTCTCTAGGGTACTTGATCTTTTGACTCTGTGCACTTTCTACAACAATAGTCCTTCAACCTTTCAACCTTAGTTGATAAATTCGAAGGCCTTGACTAGCCTACGCACACCTTCCATGACTTCTATGCTTCACCTGCACTTCTGCTGGAATGAGAACAATGGTATTCTTCTTGAGATTTCTGAGATAAAAATCATAACCCTTTTCAACGCACACCTTGCGGATGTTTCACTGCACTCCTTGTAGGAACTCTCTCAGGATGAGAAACAATTGAAACTCATTCTCTTTCTCTCTCGGACTTCATATACTTAACATGAAATCATGCATTCAACATAGCATAGCCTCATAACAAATACATAATAGAGAGAATAAGACAACCATAAGCATACCATTCACCATGTATAAACAGAAATCATCATAACACCCTAAAATCTGATTCAAAGATTCATATATTAATTCAAAGCTCTTGTACATGGATTCTTCTCTTCAACTCTATGCTACAACTCTCTTCTTCTTCTATTTTGTGCTAATGATACAACAATTCAATGATACAATGGTGAGGGTGTCTATATCCGTTTTTCCTCCTACTCTTCTAAACTGTCTAATCTATAATTCAAATCTACCTACTTTCATTAACTACGTATAAATGTTTTTACATTTTACAGATGAGAGTAACCTCTCCAGATCTATTTTACAATCTCCAAGATATAAATGCAAGGTATGCCTTCTTCCTAACTATTACATTAATGCCTTTTAAGTTCAAAATTCAAAACGGTTCTTATGAAAACATGCTTCCTTTGCCATCTACGTGTCCAGCTACTCCTTTGCTAAGCACGTGTTTTTGGCCTTGTACAATGCTCCTGCATCAATTTGGGTGCCGCAAAAAAAATCCTTAGTATGAGAATAACAAGAGATAGGAAAAATCACAAATTAACATTGTCTCAGGGTGAGTACATACAGAAGGTGTTGGAGAGGTTTAGAAAGAATAATGAAAAAGAAGTTAGTACACCTTTGGCCAACCATTTCAAATTAACCAAGGAGATGTGTCCCAAAATATAGGAGCAAATATAATACATGTACATGGTCGCTTATTCGTCAACATTTGGAATCCTAATGTATGTGATGGTGTGGACAAGACTGGATATTGCACATGCAGTGGGAGTTGTGAGAAAGTATATGAACAATCCAGTTAAACAAAATTGTGATGTAGTGAAGTGGATTCCCAGGTATTTGAGAGGTACTTATACTCATGCATTATGTTTTGGAGGTTCAAACATTGTTATATAGGGATATGTTGACTCAGATATGGAGGGTGATAATGATAGCATGAGGATCACTACAGGGTATGTTTTTACTATAGGTGGAATAATAGTAAGTTTGATTTTGAATCTACAGAAGGTTGTTGCACTTTCAACAATGGAAGAAGAGTATGTTGTTTCTATAGAGTCTAGTAAAGAGATTATTTGGTTACAAATGTTTATGGAGAAATCGAGAAAGAATAAAGAGAATAGCAGGTTGTACTATGATAGCCATAGTTCTGTCCATCTTGCAAATAACTCATTCTTCCATTATAAAACTAAGCATATACAACTTAAGTACCATTTCATACGGTCCATTTTGGAAGAAAAACAATTGAAGTTGGAAAATATACATACTATCTAGAATCCTACAAACATGCTAGCAAAGGTAGTAAAAAGGGAGAAACTGAGTTCTTTCTTAGTTTCAGTTGGTCTTCAAGAATGAAGGTGAAGATGATAAATTTTCCAATTCCAAGGTGGATCATAGTCCAACAGGTACAAAATTAGTGGACTTTTTGTGATTAGTCTCCAAGTGAGACAATGTTGGTAGTGGAGCTTGAACCATCCATTATAAGGTCACATATTTGATGGTAGAATTTATGTTAGGGTTTTTTTACCTAGAAGTAAACCCTATTTTATGTATGAGGGAATTATATTGAGGTGAAAATATGAGTGAATATTGTATTTTGAGACAATATATTGTGAGAGAAAGAAGAGGAAGTTACAGTGGGTGTGGTGTAGGTTGTATCCATTCATTTGTTGGATAATAATAAAGGAAGGACCTAGAAATTTATCTGGTGGACATAGCCCACATTGGGTGAACCACGTATATTTGTGTCTCTATTGTATTTTGTATCTTTTGTGTTTTATTTCCGCATCTATTTTATTTTATTGGTCTACAATCCTATTTTTATAACACTATAAACAAGGTTCTAACTAGGGCACCCACGAATGGTAGGATCTACCACATGAATTACAACACTTTTAAACAAAAAGATTGATTTATGTTGCATCTCAATGGGGTCAATCCTAAGGAAACATGAACCAAGAAATGGATAATGAAAAATGTCGGGAAGGGAAAATCAAACCTATATGCCATTTTTGAGGGAACTACCTATACTAATGGAACAATACAATAAAAAGTTACAAAAGAAAAATTATCCAAAGTCTTGTAGATATGAACAATAACACTCATCAAGAAGTTAATAAATCCAATATATAAACCTATGAAAACAACTTGTGCTCTAGATTACAAAACTTGAAATCTTAAATTTCTTAAGGTACAATATGGTACAAAACACCACATATCCTTGTGGCTTATGCATATCACTTCTTTAGGTATATCCCATTGCTAGGCTCAGGCCAAGGGTTTCATTGGTAGTCAACTTGTAAAGTTTCTACTTTGGGAAAAATAACACTCTACGATTTGTGTCTTCCCATGGTCTAACATCCATAATCATAGCCTCATTTGAAGGCAATTTAGCATCCATGAAATCATGTACATTGGGACTCAAGGACTCACAAATACCAAACATCGAGGTCTCACAAATAGTAATATCGGACTTAGGAGGAAAATCAAGATTGCTCAGGMCAATAACGAGAAGCAAGACCTCCTATGCCCCCATTGGATAAATCACATAATCAATTTCCAAGAACTCATATTAAGAAGGAAAACACTAAAGTAAAGGATCATCCCCAAAGGTAATTGAACATTGAGAATATGATGATGCATAACTCACCCATGGCAACGTAAAGTCAACTMAAAAAATAGGAACATGCAAAAGGGTAGACTAAATTAAAGTCAAATTAGGGTGGTGATTATCAGATGAAATTTGATCAATAGTGACAATGATTTCATTGTTAGAAAAGTAGATCATCTAAAAGAGCGTGGACACCACAATTTTCATATCATATATATGATCGTTCCCAAGAAGCATATTGAAGTCTAAAGGTCCTTACACCACTAACATATTGACTAGGATAGTATTCCCACCTAACATGATAGGAAACTAAGGAAGAATACCTTAATATTCACTATGTTTTCTATCAAAATTAGTAGATCATTGGTAGCTGAAACAAGCTTGGGAGAACCCAAAGTTTTCCAATCTAAGGAGGATAAAATTCTTGTAGAGGCTCCTTCATCCACAACACATTCATAAATGTTTTTTGAATTAAATTAAACCCTTGTTTGGAATGGTGTGGGAGAAGGAAGTTGGGGCTCAACAAGATTACACCAATCAAAGAAAACCATGCTCAAGTTTAGAGGGAGAATGCTCGAAATGAGCGGAAAGTCCCCTTGTTCAGAAGGTACTAAACCCCAAACTCTAAAGACATAGTCAAAAGACATGTCACTCTCCAAAATAAGAATGGGATCGACTAAATATTGTATTGACACAACCACTTTGGTAGACTCATCACTCTCCAAGGGAAGAGTGGGATCAACAAAATACTGCATTGTCTTGACCACTTTGGTAGATTCATTACTCTCTAAGATAAGAGTGGGATCAACTAAGGATTGCATCATCTTTAACACTTCCTTAATCATTGGTTTTATAGTTTGTGAAACAACATGGTCACTAGCCACATTAACTTCCAAAAGAAGAGTGTGATTGGCGTAATATTGCATCAACTAAATCACTCCATTGACCAATGATTGAATAGGTTGGTAGGAAACCAAAGGTGACTCAATATTAGAAGGGATTTTAGACAGGGACCACACTCTTAGTACATTTGGAATAGAATGACACAGATGAGTAAGGTGACCTCCCTTGATAATATTACCAAGGAACTCAAGCTTATGTCCTCTTCATGTAGATTTAACAATAGTACCAATGCCCCCAGTATGACATGCATTGGTTGGTGTATTTTATAGAGTTAAACCTTGTAAAATTATTTACTACAAACATATTTTCAATAAAAGAACAAAAAAGATACAATGGCAAATACACACATTACACATATATTTTTCCCATGGAAACCCAAACCGGGAAAACCAACATATTCTATATTCATTCACATCATACATTGTTTACAATAAAATATACATATAGGATTTCGTAGAATCCAAAAACATAATCCAATAACCCATATTAGTCAAAAACCCTAATTCCTTAACCATAAATAGAAAACCATTGGCCAAAAACCATGTCTTGAAAAAACCACCAAAAAATGGACACACAAACTAGTAAAACACTGTTTTTTGGGGAGTGCTTCCCTCCAACCCCCATGCAGGGGGTTTCTTTCCCCCTGCAAACTCCCTGGACAGGGGGATCTACACCCATGTGATCCCCTAGGAAAGAGGACTCTCTACCCCTCTCTTACCCCCCTACGTGCGTGGCACAACATAGACACTAGTTCTAGTCATGAAAATAATATAACACATTCCCAACATTCTCCCACTTTTTTTTTCTTTTCATACATGGGGTTACAAGGTCACATAGTAAACAATTCAGGGAAACAATGCCCATATATCCTCTACACCAAGATAACTTCTTAGTGCTCACATATTTTTTAATGAATCTACAACATTATTCAAAGTGTTCATATTCATCGGCAACACCTTCTTTTCTTCAACCATGTCTCTCACAAAGTCATATTGAACATCAATATGCTTTGTCTTTGAATGATAAGTTGGTTTCTTCACCAAAAAAATTGCACTCTGACTGTCACAATTTATCCTTACAGCTTTTTATACCAATCTAATACCTGAGAACAATATCTATAACCATACTACTTCCTTTCTTGCATGAGTGGTTTCCATGTATTCAACTTATGTAGTTAAAAGTTACACTACAGACTATGTTTTTCTCATCCAACTGATTTCTCTTCCAAATAGGTTAAATACATACCCTCTTGTAGATCTTCTATTATCTATATCCCAAACCTAGTTTGCATCCACAAAGCCATGTATGTCCAACACTTTGTCCAAACCTATTCTTCCTTGGTAGTACAATCCATAACTGGTAGTTCCATGTAAATACCTGAAATTGCTCTTAAATACTATCTAATGCTCCTTCCATGGTTTTGACATATACCTGCTCAAAACTCCCACTAGATGTGCAATGTCTAGTCTAGTACAAACCATTGCATACATCAAACTTCCAACCACACTTGCATATGGAACACGAGAAATGTCCTCCTCCTATTCATGTTTCTTGGGACACTGATCCATGAATAACTTTACACTTGCAAGAATAGGGACCCTGATCGGTTTACATTCCTTCATATTGAACATCTGCAATATTGTCTCGACATATTTTCTTTGATTTAACCAGAGTTTCATGTTTTTCCGATCTCTTTTAATTTCCATGTCCAAAATGAAATTTGCAGCACCAAGATCCTTCATGTCAAATTTAGAGGAAAATTAAGTTTTCACATC
>JASDQU010100719.1:678663-711250 GCA_032191745.1 Picea mariana | reverse complement strand
ATGGGCACTGATGATCTCAAAAGAACCTATTGTGATTCCTTGGAACTTATATTTTTGTCCCTCCTGGTTGAATTTCATGGTTAATTACTTAAAATACATCAGAATGGGGCCCATAGTCCTTAACCATTTAGTCCCCAGTACAATGTCACAACCACCCATGTCGATAGAAAACATATGATATTTCATGTGGTACTAACCAATTTGGAGACACAAATTTTCACAATTCCCCCCAAATTTCATAGACCCACCATTGGAAATCATGATTTGAAAGTTTTTAACTGCTCAGATATAACAATTTTTTCTTGGGAAATGTGGTGATGAATGCAATTATGGGTGCGACCATTGTCAACGAGGATGATGACCTTATAATGATTAATGTAACTAATGAGCTTGAGGGTTTGGGGAGCAAAGAAGCCAATAAGAGAATTCAAGGAAATGACCGGTTCAACTTCTGGGGAGTCTAAGGATGGAGTTAGGTCAATGGGTTCAGGTGAATTTTCCATAAGGGGATCCTCAACCTCTTATTCTGAAACATCCTTAGAGATTTCAATAAAAATATTTTTTTCCCTACACTTTTTCCCAGGAAAAAATTTCTCATCATAATTATAACAAAGTCCCCTGATTTGGCATTCAACCATTTCTTCTCGGGTCAATTTTTGGATCTTTAGTGGAGTGTAAGGAGGAGTGAGAGAGACTGCTTTAGGGAAAAAAATAAACGAGGTTTTTTGAGTTTGAGAAGAGACAACATGTTTTTCTTCCTTATCTCATCTTTGAGGCCACTGATAAAGCATTCTTGAAAAAAAGCATCAAACACGCCCTCTGTGTGGAAAGCCAATCGCTTAAAAGAAGCTATAAAGTCTTCCATTGTTCGAGATTGTTTCAACTTTTTCAAATGGCCTAAATGGTGGGTGTCAATGTCAAAGTGTTCATAAATCTCTGCAGCAAATTGTGGGAAAGCCACATACCCTTGGCGAACATTTTTTCTCCATTTCCACCATTACCAACTCTCTTGATCTAGATGGAGAAAACCATACCAGAGTTTGGCCAACTCATCTGTAATTTCATGCAAATAGAAATAGTGTTCCATTTGAGTTGCCCAGTCGATGGGATCCAATCCATCAAATTTTTTCACATCCACACACATAATGTGTAGGTCATGCTAAAAGTTATAGGGATGAAAACTATGGGAATTAGATGAAGCTTCACCTTCAGTATGAAAAGGTGGGTCATATGACGTCAGGTCTCTAGTTATACTCATACTAGCGTAGATCTTGCCAACAAAGGATTCAATTTGGGTAGAGATTTCATGTTTTAGGGTTTCCATTTTGGTGTCTATGGTGGAATGTATGTTTTTATTGATGGTGGTAATATTGGCACTGATCTTCCAAATTTCATACTGGCTCACTACGAAATCAAAGGACAAGGAATTGAGGCATGCTTCAATGTCTTGGCAATGAGTGTGGGCCATAATGCAAGGGGAAAAGGGATGGGTGGGACCACACAAAAAATGGGTTATGGGTGAAGGGTATTATGAAAATGATGGAGATGAGGGGAATTCAATGGGGTAAGTCTCAAATAAGGGGGCTGAAAGGGGGTCAGGTCCACAAAAAAATAAAATTGTTGAAAAATGATAGTTATGACTACGTTCAGGGTGAAGAGAGGAATACAATGAGATAGGGCTGAAATAATGATGTAAGGAAGATCCAAACTTTTTTTTAACTCTTTCAGAGTTATATTGCAATCTGAAGAATACTGCAGTGTTGAAAGGCCCAAATTCTTAACATGAAAAAATGTTTAGTAATTTCGCAACCAGAATGAAAGGGGTGAAGTTGTGCAACAATAGATCTTGTCTATTTTTCTTTTGTTTCCATCCCAAGGGTTAGGGTATTTAGGTTTTCTACAAAAAAGGGTTTTCCCTATTTATATCTCTCTGATATATGTGCAAGGTCCGACAAGAGCGCTTGGTCCAATATCTCAGGGCACCAACTAAGGAGGATAGATCATGCCCTTAGCCATACTACCTAACTGCCCAGGTACTAGAGAGTATCTTCTCGAGTGATATTCTCGATGGAGCTATAGCATTCAAAAGGTTGATCAGTTTATCTACGGAGGGATTCATAAATATAGGTCAATCCATAGACATGTATTTTCCAATCCGCTACCACTTGAAGGGGTACCAACAAGAGTTACAAGGGTGGCCAAAAATTTGTGCATAAGTACCTCTTGTAGTTCCTACATGTATACTTCCCCGACTGCAGATTTATGCACTCACTGATAGATATTTGTATCTTTAAGATGGAGGAATACCTCTCTACCCTGAAAGAAAAAGAACCCACAATTTTCTGCCAAGGACAGTGCTCTGATAAAACTTGTAAGGTACCAGATATATTATAATATCTAAAAACATAACTATCGTAGAAAATAACAATGGAACAACACAATAGATGAAACCACAACACGAAAATAATACCTTTATTGATAGGAAACAATTTTCACTTTCCTCTTCAGGAGGGGGGAAACCTCCAGTAGATCATAGCTCTATTACAATAATTCTCAATACAAAAATTCGCATGCCCTCAACTCCTATTTATACTAAACTTGTCTATCAAAATAACAATCTAGAGGAAGATGTTCTATAAGTGGAAGCTTCTATTATGTCTTCTTGCATTTGACTTATTCTTCCTAATTACTAGGCCTTGTTAATATTGGCCTTTATTACATGGATAATATATTATTCTACCTACGTGAGGATTTAGGGAGGTTAGGTCCCTAACATGACCCGAGCATGACTTGCATCTATTGATTGCATGTCTCTAGCATGACTTGTAGAGGTTGGTGACTTCTTCTTATTCTTCCACTTCCTATTCCCTTTTTACTTATGGTTACTAGTAACAAGACTTTCACTAGATGAGGCAGAAGGAGGAGGAGTAGGCATAAATTATGAAGAAGGTAAATGATTAACATAAATATGATGGCCGTGACATAAGGTTCTTATATGAGAAGCATAAAGAGAATTCAAGAAATATGGAGTGGTCCAAAACCAAATTTATAGTCCTACATTCAACTCAAGAATGTTCAACGTGCCTACTAAAGGGGAACCAATGTTTCCAAAGAAAGGAAAAACATAAGAATTCCCTTGAGAAGGGGTCTCTTGGTCGGTACTCCTAATAACTTTATCCATATTTTAATTGTGCACAAGTCTCTCACTTGCATGATTTTTCATGTCTTCCAAAGTCTCAGGCACTATCTCTTATGAATCAATGGTATAAAGACCATGCCTTCTAGGAGGTGGCTCTAGATTTTCAAGCAAAAGGCGAGAGGTGATTCTCATCTCGTGGAGATATTGGTTGGCCACCTTGAATAAATGATCCAAAACTAGAAGTAAAGACACAAACTATGTCCAACAAGAAAAACATATCAAACCACTAAAGCATCCTAAGAGGAATAACACACACAAACAACATTTCCAAAATGTCATCCTAGTTGGATTAGGTCTTGAGTCAAAACAAATGGAAAGTTTTGAAAGGCACCTTTGTGGGATGACATGGGTTAATTAATTCCCAATACTGATCAACGAAGGAGTGATAAATAGTTATTATAAGCTAGTCACAATGTTCACCAATGTTGAAAGTGTCCTCATGAATACAAACACCCTCCAAAGGATCCAAAGCGACAATTTATCATTTGTCCCAGGTACCTCGATATTTATCTTTGTAGTTAGATCCTTGGGGGAGTCATGATCATTAAAAAAAATGGATATGAGTAGGCTAACAAATCCCAAATATCCCAAAAGAATCATCACCTTAGGCGTCCAAGTGGTACTCATGAAACTCCCAAATACATAGTGATCCACAAACGTTCAAATAAGAAGAAGAGGAGATATATCTTTCACTTATCCTTATGTGATTTAATATTTAGCTCTTGTATTAAAGGAGATTCCCAAAAAAAACCTATGCAAGATTAAATTTGGATCCCTCATTAATCAACAATATTTGTTTAAGTTTGAGCAGCCTTAGAGGGTTAAATCTCCAATCTTGTTCCAAGGCCCTGCACCCTAAACTAATTGGTGTTACGATAAACAAAACATTCCAGTTAATTGTCACTAAGCATTTCTTTTAGTGGATTTTCTTACTCAGAAGGAATGTGATTCAGATTTATGAGAAGAATGAAATGAATAACAAACTGAATCCAATAACACATAGATACAAAGACCAACAACAGATATCTAGTGAACAATAACTTCTATTGAATAAATAAAATAGGCTGAAACTGTAAAAGTGCATAACTGAAAACAACTTTCTTGAATGGTGGTAGGTATCTCTGAGAATATATGAGGCTGCTATGTGAATCTTTCGGAGAAGAATGATTGCAATGATGCTCTAAAGACCTTTTTAACATTAGTCATGAATTCCAAAACCCTGGACATCCAAAAAACTAACCCTAGGAGATGAAATACCAAAATTTATCTGGTCCCTGATGGGTAAGTTGGTACCTCAACTTCCCAAGGTCGTAACTTTTGCATACAACCTCCATTTTAGGCATGTGATAGCTCGTTGGAAATTTATTTTCGAGAAATACACATTATTCCATCAAATTCTAACTCCATCTACATTTTGATTGTGGAAAGCCTAAAAAACATTGTTTAGGGCTCCAAAATAGTCCTAGAAGTACAGAAAGATGCACTGACATGAAAAATTCTAAAATAAGCTAGTTGAAATCGGTGTGTGGCCACCAATATCCACCTGAATGTTGTCTAGGGCTTCGGGATAGAACCATAAGCGTAGAAACCATAATTACAAAGAAATGTCATCATTGTAAAGAAACATGTTGACTTAAAAATTGTCAAAAGAAACCAGTTGGAATAGTTGGGTGTCCACCAATATCCACCTGGATCAGTCCTCCCCCCTTAGGAGTCAATGGTATCCATTGCGTTGAGTGCCCCGATCAGGTGAGGAAATGTTTGTTGAATTTGGCTCTGGTTGAGCCACTTGCCTTGGTGTAGAAGTTTCCCTTCCTTAATAACTCGATAAAACTAGATCCTCTGCTGGTGAGTTCCTTTTACCTGTGTGTCCACTATCTGATCAGTGGATGCATGTTCCATGCAGTGAGGGTTGAGATCTGTTGGTTTCAACTATTCTGCGATCTTCAAGGTGTCCAATAATGGTGTAAAATATGGTCGGAGGAGGTCCACATTGAAAACTGTGTGCAATCCAAGGAAGGGGGATTTTTGAGCTCAAAAGCATTGTCACACACATCCTTGGTGATATTTTAAGGCCCATATCGAAGTGGACATATATTTTGATGGGGCCCTGTGAGGCATTCTTTCTACAAATGTAACCATACCTTGTCTCCCACCTGAAACTTGTGCGGTACCAAATGTTGATCATGGTGTTTCTTGTACTTAGCATTGACTTTCTACAAAATATCATGGACCTATTGGAGGATGTGTTGAATCCACTCAATGAATATGGTGGCTTTTCCAGCCTCAAACTGAACATGGGAATATTATGTCTATGTGGTTGCGAGAGGTAGTGCAACATCAATAGGACCCAAGGGTTGGAATCCCAACCCCACCTGAAATGGGATATGACTGGTGGAGCTATGCAGATCCATGTTGTAGTTTTTTTGAACATAGGGGAGACTCTCATCCCATATATGTGGATGCTTATATTTATACATGCGCAGGATGTGCACAATTATTTGATTCACTACATCTGTTTGGCCATCTGTTTGAGGGTGGAAGGTAGTGGATTTAGTGAGCTTGTTGTCTAGTAGTGACCAGATAATCAACCAAAATGTGTTGAGGAACTTGCTATCCTAATCAAAGATGATGGTATGTGGTATCCAAAAATGGACCCATACTCATTCGAAGAAGAGCTTGGCATTATCTTTCGATGTGATGCTCTTCTTCCAGGCTGTGACGATGGCCATATTTGAAAACCAATCAACCACCACAAATACACAATGGTTTCCTTGCTTGGTGGATGGAAGGCTAGACATGTAATCCATCGAGATGGATTCCCAAGGCATATCGGGAGTAAGAAGAGGGGTGTATAAGCCCTACTTCTTGATGGTTGGCTTGGCAATTGCATAGGCAATGCAAGATCTGATATACTTGATGACGTCATGTCAAAGTTTTGGCCAACAAAAATGTTTATGTAGAACGACCATAGTTTTCTCCATGCTAAAATGTCCTTCCATCCGACTGCAGTGAGCCTCCCAAATCATCTTTACACGCTCACTTGTAGGGACATAAAGATGGCCTAGATGGCATAATAGTCCATCATGAATATGAAAATCAGTGACATTCATGCATGTACCCAAGAGCTGATAGATGGTGGCGAAGTTAGGATCTCACTGATAAATTTGGGGCTACTCAGATGCCTTGTGCCCATAGGAATGGATCACAGTGGTGAGTGCAACCATGGGAGGTTGACTGAGGCATTCAATGACACAATTTGTGCTACCTGTCTTATACTTGACCTTGATATGGAACTGTTGCAGGTATGTGGACCACTTTTGATGGTAGTCGTTCTACAAATTCCCCTGTGTCTCTATGAACTGTAGAGACTTCTTGTAAGTTTGGATGATTGTTTCCTTTCCCAAAATTTAATGTTTCCATTAATGGTATGCTTACATAATAGAATAAATTTCCTTGTCACCGATGGGGTATTTATGGACGATATCTGAGAGTGTCTCACTATGGTATGCTACTGCATGACCATGTTGAGTGAGAAATGTTCCTACAACATAGTCAGATGCATCAGTATCAATCTTGAACGATTGTTGAAGATCGGGTAAGGAGAGTATTGGAGTTGAGCATAAGTGATTCTTCAGATCATCAAATGATCATTGTTGTGCCTTCCCCCATGCAAAATTTTCCCTATCACCACCCTTAGTCACTTGGTTGAAGGCCCATGCAATATGGGAGAATACCAACATGAACCGTTGGTAGAAGTTGGAAAGTCCCAAGAAGTATTGAAGCTCGATTAGTGTGGTCAGGGCTATCTAGTCACGAATGACTTGGACATTAGTTGCATCTACATGTACCCCATGCTCATCAATAATGTAGCCCAAGTATTTGACCATGTTCATGCCAAAGGAGTATTTTTCCAAGTTGGCATATAGCTTGTGTTGCCGCAGAGTGCTCAAAACCTACTGAATATGATGCATGTGCACCTCCCAAATTCTATTGAAGATGAGGATGTCATCCAGATATACCACCACAAAAGAGTTGGTGAAGGGTATTAATACATCATTCATCAATCTCATGAAAGTTGTTGGTGCATATGTTAAGCCAAAGGCAATGACCAACCATTCAAAGAGACCTTATTTAGATTTAAAAGTTGTCTTCCATACATCACTCAGTTCAATGGGAACTTGGTGGTAGCCATAATTTAGGTCAATAATTATAAAGAACATTTCTCCCTTGATTTGGTCAAGACGTTCATCAATTCAGGGAATTAGGTACTAGTTCCTAACTTTGATTTTGTTTAATTCTTTGTAATCAATGAAGGGCCGCTAGGTCCCATCTTTCTTCTGCACCAATACAATTGGGATTCCTCAAGGGGAGGATTTGGGTCTAATGTGCCCCTTTTGAAGCAACTCTTGGATCTAATGCTTGATTTCATGATTTTCCATCAACGAGCAACAATATATCGGTCCATTAGGTAGAGGTGTACAAGGGTTTAGATCAATTGGATGCTTGACTTGGTAGTGCATCAGTACTGCGGTGGGTGAGGAGAATATGTATTTGTACTCTTCCATGATCCCTTCCACTTGTTTCGGTTGCAAATAGAGGCTCTGTGTAGAGGTCACATATGTGGAAATGACCTTCTTCTTACTGTGAGCACAGATCATAAAGAAGATGCACTTCCCAGTCTCTTAATTGACCTTACGCATTTCTTAGCAGAGATTAAAGAAATAGCAATAGGCGACGCTACCTATGGTATCCTATACAATTGTCTACCCAAAGTAATAATAAAACTATGCGGTCTAGACTCATACACAACATGTCACTTCCACAAATATGGTTGTACTAAAAGAACATCACAAAATTCAAGGGGAGAATTATCACACAATACCTTGTCTTTGAAGGGCTTGATGTCATAAGGAAGATGAAACTATTGGCTAAAGAAAATATCTCTTCATTGGCGAAGCCAGACGATGGTGTAGGGCTGCGAGTGCAATGTCATCAGTAGGTCCAATCGCTTGACAACCTCTGCTGAGATCAGGTTCTTTTGAATTTCGCTATCGACAATGAAATGAAGTGTATCCCCCTTTACCTACATTTGTGAGTGAAAGAGGTGTTCCCCTTCCGTTGTTTCTTCTAGCGCTGGGTTCGACATTGATAATCTGCTTCCCTCCATCTGGATTTGATTTGGAGTCAGAATATTCCTATGACTTGGAAGCTTTCAGCTTGACCACCAATGAATTCTTGGAGAAACATTCTTCAATGTTGTACCAAGGGATTTTATGGTACTCACACCTCCTTTGCATGTCCTTATTCAACTTCTCACTACCTGTCTTCTGTTGCGGCTTGAACTGGTTGTCCTGAGAGTGCACATATTTTCTCTGTCCTTTGTTTTGTGGGTTTGGGCTACCTTTGCCCTGCTTCTACTATGAGGAGTTTGTAGATACAAACTCTCACCTCTTTTGCTTAAATTTCTGCTCGATCTTGACAACATATCTATAAGCCAAACCTAATGATGGAAAGTCCAGAAACTCCATTTATGTTGGAATGTATATATGTAGAAAACCATGGTATCTTAGCACTAGATGTCATTGAGAGTCTTTGATACCCAATTTTTTGTGCAGGGTATGGAAATTATTGGTGAAATATTGTACTATATGGTCCATCTTGTGTACTGGTCCTCATAGCTTCCAACATGGTAGTATTATTCTTTAATCGCATCCTTGAAGGAATCCCATGTGGGCGCGACCACAAATATTGTAGATTCCTTTAGGTCCCTTTGCTCAGATTAAGTATCCCACCAGTCCTTAAAATGGGGGATGACCTTGAGGACTGGAAAAATCATCTTTTCCTTATCGAAAAAATTGTGGACCAAAAAATACCCTTCAAGTAGATTCAACCATTTATCTACAACATCTGCATTTCTCAGTCCTTCAAATAATGGAATATCAAAATTTACTTCTACCTTGAAGGGGTTTGCATGGCTACTTGATGAATATGTGTCTCCTTTGGGAAGTTGTCAGAGGATCTATCCAAAGTTGTCCACCATTTCGTTCCTTTGTCACGCAAGGGATTCCACAAGCAATAATTTAAAATGATGTCCTGCTTCATCATCTTTCTTCTTGTCCCCCATGATTTGTTGTCAGGCTTGGAACGACTGATATTGCAAAGGCTCGATTAGTTCGACTCCCAACTTCTTGTACCCAGATCTTGTGAGGACATGCATGAAGAAAAATAAATGAAGAGCAGACTGCTCTGATACCACTGATCCAAATTTATGAGAGGAACAAAATGAATAACAGGCTGAATACAATAACACAGAGACACAGATAACAACAACAGATATCCAGTGAAAAATAACTTCTATTGAATAAATAAAATAGGTTGAAACTATAAAATTACAGAACTGAAGACAACTTGCTCGAATCGTGGTAGCTATCTTTGAGAAGAGATATGGCTGCTACGTGCATCCATCTGAGAAAAATGACTATAATGAGGCTCCAGAGGAAATTTTACCATTACTCATGAATGCCAAAACCCTAGACATCCAGAAACCTAACACTAGGAGATGAAATGCCAAAAGTTATGTGGGACCTGATGGGTAAGTTGGCACCTCAAATTACCGGGGTCGTAACTTTTTCATATGACCTCCGCTTTAGGTGTGTGATAGCCCATTGGAAAGGTCTTTTCGCCAACTACAAATTAAGATATTAAAACCTGATTCCATCTATAGTTTGACCTATGGAAAGCCTAAAAAAACATTGTTTAGGGCTTCAAAAACGGCCCTAGAAGTACAGTAATATGTACTGACATGAAAAATTCCAAAGTAATCCAGCTGGAATAGGTGGGTGACCACAAATATCCAATCGAATGTTGTATAGGGATTCAAGATAGCCCCACAAGTGGAAAACCCATAATTACAAAGATATTTCATCATTACAGAGAAAAGTTTTGAACTAATAACTATCAAGAGGAGCCARTTGGAATAGGTGGGTGGCCACTAATATCCACCTGGATCAGAATGGAAGTGAAAATATTGATGTTTCAGAGACTCTTGAAAAARGAAACTTATAAGAACACTCGCACAGGAAACTTCACACTAATTCTTCAATGATATGAGTTTCAAGCAAGCATAATGCATGAACTACATTTCCTAGATTGTGAGAAAAGAAAAAGAACAAAACAAAATAGTTTTTTTTTCCTATTAAATGATTTCCATGATGGCAAGAAAAAAAAATTCCTTTACTAATATTCTTTTCTTTTCTCAAATATGAAATTAAAATCCACAACAGAAAGGAAGAGACAGATCTAATAATAAAGTAGGTTTTTGTTTTTTCTCTACTAAAAAAAATTAAACAAAATATGCTAAAACAAAGAAATGTTTCTTTTTATGCTTGAAAAATAAAAGGAATACATGAAAGAAAAGTATCGAACTTAGAGAAGAAAACTTAGGCTTTAAATATTATTGCAACAACAATCAAGAAATTGAGACACCAAGGACAAGACTTTTCCTATAGTTATGCAATCCAAGAAAACTTAAAGAACCCAAAGAAGAACTAAAAACTTTTTTTTTTCTTTATTTTTGAAAGGCTTGGGGTTTGAAACAACAGTTACACAAGAAGAAACATAAATAAAGCAAAGAAGATCAAAAGAAAACAAAAATAAATTACCTAATTCGAACCCAAAAGAGAAATCCCCATTGAATATGCCAATTCAGTTTCAGGGATAAATCCCCCTATGATCTAGGCTGAAAGATCACACATAGTATGCACTCCAAGTACTACCTCTATCTAAAAGAAGCATTTAGAATTCATAAATAACCAACTACTATTGAGCACAAAGATGACTAACCTAGATCCTAACATTTGGAGAACATTCCTTGCACAAATCCATGCTCCAAATATTTCTTTGTCAACCTACACACAAAGAGAAAGAATGTTGCAATGAAGGTAGTTACAACAACTAACTCTTAGTTTTACTAACTAGGATTAATATGTTAGTTTCAAGATAATAAAATGCACACATATTTTATGAACGTAAATAAATAACATAAGATTGGTACATAAAAGAGAGGTCTCATTATATTAACATCATGGAATAAAAGATAGATACACCATGATACCCTTACGACAATACTTGGAAACTATATCCAGATGCCTCGAACCGGGCCACAAAATATGTCTCGTACCTCCTGACTCCACAAAAGACAAGTCAAGAAAAGAGAATGAGTCTCTTCCTGAACAGGATAGATGAGCAAGGTGTTACAAATAAAGGTTTCCAAAAATGAAGGGGGAAATATTAAAAAATCAAAGAATGGGTTTTCAAACTCTGTGGAAATTTTCTAGCATAATGATGCTTCAATGGATTCTTTCTCTCCTATACCCAATGACATGTATTTATAGTTCAAAAAGGTGTTTGGAGTAGTTATACATGGGCTATAGGGGGTAATGAACTGGAGAAAACCATGAGCTTCACCTGAAAATTCACATTTTACATATTTTTTGTGTCAAATAAATGTATACTATTGATGCTAAGGAGTAAAGTGCATACACAAATTTCGATATCCACCTTGTCAAATCAAAAGTAGTGCATGGATTTCCAAAGGGAGTTTCTTAAAGATTCAGAGGAGGAACTATAGGGATTTGGCCTTGAATAGGGAAATGGACTTCAGATTCGAGCCAACAAGTGCATCTATGAAAGGGTGCGGCAAAATATGCTATAACACTTACTTCATAAGTTTTGACCTCCTTTAGTGATTTTATTTAATCTATTGTACTCATTTTTTCTCACTTTTTCATTTATTTATTTTGAATTTTTAAATTTTAATTTACTAATTGAACTTATTACAATGAAAAATTTAGAAGAAATAAATTTATTAAAAACCAACCATACCTCTGTGACAATTGAAGATATTAAAAAAAATATCTCTACCTCCTTGACAGTGGCACATTTCGGTACACACATAGTGTCGAGACTAAACATCACTATTGTTTTGTCCACTTCTAGGAAATTATGAGGAAAATATTTAAGGAAATTGTGAATAGAAAAAATAAAGAAAGAAAATTAATTTGAAAATAATAATGAATAATAATAGCATTCCACATTTTACTATAGAAGAGGTCAAATTTAAACCATGATAGTATTTGGTTTCATGTATGATATTAAGACTAAATGTTGTCACAAAGCAATTAAACCCACTAGAGACAGTGTCAGTGACAACTACAAGAAACACTAGCTTTTTTTAGGATATTGTCTAGCTTGAAACTATATTTTAGTCCTTGAGTAAGACCTAAAATTAACTTTGATTGGCTAAGTAATGTCTTCCTCGGAAGTAAAAAAACTTGTTAATTTTCAAAGACCACAAGGCATCTAGCAAAAGTAGAACCCCCTTAAGAACCACCAAAAAGTCATTTCAGATGGCATGATTTTTTAAACTAATAATGATGAATCAACCAACATTAATAAATAACAATTAGTAATCACTATCTCATACCCAATTAACATTAATACCTACATACACTATCTCAAATAAAGAGATTATGTTAACATTCTTATGTAGCCATCAAAGCTAGATTCCAAGGCCAAATGCACTACATGCCAAGAGTCTTTTAGTTACGGAAACCTATTATCTATTCTGGAATTTTTAGTTATAGAAATTTATGGATAATAGACCATGTATACAAGTGCACACATGAATAATAGAACACTTATAAATATATAGAGATATAAAAATAGAAATAGTTAGAAGCCACGATCCCTCGTCACGATTGTCATCAATATGCACTATGGTCAAAGCATAAAATTTTTGTGGGGTATATTATCGATGACGTGGCAAACTTAAATAATTATTAAAAAAACATTACAGTTAGAGAAACGATTTTATTTATTTCAATGACTTTTCAATTTATAATATGATATAGTTATAATATGATATAATTATAAAAATATTATGTTATTTAAATTTTTATATTCAAATTTTATATATAATATAATATGTAGTTTAATCCCACCTCAAAGTTTGTTCTGTACTAATATTTTTTTGGAAGGGAGAATCCCCTATCACCATTCTCATAATACCATTACCTCATTTATTTCAATAACTTTTCTATTTATAATATAATATAGTTATAAGAATATTATCTTATTTAAATTTTTATATTTAAATTATATATATAATATAATCTGTATTTCAATAATTTTTCTATTTATAATATGATATAGTTATAAAAATATTATGTTATTTAAATTTTTATATTTAAATTTTATATATAATATAATATGTATTTTATATCCCACCTCAAAGTGTGTACTAATAAACTTCATTTATTTGAATGGCTTTTCAAAATATAATATGATGTAATTATAAGAATATTATGTTATTAAAAATTTTATATTCAAATTATATACATACATAATATAATATAATATAAAGTTTACATCCCACCTCAAAGTGTGTACTGATAATTTTCTTGGAAGAGACGATCCCCTATTACCATTCTCATACTACCATGACCTCATTTCCTTCGTCGTTGTGTGGGCGTATTACTCCGTTCATCAAAGCATAAAAAATTGCGTATGGATATTATTGATGACGTTTAAGTGAGAAATTAAATTATAAATAATTTTTTAAAAGAAATTTGTAGTAATTTTATATCTATATAAAAACTATATATATAAATATAAATACAATTTTACTTGTGTAAAAGATATTTCAATTTATATTTGTTTTTATTTACAAAATAAATATAATAAAAGATCAATAATATATATGTTAATTATTATTAATATTAATTCTTTTATTAGTTATAAAAATAGAATATATATATATATATATATATATATATATATATATATATTAATAATGAAAAAATATATATATAATTTTTATTAAAATATTATATAAATTAAATTATGGGAAAGAATATCAACCAATAAATATACTTTAAAAATTTTAAGTTTAATATTCTTTTTATTAATAAAGCATGATACATTTTTAAATTTTTTTAATATCGTTTAGAAATTTTGAGTTTAATTTTTTCTTTTTGTTAATAAAGCATGAAACATTTTTAATTTTTTTTATTTTCATGATATTATTAAAAAACAAACTGTATATGCAAAAATTTTAATTATAAATAATATTATTATATAAAAACACCATTTGTATTAAAATATTTTTAATATCGTTTAGAAATTTTGAGTTTAATTTTTTTTTTGTTAATAAAGCATGAAACATTTTTAATTTTTTTATTTTCATGATATTATTAAAAAACAAACTGTATATGCAAAAATTTTAATTATAAATAATATTATTATATAAAAACACCATTTGTATTAAAATATTGTATATAAATTATTTTTATTAAAATATTATATATAATTTTTTATTAAAATATTATATAAATTAAATTACAGAAAATGTTCCACTAACAAAATTTTCCATGATATCATTTTCTAATATCCTTTATAATTTTTAAATTTTAATAAACATTTTGTTAATAAAATATTAAACACTTTTAACTTTTTATTCTCATCTCATCATACTATTTAATAAACATTTTAATAAACTTTTTGTTAATAAAATATTAAACACTTTTAACTTTTTATTTCATCTCATCATACTATTTAATAAACCGTATACGTAAAATTTTAAATTATAAATAATATTATTATATAACAACATAATTAGTATTAAAATATTATATATAATTTTTTTATTAAAATGTTATATAAATTATATTATAAAAAATGTTCCACTAACAAAATTTTCCATTATATCATTTTCTAATATCATTTTCTAATATCCTTTAGAATTTTTAAATTTTAATAAAAAAATTTGTTAATAAAATATTAAACATTTTTAGCTTTTTATTTTCATTTCATCATACTATTTTCATTTCAAACAAATATAAATTTAACCTTAATAATGTTATTTTAAACTTTTATATGATAGATATTTGAGCATTGAGAGGGCCTTCTTCATCGATAAGCTCTTGGGACCACCCATTCGTAATCATGAGCTATTGAGTCTGTTTTATTCTTTCATGGAGTTGATTTTTGGCTTTGAAAATATTTCCAAATTTTGTTTTATTTGAGTTTTTCAATTGTTGTTTCAGGAGAACTAGAGTTAACAATAAATGCCTTCCATCATGAGGAGAAGTTCAAGTGGAGAAAAGGATTAGTTAACCAAAAGGATTCGAAGCGGAAGGGTCAATTTTCACGGATGGTTTAGATATCAATGTGGAGGTGAATGGGTCAATGATCAGATCCATGGAAAGGCACGATTGAAGCTTCAATGGTAAAATTTCTAAGTAGAAGGGATTCAAAGATAAGGAAGTGATCGAGACATGAGGTAATTTGATGATCAACTTTACAGTGGTTGTTCCAGGTGAAGTTGTCATTAGTGGTTTTCGAGTCCACTAATATTATATCGTTCATTTTTTCCTTAAAGTTGTTTGAATGAGGATCAAGGCGATCGACACCTCCTTGTTTTTTCGAGAGGGAGGAAATAATATTGAAGTCTCTATATAGAATCCAGAGATGGTCGTTTAATAGAGGGCTCAAGAGGTACAGGGAATGGAGGAAGGATCATTTTTCTTACGTTACTTGAGGTCCATAAACATTTGTGATGTAGCAGATTTGTTTTGAAGCTATAGTTTGGAATTTAAAAGAGATTGAACGATGGGTAGTGAAGAAGTGTGAGAGGGTGATCTCAGAAGGGTACTAGAGGATGGTCAGGCCACTGGATGCTCCCTCTACGTCAACCTCTATTAGGAGGAAGCCTCATTAGCACTTAGAAGAAATTTTGTCGAAGGTTTTGGAAGTACATTTTGTTTCTCGGATCATCATAATATAGGGTTTTTCAACAGAGATTAGGGTCTTCAAAATTATTTGTTTTCTTGGGCCATTGAGGCCTCTTACATTCCAAGAGGTGATAATCATTGAGAAGGTTGGGTTTGGGAGGAAAATTTATCTGCCATGCTCTTGATTCTTCCGGAATTGAGAAGTAGTTCTCCCAATTCTTGTAATAATTGTTTATTGGAGGGGCTTCCTCTTTATTTGTCATCTTTTGGAAACTTAATTGGTTCTGTACTTGAAGAATTATTTATTCCAAGAGAAAATCTAAAAGAGTGCTTACATTTTTGAGATGCTATTAATTTTTCCTTGTTTCTTGATTTTATGAGAGCAGTTTGCATGTGGTTGATTTGATTATCTATAATGGAATGCTCTTCTTTTCTTTCACATACGGCCACTATGCTTTGCATATCAATATTTTTGAGCTCCATGTCTGGAAGATCGTCTAAATCTAGCTTAGAAAGGTCGACTAGGGTCATGATGGCATCCTAGTCATTGGGGAGAGGATCATGAATTAAGGGGTTGGGTCGATGAGAAAGGGTGGTGTTCTGATCTTGAATTGGAGTCATTTCTGATTGGATCTCAGAAGTATTTTTGGGAGTTGGGATCCCATGTTTAGAGATGATTTTCAGTGACTCAAAGTTTTTTCTTATACGAGGTCCTTTGCGATTTGGCTAGGTGGGGATTTTCTTTAGAGTTTTTCATTTAGCAAGGACTTTTCCAAAGCCATCCTCATCCTTCTCATCCTAAGATTTGGGTTGTAAATAGATTTCTTATTCAGAGGGAAATCCCTGAAAAGGTGTCCGTGAGTGTGGCATTTTCTGCATTAGAAGGGGATATACTCATAGTTGAGCATCTCGATCTAGTCATTGTCCTTGTATCTGAGGAAAATTGAGGCCGACAACGCTTTTGAAACATTCAGGTAGAAAAAGATTCTAGCGTAGGAAGTTTAGTGGCCTTGTAAAGTGGTGTATTGTATGCCAATAAAGGAGCCAAGAGTATTTCCTATTCCTTCCAAAATCTTTGGATGCCAGTATTCTTGTGGGAGAGAGTAGATCCTAATCCAAACTGAAGATGCAGTGAAATATTACTTTTATGAGATAAAATTTTCTTTCCATATGCACATGTAAAGTCCACCTTGGAAGACTCTTTCTATCTCCTCAACTTGGTTAAACACTATAGTGAAAAATCCTTTGGAGTGTAATTTGAGTGAGACTTCTACCTTTAGCTTCCAACGGGTTTTGATCCACTAGAGGAGTTCTCTTTTCGATGGCCAAAGGCCCATAAATTTATATATCATAGCACCGTATTTCATGTATTGGATGTTCTGACCATGGATGGGGGAGAGGATTTCATACTGTAGGATTTCCTTTGTTTGCGGGATGCAGGTTGAAGAGTGTTTTTTCTCAGGGGTCAAGAGGGATTGGTTCTAGGCTATCTGAGTCTTCGGTCTAGGCGAAGCATCCTTTGGCAGTTCATCTTCCATCTGGCTAGGAGAATCATAGGGCACATGGGTAGGTATTGTAGTGGAGGAAGGGGAGTGGTGGTTGTCTCGAGCCACTATATTGTGGTAGGAGAGGGTTTCCCCTACTCGAGTGGAGGCCACCATTTCTAGGTCAAGCTTGGAGGTAATAGATCAGAGATTGGTTGTAGAGCTAGAGAAAAGTAAGAGTAAATTATATGGCATCAGAAATACAGAGTCTAATGGATAAAGGAAGGAGAAAGGAATTCTAAATTCTTTCACAACTCGATGATACAATGACAACACTAGAAGAGAATCACCTCTCTGAGAGATTCTCAAGGAAATAAAATCTGCAATCATCAAGATATCCAATCAGAGATAATTCAATTCTATAGCTCCTTAATGAAGGAACACCAACAACATAAATATGACGAAATAATACAAATTACTCAACACATTCAAAAAATACTCACAAAAGATCACAATGAAACTTTGTTGAGAGAAATAACCATGGAAGAGGAGGAGCAAGCCATCATGAAAATTACCAAGGGAAAATCACCAGGCCCAAACAACTTCACCAATGATTTATACCATGCCTTTTGGCTGGTAATTAAGAAATATGTCCTAAAACTTATGGAAGACTCATGTAGATTTCAAAAATTTATCCTTTCCTTCAATGCTACCTTTCTCACTCTCATCCCCAAAGAGGACCAAGTATAAAAACCAAGAAAATTCTGACCTATATATCTATGCAATGTCATTTAAAATCTAATCACAAAGATCATTTTCAATAGACTTAAACCCCTCCTCCCCTCCCTAATCTTTCATGAGAAGTCGGGTTATGTCGAAGGGAGAAAAATCTTGGATAACATTATCTTAAACCATGAAACCCTCCATTACCTCCATACTTCCAAGAAACCAATCTTGCTAATTCAACTATATCACTCCAAGTCCTTTGACAAACTTAGTTGGGACTACATATACAACACTCTTGAGGGCTTCAACTTCTCTTTGATTTGTATTCAATGGATAAAATTCCTTATTTCTACCTCATCTTTCTCAATCCTTGTTAATGGCTCACCACCCCCCACCTTCTCTACCTCTCAGGGAGTTCACCAAGGAGTCCCACTCTCACCCTTTCTCTTTATTCTAATGGCGGAAGGTTTAGGCAAGGACATCAAGGAAAAAAATGTGGAAGGAAAATGGAAGGGACTCTCTCTTCATGGGGAAGAAAAACCTGCTACTCATCAACAATTTTTGGATGAAACCATGTTAATGGAAACTACAACATTAAAATAAGTTATCTACATCAAACAAGTTCTCCAAGACTTTTCATAGGCCTTTGGGATGACCATCAATCAAGATAAGTCCCAAATTTTGTTTTTCAATACCCCTCAACCAATACAACATCATTTAATGAGAATCACAGGCTACCATCAAAGTAAGCTTCCATCCAAATATTTGGGTGTTCCCCGAGTTGAAAAATCCCTAAAGAAAATAGCATGGGAAGACCCCCTGAAAACCATGGAAAAAAACTTGGCAATTGGTCCTTTCAAGCCCTTAATATATTCAAAAGACTCATTCTCATCAAATCTGTACTCCAAGCCATGACTATTTACCATTTCTCTATGTTAGCGCCCCCCAAATTCATTCTCAAATCCATAAAAAAACCTCATTGATCCTTCCTCTTGGGAGGCTCAAAGAACAAAAATAAATTGAATTTGATGGCATGAGAGACTATCTGCCTCCCAAAATCTAAAGGAGGGTTAGGTATGCGTGATCCAGAGACTCTAGCCCAAATGCAATAGGACAACTTCTCGAAAAGAAATTATGCAAAGAGCATTCAAGTGAGCTAGAATATCAGAATGAATAATGCTCCAATAGAATCCAACCTATGGAACATAGCGTGAAACAACCGCCACCTAATTCAGGAAAAATTCTTTTGGTAAATAAAAAATGGTCAGGAAGCCCACTTTCGAGAGGACACGTGGCAACAAAATCCTATATGGACAAACCAAGTATCTCTTCAAAGTCTCAAAATAGAAATGATTAGACCAAATAAAACTCTAGTTTCCCACTACTGGACTACATATGAAAACTAGTAGAAATGGCGCATATGGCTTCCCATGCACCACTAGGTTAGAGATACAGACTAAACTACCCTTTCTAGTTTCCTGAAGGACCTTAAAAAGAAAAATATGATTATTTGACCAACTGTACCGTCTTCATTGGGGAAACTCTTCTTCACGAGTTTTTACAACAAAATAAGCCTACTCTTTTGCATCCAAGCACCAATGCCTCCCAAAAACTATCATATGGGAAACAATATGGAATCAAAATATCTGGTCAAACGTTTGCACCTTCCTCTTATTTCTCATCCTTAACAAATCTCTCACTTGGGACAATCTCTGGAAATGGGGCTTCTTAGTTCCCTCCCAATTTAATCTCTACCTATTGCATGAGGAAACTATGGAAAAACTCTTCAATGGTTTCCCTTATACTAAGGAACTCTGGACTTACTCAGAATTACTCTTCAACTACTCAACATGCTCAAGAAATTCCATCCAAGTCATATTAAACTCTAGCCTCTTTCTGTTACTGAAAACCCTATAGTGAATAGATCCTAGACCATCCTCCCCAACTTCCTCACCTTAAAATCCTTGAAAGAGAGCAACAGAAGGATATTCAAGTTGCATTCGCTTTCTCCCTCTAATATTTGGAGAAACATCTCTAAATCCATCCAAGAAAGGATTCTTTCTCAACATTGGAAAGAAGAGGATTGGAATGAAATCCATCATGAGATCTCAATTTGCAAATCACTTAATATCAAAGCTATCCTAGCCACTATGATTCACTCCCTATCCCTTCTCATTCATACTCCTCCTTCTATATGGAATCCCCCTCATTCCAATTTCACCAAAATCAACATCGACGAGGCCACCAAAGGGAACCCAAGAAAAGCAGGTTATGGTGGAGTCTTCAGAGACACTCAGGGAAACATCTTGTAAACTTATGAGGGAAAAATAGGCGTTACCACCAACATCGTAGTAGAATTCCATTCTCTGAAAGAAGGACTAAGAATATATTCACAACAAGACTTCTCCAAACTCATTGTAGAGGGAGATTCATAAGTAATCATTAACATCCTCAATCGTATGCAACGAGGATCCCTAATTTTAAAAATTTCCAGCAAATAGAGGCTGGAAACTAGCATGGAGAAAATCCATAAAATTATAAGCCTCATCCTGGAGCTTCTTCCTAGCCACATCGGTCATTCGGCCAAAAATATTGCATACTGGCTCGCCAATGAAATCCTCCATTGAAAACAAGATTCTTGTGAGAGTCCTTGGATTCCTCACAAGAACAAAAATTTTCACTCCAAGTGTACAACAATAGCCTCGATGGACCACCAATCGCCATATGAGGTTTTAGGGATGCTAACGTGGGGGAGAAACCTCCCCGAGGATGCCATCAATGGACATAATGAGGTGGCTCCCACCAACGCAAAGTTCCTACAGAGGGAATAACTTCCATCCCGCATTCCACTCCAACATTTAAGGCAAAAAAACACCCTCAAGATCATTCAAATGGGTAGCTAGTTGGGCTTAGACGAGGCTCCCACCAACTGTGCTCTAATACAAAGAAAGGACCCTCTAGCCGACATGCATATCCTAGAATTAAGGCACAAAGTTCCCCCAAGAAGGTTCGAATGGGAATCCATTTGAGCTCCCAAAAGTATTTTAGTTCTTCATTTGATTCAGATCCTAGTCAGAGCAGCCACCTATCTCGACATATAAATGCCATTAACTACTCATCCTCCCGACGAGTAGAGGAATTTTACACTCACAGTCAACCTTCTCCATGTCAATCTCCGAATTTTTTTTTATGTACGTGATCCAAAGCCAATGCTCGATGCCTACTCTCCAAATCGCGAATCCAACTCTTGAAATCAATTTCCTTTGCCCCATCGTCGGTGATTTACACTCTACTCCTTTTCTCTCACACTTGTATCACCCTTTTCTCCATGATTTAGTCTGCAATATCATGGCTCCTCGATATGGTTATCCAAGAGGCTATCGTCATGGCTCGGGGGCTCCAAAAGCTTTGTCCTCTTCCTAGCTGGAAGAGGGAAGACGAGTCTCCCGAGTGCAACATGAGACTCATAATGCCAGAAACAACTACCAGAGTAATACTCCCCATCACTTTCAACGTATTTGGGTGAAGTCAAAGATGAAGTTATCCTAGAAAGAGACATGACTACGGACTCTGAAGTAGCCAAGGCTATAATTCACTAGGTTCTATGTGTAGGGCACACAAGAGTAAGGGAGACCCGCCACTGGAATATAGTAGAATTATACTGGAATATTAAAACCTTCATGGGACAAATGCTCTAGAGTCTAGACTAGGGTGGATACCCCAAAATGCAGCTCAACTTCAGCTTGACGGTATTCACCTGATAGTCAGAGAGATTGTAGCTCGGCTTCCTCCTGTTTCAAACAATCTGACAATGCCAACAACAAATTGGAACCAACAATTCGATCAAGACAATGTTTAGGCAGACAATCCCCTGTATTCCTTAGCCAGGCCTTTGGCTCCTTGAAGCAGGGTACCCTTCAAGTATTTTTTTTTGGTTAAAATGATAGACAAAAATTAGAATAGCTCTGTTATTTATATCAAATTTCATAGTAGAGTATCTTTGGTACCTCTAGTTTTTAAAGTTTTTTGAAAAAATTACAAACAATATATTTGGACTATATTTGGACTAATGATATTCTTCTCTACTATTGATCTGGTTTCTCAAGTGAAGGTCAAAGGAACTTTTTGTTAATATGATACTTTGAAAAATCGATAAAATTTTGACTATAAACTTAAAAATAAAACACTTAAAAATAAAATGTTATTTTTCACTTTTATGATATTATTGATTCATAAAAATATTTATATGAATTATAGTGACTCTTTTGTGATACCGTTCATTTTATAAATATTATATTTATTGTGCAAACTATTCCAAAATAGTAATTTTTTTTGTAAAGGATGTCATTGGAAAAAAATCAAGATGACCATAGTAATCATATAGAGTAAATAATTGCCAACAAAATTGGATCTATGAGCTATGTAGAATAGGAGAAAGTGTTTACCAAATTAGTGTAATGAAATTCGTAATAATTATATCACTTGTATCACCTTTATAAATGAGATAAAACAAGAATATTATAATATAAAATAATTTGTGAAATCAAAATATATGTAGAATTGTAATTGTTTTTATAAAATAAAAATAAAAATGAAATCTGTAAAGTAGATGAGTAATTATGGATTAATATAATGAATAAAATATAAAATTATTTAAAAAGATGTAAAGTAGTTGAGTAATTATGGATTAATATAATGAATAAAATATAAAATTATTTTTAAAAATGTTGTAAAGTAGTTGAGTAATTATGGATTAACATAATGAATAAAATATAAAATTATTCAAAAAGATGTAAAGTAGTTGAGTAATTATGGATTAATATAATGAATAAAATATAAAATTATGGTATTCATGAGGTGTAGATTAAATGGTGATAAATTGCATTCTTAAGTAACTTCTTGTGATGTTGTTAGTTTGGACCTTGTAAATCCATTCCTACTCGATGTGAGATCACATGGGTGTGTTAGTACAAGCCCACAGAGATAATTTTGTCATATACAAAAAAAAAAAAAACTCAATTATAGTAAGCGTTTTTTTAGTATATTATTATGAAATTAAATGCAATAATATAAGAGTTATGAAATTACAATGTGCAATTATCAAATTATATAATGGTATAACATTTAACAATAACTAGTTAATGTTGAAATGAAAATATTAATATACATAAAGGTGAGTGCACGAAGTTGGTGGATGATAAAGTGGCAATGGGGTGAGTAGGAATGTGCACCTGCAAGAACGTGTGTGTGTTTCTAGGAACAAACACATGTTCCTAGTGTGACAATTTCGCAAACCCCTAACCTCCACTCAACGCGCCACATAGGCATGTTCCAAAGAGTGCATGTTCATTCTTAAGAACACGTGTGTGTTCCTAGGAACATGCACATGTTCATTTTGGACCCTTTTTAAGAGCCCGTGGGTGCAATTTGTGGCCATTTGGACCACATTACGCCTCACAATTTTACATTCATATAGAAAATATGAAGTCATAGAGAAACAAACATCGACAAGATATAAACATCGTCTCCAACTCAACCCAGATATGCCTGATTTCTCTTATTTTCCTCCCACTCTAGTATTTTTTTACTTTGAAAATGGATCTTAAATATAGCACAAATGCCTTCTATGTGCATAGGGTAATGGACATCCTTCTCTATCACTTGAGTGACCATGTTCCTCTTCTAACAATGACAAAATGGAAATCTCCAATTTCACCTTCAATTTCGAACAAGCCAATCAACAATAATCGTAAGATGTTGAACCGTAATCAACTCAACATGGCTCTTCCACTCCCCTTGATTTCTTGTTATCTTTCTTAATGTATGGAATATTGAAATCCTATATTACTACAATGCAATATTTACTTCTCTTCTTTTATTTCACAACATGGCCCAATTTCAATAAACTAATGAACCTCAAAATTACTTCCATCTTCATAAGGCCTTGGGAATCCTTGAGGTTTGGCTACTTTACAAATTTTGGTTTTGTTGGCTTTTGGTACCTTTTCAACTTAATTTCTATGTTTCATCGAAAGTGAAATTGATGCTGGAGCAATAGCTCTCAAAGCCAAGTTCTAAGCTTGGTTAGACCCTAAGTTCATGACATTAGCCTGAGGAGGGGTCTACTATAAAAACATTGTAAATCTCTTGTAAAATGTTTAATTTCCTCGTAGTTGGTGAGCAAACATAGTTATAGAAGATTCAATTATGGATAGGTGGCATAGCAAGCATGATTCATGTAACTAATCCCTGAGATAGTGGGATGACTCAAAGAAGTGATATAAGTATCTAGGCATGAGTCATTAGAGATAAGATAAAAAATTATATTTTTGGGAACTGTTGCATAAGTTTAGGAACGAGTTGCGAGAATTGGTTAAGAAGCTAGAGGCTTGATTTTTAGAGGTATGGGATGTAAGACTACATGCAGATAAGGAAGGGAGAGGGCCAATCCATGAGAGATTAGGCCATAGGAGAGTATATCATGATTCATTCATTGTATGTACCGTATTGATTATGAATGAAAAGAGAAATTTCACCAAATTTGTATGAGGTTTTATATACTCTGTATGTGAGTTTATGTATGAACGCATTTGGTGAATTTAATATTGTGCATGAAATCCTGATGGGGAAAAACAATCCATTTGTAAGAGTGGTTGAACGAATTAGCTATATTCGTTTGCAGCATAAATGGATAGAATTTTTGTTTGAAATTCCAGTTGAGAAGTATGAAATTGGATAGAATCTCTGTAAGAGATTCCAATTTATGTAGAGCTACTATGATTATAGAAATCTTTTAGAAGATCAACAAATTTCGAGACTGTAATGAGGAAATCGAGAGTTCTTTTTTAGGTTACCCTGCAGACTGTGTTTGACTGTGTTTAACCCTGATGGTCAGGAAATCTATCATGGATTGGATTGTTGGTTAAGGAACATAATGACTGATTTCATTAAGGAGTGAAATCGGTAGAATCCTTATGTATAACATTCCAGTTATGAGTGATAGGGTAAATCCCTTTGGAAGAATCGATTTGGAGTTGATTTAAAGAAGAAAACGCTATTTGTTTGCAGAGTCAAGAGCAATTGAAGTGGTCGTTGAGAGAGTGGAAGTCAGAGACTTGTGCACTTTGGAAATCACTATGAGAAAGCTATGCATCGATTATTGGAAATTGATCTACGTTGAGCAATGTAAATTCAATTTTTGGGTGTTAAATTATTGACCAAGCTCTGGTCAATCTGTGAGGTGTGAAGCCAATACAAGTGAGAAAATTGTGATGAACATCCATGCATATGAATCGTGAGGAGAAAGAAATATCTAGGATTAAAGCTATTTATCAAGATCTCCATTCCTGAGAATCATTAAAAGTTCTTTTTTGAAGACTCCATGAAGATCTGGAAATTGCAAGATGATGCAAATTTGAACCCCGAAGGAAAATATCCATTTGGAACTGCGTGGAGGTAAATCGTTATTGGACTATTATTTATGCAAGGTTAAATTTTGGTTATAATGTCAAGAGATTCGATCTTTTGGATTCGAATTCTGGTGTGAAGCAAACTGAGATGTTAAATAGCTCTTGGGAAACATGGTTTTATTTCTGGAGTTTAATAAACACTTGCTTGAGTAATATGGGATATATAGTGATGCATTAGCTTGGGTTGTATGTTTTCAAGATAAGTGTGCGCAGACTATAATCATTCTCAAGTTGTGTGTTTGCTAAATGGTATGTTGATAATGTGTGGAGCTTCATATAGATTGAGAATTCACATGCAGGGACGAAGTGGAGTTTTAATGCCAATTCAATAGTGTAGGATTCAGTGAAAATATGAAGTCTCCCTGACATAGAATTTGAAGGTTTTAAACCAAATATGTGTTGGATTATTTAACCATTATAAATGTGGTTTAGTGATTTTGTTTTAAATTTGAAGAACCATTATAAGAATCCTCGCAATAGAAGGTAGGTGGTATTAGGCCTTCATTTTTAGTATCAGAGCAGGAATGTTCTTGAGAAGGCAAGAAGACAGCCAAACGGTCTATAGAGGAGATTTGTGAGTTAAGAAGACATGCATGTAGAAAATAAGAATCTTAGATCATGGGAAGGACAAGGAATTTCTTGATAATAAAGAAAGCTACTTTCATATAAGTAGTTACATGCTAAGGAAAAAGGTAGCAGCAGTTGAAGAGTATCTCAACAAGAAGGTCACAGCTTTGAAGCAGTGATGAAGGATGCCAAAAGGGGTTTCTAGAGAAAGAACAATGTGGTAGAGCTTGACTAGTCCAGTTGAGGTTGGAATGCAGGAGGACAGTTGAGTGTTCTCAAGAGAAGGTGAGTTGAGGTAGAAGTCTAGAATGAGCTTAGAAGGATGCTCAAAAGGTTCCAGATAGAGAACCAGTGTTTGCCAATAGACCAATTTTAGGAAGAGAATCTTGGTGAGGTAGTTCTAACAGAGTAGACTACTATTGTAGAGGCTTAGTGCAACTCATGATGAGTGTGAAGAAACTCATGGAAATTTAAAATAATATGACTAATGAAAGTCATGGTAGAGGTTCATAGAGAAGCCACATAAGAGAGAAAGAAGATGCCAAAGAAAATGGCATATGTAAGTAGATGAGTGATAAAGAGTATAACAAAGAGAAAGTCAAGATAAGAATCCATCTGGATGTGTTGATGGAGCTAGTACAGAGAAGAAAATAAGACCAACGATGGGGATGGTTAACGAGAAAGAAGTTGAAGTGGCATAGGCTGCAAGAGAAGAGAGAGCACAAGTTGAGTGCTCAATGGAGATTGGAGAAGCTCAGGTAATTTGAGCTACAACAAAAGAATGTTGCTGGAGAAGAACAAGTTCCTTGTGAACTTGAAAATGGAGAAAAGATGTTTGAAACATCATTTGAGGCTATTAAGCCTTATGATTTTAATGTTAACGATTTGTGTATGTTTGTAGGTGTGATGCATGATGATGGGAATTTTTTTTGATATTGTCATAGAGGAGTAAGAGGGAAGACAAAATCTGAATTATGTTATGAAGGAGGATGGGACAACTAGGTCTCATCTGGAATTTCATACACAGTTGAAGGAAGACATTGATTTTCAACATATTACTAGAGCTGAAAATAGAGGAAGTTTGTCTTTTACCAATAGCCAAAAGAAAGTAGAAGAGGAGGATGATATCACGCATACAAATGCAATGCTTAAGGAAGCTGACAGAGAGGTTTTATTGTTGGAAAATCTATTAAGGGAGTCAAAGTCAAGCCATGAATTGAGACCTCACGTAAATTATTTAAGTTTTAGTGATTTGGAGGAATAAATGAGGTTTCTTGAAGAATGCATAGGTAGATATGTTAGTAAGAAGGATTTAGATATCCCCGAGAGACAGTTGGAAATGTCACATAGTAGTGATAAAGAAGAGGACAATAATGAATAATGTATTGAAGAAGGAGTTGAGACAGTTTTGTCTCATATTGAAGAAAGGACAGCCATAGGAGTAAACAAAACTAAATTGACTAACAAACTTAGTCAAGGAAATGAAGGACAACTACTGAAGGTTTTCAAAGAAGAAGAAGGCAATGTTGAAGACTATAAACAACATCAAGATGAAGTACTTGTGAGGTTTCAAAGATAAATTGAGTTGTTGGATTATTTGTTGGAAGAACAAGAGTATGAGAGTGTTATTACAATCAGAAATAAAGGAGTATCCCAAGCTTTGATTGGGAAAGAGATATGAGTTAGTTGCCAAGTTTCTGATGTACTAGAAGAAAAGGTGTATGAGTATGCAGTCAGAAAGATGACAAACAATTTACTTCTTGAAAGTAAAATTGAAGATAAGAATCAACAATTGAATTGTGCAGAGGGAGATGTCTCTAAATACAATAAGAATGTATGGTAAAATGAAGAGACAAGCCAACATCTTGATGATGATACCGTTGAATTTGTTTTGAAGCAGTAATGGAGAAGGTGTTTATATTCCTTAAGAATCTTTTGGAACATGTGTAGTGAACCAAAGGAAGGTTAGAGTTTGAAGACTCTTGCATATGAAGGAATGTAGTTATCAAGAGATGAAAACAAAAATTGTTTTCAGCAGAAAAAAAAAATGTTGAATATCATAGATAAATCATGGAGTTTAAAGAAATTTCCTAGGAAAAGCTACAACAGAATGAAGCATATAGTCCATTACAAAGTTGAATTGAAATTGAAGAATGATCAAGGAAAAGACATTGGAGCACTACAACACAAGGTATGGAAGCCTGGAAGGTTACAACCAAGGAGAAATGATGATAGTAGAGCTTATGGACTGTTGCAAACAAAAGTCTAGGATCCAGGAAGATAGAGAATGAAGGTGCATGATCAGGTGGTCATGTTTTCTTTCTACTTTGGGAGTCTTATGTAGGATCATTATCTCTCAAATCCAAGTTCTAATATTGGTTAGACCCTAAGGTCATGAAATTAGCCTAAGGAGGGGTGTAATGCCCATATCATTCTAAGGATTAATTTAATTTCATAAACAATTCATTTTCTAAACGGAGATAATGATTTCACAGCATATATTTATTTTCTCAACAGCAATTTCGGTAATTTAGATTTATCACAGGGTAATAACTTTCTGGTAAAAATGAGGTAAATGCATAACTTGACAAATACCTGATACTGATGCTAATTTTTGCTGCCTTGCTGCGTCTTCTCCTGCTGATACACAGATTAACCCTGCCACAACAAGCAAATAACTGCCCAAAACTACTGTCCTCCCTGCCAACTAGGAAAACTACCTAGTTCCAGGATATCTACGGATATCCTGGCCCTCCGTGCCCAAAACCTTCAACAACTCGGTGCCTCCCTAGATCAAGCCACAGTTCATAACACTTTGTTCCTTGATTACAATAAGCCAACAGTCCACAAAATACCACAGGCTCACAACCAATTAACACAGTGCGCAAAATCTCTCTGCTTCCGACAAATACAGTGGTCCTGAGCTCACAGCCCCGCATCACCCATCCCCGTCGAATGGACTGTACATCCCCCTCTTCTTGTCCCTTATTCCTCCCTGCCGCCTCACGCGGTAACTCTACCACCAACCCCCTCCACGCGTCCTCCGACCTGCGTCCCCCAATAAATTTTATTGCCTCCGGATTTATGGGCTCCCGCACCCTGCATACGCAACCCTGTGCATACGTAACTCTCTTGTTATCTCCATTCTTACAGACTGTATTTTAAATTGGTTTATCATATCATTGAATGCAGTCTGCAATCAATGTTATTTTATTAATTGTAATTCTTTCTTAATTAAATCTTGCTTAATAATCTTTAATCATTTATCAGTTTAGGGGCATTACATACACCTACCCTTCAAGAAACTTCGTCCCGAAGTTAGGGTATCAGATGGTACAAGGAAAAGAGCATGGTTCATACATACTAGTGTACATGTACGATGAATGCATGTGTAGCTAGTACATGCAAATCTCATGCATGTACTAATAATCAAACTGTCATTCTTTAATAATGTATGCAAGCATTCAATCCAGTCAGCCAGGCTAGTCTTTTATAAAAGACAACAATCATTTTCTGTGTGAGAAATCCTTTTATTACAATTGTCCAGTTCAGTAATTTGTTTTAAACAGCTGTGTTTTGATTTCATAAAAGAATATTCATATATACACATTTTTCTTCCATCAAATTCCACCACAGGACAGATCCCCATATGTCTCAACTATCTACTCATCCTTCCTTCCTAACCTACTTCCGTCTCCCATCCTATCCATCCTCTGCTAGACTATCTTGGAGCGCCAACTATATTGGCCTAACTCCAAATAGAACCCGTAAGTGGAAGTGTCGCTATCTCGACCAAGCTTCCCTAGCAGGCAACTGACAGTCCTCATCACACGTCTTGGGGAGCATGCACTTGCACCGTCCTCCCAGGACTTTAGGTTTCGGAGGATACACGGTGGGAAACACCTCCACCCCTCCTAGCAGTACTAGGGTCAACACCTTACAATGGAACACACACAGGGGCACCGTGTTGCTGAAGGTTTTGTCATCGTTTATTCGGTTTTGGGCAGTGTTAGTACCAAAATCATAGCATAATCATGCACTAGTCCACATATCATAGCAAAGCATCCAAATCAATATAATATCATAGCATTGTATCCCAGCAATGCATCCAAATCAACATTATTTCCCACATATTATTCCTACCATATGTTTCTCGGTAGTGGTCCACATATCCAATTTCATCATCATTATCGCTTGGCTATTTCATAGCCCATAACCTGCAGATTAGTCTGCAACACAAACTCATAGATTTCTATGCATTTTCATCATATGATCGCATACTATCATCATTTCAATTTGGTATCCCTGTACCAATATATCAAAATTTTCCAATATGAATTAGATTTCACAATATCCCATAATTCATACTCTTTACTTATTCACAAGATTATCATTTACCCAAAATAGATTTCATCTTACTCAACATTATTCTAATAGTATCCAACATTTGACAATTTCTCTTTCTCAAGATATGTCGTATCATATACATCATCATCAACAATATTTAATCATTCACAAAATTTTCATTCACATAATAGATCGCATTACATGCATCATCATTAATAACATTTAAACATTCATTACTGTTCGTAAGTTTAAAGTTTACGTATACCACTTAATGGTTTCACTGTGACTAGGAAATAAAGTATATAGGCCTCAGGTAATCCTGGCCGTTTACGTCAAAAGTGGTGTTACCTACACCCCATCTTCGAGAAACTTGTTCTCGAAGTGGTCAAAATAGTGACGGATAGTCTCGCCGTAGTGTCTCGGTGTTCTCCCAAGTAGTAGATCCTGGACTATACTTGTCCCACTGGACCTTAACTTGGTCTACCAAACGGTTTCTGAGCTGTCGGACTCTATGGTCCAATATGCGTAACGGTTCGACCGTGAGGGTTCCCACGTCCGATACCTGCAATTATTTCCAATTTAGTTTATGTGATTCATCAGCTACATAATGACGTAAAAAAGATACATGAAATACATTATGAGTTTTATGCAAGTGGGGTGGCAGTACGAGACGATAGGCAACGGTTCCAATTTTCTCTTGGACCCTAAATGGCCCTATAAACCGTGGTGACAACTTTGTCCCCTTTATGAACCATATAGTACTCTTATTTGGCCTGATACGAATAAAAACTTGGTCCCCCACCTCATAATTTCGGTCGGTCCTGTGTGCATCAGCATAACTTTTCTGTCTATCCTGTGCTTCCTTTAGTCTCTGCCTGATCTGAATCTCCTGTTCCTCCATTTCCTGAATCAATTCTGGCCCAACTGTTACTCGGTCTTCTAATCTATCCCAACTCAATGGCGTTCTGCATGGCCTCCCATACAAAGCTTCATATGGAGGCATTCCGATGGAACTATGATAACTTTTATTGTAGGCAAACTCCACCAAAGGTAGGTACTTCTCCCACTGGGTTTGATTATCCATTACGTACATTCTAAGCATATCTTCCATGACCTGATTTACTCTCTCAGTTTGCCCATCTGTTTCAGGATGATAAGCTGTGCTTAGGTTCAACTATGTCCCCAATGCTGACTGTAAACTTGTCCAAAATCTAGAAGTGAATCTAGAGTCCCTATCTGAAATAATCTTCTTAGGTATCCCGTGCAAACGGATAACCTCGCTCATATACACTTGTGCCACATCAGTAACATCGTATGTGTCTCTAACTGGAATGAAATGAGCACTCTTGATTAACTTATCCACTATCACAAGAATGGCATTGTGTCTATGAGATGTGAGTGGCAACCCTACAACAAAATCTATTGAGATAACTTCCCACTTGGACATAGGGACATCATGTGGTTGTAGGAGGCCTGTTGGGTGATGGTGCTCAGCCTTCACTTGTTGACACTCAAGGCATCTGGCGACGAAATGAACTACATCGCGCTTCATGCCCACCCAAAAGAAGAGTTTCTTCATCTCTGCGTACATTTTCTTCACACCCAGATGTGCACAATAAAGTGATTTATGGGCTTCCTTCAGTATGAGGTTTCGAATATCCCCATTCTCCGGGATGTACATCCTTCCTCGATATCTCAACAATCCGTCTGTTTCTAGGTTATATCCTTCATACTTTGGGTCTATCTGCCTCCTGCTCTGGAGGCTTGAAGTAACCTTTAAATACCAACTGTCTCCCAGTAGTTGTGTCAACACCTGTTCCCTCAGACTGACCTTTAAGGTTACCAAAGAGAAGATACGAGGTCTCCTACTCAAGGCATCCGCGACCACATTCTCCTTTCCCTTTATATATGAAATACCAAAATCGTACTCACTCATAAACTCACTCCATCGCCTTTGCCTGGAATTCAGATCTCTTTGAGTGAAGAGGTGTTTTAAGCTCT